>VBSM01002608.1:170928857-170952487 GCA_008086735.1 Cheirogaleus medius
TTTCAAGCAGAACGGGCCTAACACAGGTCTCCAGGCCAGGGAACAGAGACAGCCACCTCCCACCCAGGCAGCAAGAGCAGAGCTGTCAGAGCTGCGGCTGCAGCCACTGCGGAAGCAGCTGCCACGAGAGGCTGGGTGCTGGGTGCACTGTGGGGCTGAGACAGACAGGGATTTCCACTTAGGCCATTTTGCTATAAATGGCTTTCCCTGCATTCACTCCAGATTTGGGTGACCCATTTACCTGTTTCTCTCACTCGCTAGTCTCTGACTTTCTTAGGTGGAGGTCAGCTCTCTCACTCTGTACCCCTGTGTCCAGCACAATCCCTGTACACAGTGAGCCCTTGCCAGCGGTCACCGAATAAATGAAGGAACATTTAAAACTGCACGTGCTGTGTCCTCCCCATCCTTCAAGTTCAAGGAATTTTTTTTATTGCTGCATGTTAAAGATCTAAAAATAAAACTCTATGGGGATGAAATATTTTTGTTATGTGCATGTCTTTTATAATGACAAAGTTGGAGCTGTTAGTGTGCCCATCACCTGAACAGTGTTCATTGTACCCGATAGGGGGATTTGCACCCCCTTAATATTTTGAAATTAAAGACATTAAAAACAGAACTAAAAAAAGATAGTGTTGATCCCAGAGTTAACGAAATATGTAATAAGAAAAGTTTGCCACAGATCTTGAAATGATTTTAAATTTAATATTACATTATAAATTTTAACAAATCCAAGGTAATTCCCTCCCCAAGGGGCCTACTAGTGCCCCTCTCAGGAAAGTAGCAACTTGGAATGCAGTCTGGCGTGGCTAAGGTCTTCAAGGGACAGGGGATACTTATTTATTTTGCCTTTTTTTTGGCTGCCTACATGTATACCTAAGTTTCTTCTAGACAGATGTGTCCTTTTATTCGCGTGCTGAAATTGTTATTAAAAAAGACATAAATTATAACCATATCCACTATATACATTTGAAAATTGTCCAATACAAGGCCATGATGTTGCGCAAAAAAAAAAAAATCTATGGCAAAACCAAGCTCTTCAAAAATAAATTACTTGTCTTCTTCAGAATGCAGTAAAATTGGTTTCATTAATGTGACACACCTGTTGTTTTCTCTAAGCACCGGAGCTCAGGGTCCTAACTGTAGCTGCACATTGATATCATCCAGAGCTGAAGAGAAAACACTGCTGCCTACGTCTCAGCCCCAACGTTTCTGGCTTTTTCTCCGGGCATGGTCTTGTCATCGGGGTGCTTAGAAGCTCCTGAGCTCTAATGGAGTCCACAGCAAGAACCACTGGCTGCACAGTCCTTGATTGAAGATGGGCTGTCTCCTTTCATCCATTTGCTTCCGGACACACTGAGAGCAACAAAGTTGCTGAGGAGGAGAGAACGTGGGCGCTAAAGTCACGCAGATAGGAATCGAATTTTTGATTAAGTTCTTAACCCTGTCAAAGGAGGGCTGACATCCCAGCCATCAGGTATCCTTCAGGATACTCAGCACATAGAAGGAGCTCACTACGCTTTTGTAAAATTAAAATGAAACAAGATCAAAGAATCACGACTTCTGGAAATTTTGCCGAAAACTTCCTGTAAAACGTCTGGCGTTAACTTCAACACGGCGTAGCCCACAGCTGTGGCATCTCTAGGACAAGATTCCACAGCCCAGTAGCGCGTGGTGGTCGGTAGTGGCTGTAGTGGCTGCCGTGTGGCTGCAGCTCTCTTCCCGATGTCTGGCTCAAGCAAAGTCAGGGTTTACTGCTCCTGAGAATCAGGCAGCGGTAAGCGTTCACTGTTTGTCTCAGCATCCCAGGGCGGGACGCTAATCCCACCGGCATAAGGAAGATCAGAGGAGCAGCGAACCCTCACCAGGCCACTGTCAGTGTGCACGTGCTTCTGTGTGTCCCAGTGGGACGTTCCACAGTGCTGGAAGTGGCACATCCACAACAACCCCTGCCCCAACCAACAGCGATGGTGCCCTTGTGCAGGTGGAACTGAGGAAACACAGGGCGAGCCAAGGGGGTCCCAGCTGCGCGCTCTGCTGCCTCCGTGCTTTGCGGCTTCTTTCGGGGACACCCACACTTTGTTTACAAACTCATTTATTCTCCCACTAGCTCCAGACACCAGCTCTGTGTGCAGAGAGGAACACCTGTTTTTAAAAGCAAATGACTTTGTGATCATTAACCAATATCTAATAAAGCAAAACCTTTGAACAGGCTGATGAGAACAGATGTTTCCAGGACTTAATGAAAAAGAATTATGCACCATCATACCACAGAAGCTGACCCTGCTCGGTCACATGCATTATGAAACAGCCACACGCCCTCGCTAGGTGTTTGGATAAGCGGGGTGAGAAAGGATGCTGGTGGCCCTAAGTGGAATCAGGTGCGTGCACAGGTAAACATCGACTCACAGATACACACCTGCTGCTGTGTGTGCACACATGCACACAGCGCCGGGCTGTCCGCGGGCAGCATTTGAATAAACATAACCACCGTAACGGACCTCCCAAAGGGAACTAACCCACTGCTGTCTTCTGAAAGCCTGGATAAATTTAGGATGCTGACACCAAGGGACATAGAGAAAAAGAACACTAACGGTGAGGCCAGTCACCTGTAGGTTCCACTTCTTACGAGCTGCATGAACCCGGGCAAAAGGTTTAGCTTGAGATTCCATTTCCTTACCTGTAATATCTAAATGGGTGGCCTTAATGATTAAATATGCCTAAAAACATAATTTGTAGGTAGCTATGTTGTCAAATTACTACTTTTTTTAAAGCAGGCAAGCCCTGTGACCATTTTTAAAAACCAAGAATTGTGTCCCTCTCTATGGTCGCCCTTCATGGGATCCCATTGCATCACTGTGGACCCCTTTCGTGATAGCACTCACGCTCTTGATCAGTTGTGCAGAGACATCCTCCCCTAATCTCCAGTGCTCCTGCCCTGGGACAAAGATGCTCACACTCTGGGCCATGGCCCAGCCTCTTGCTCCCTTTGCACACAGTGGCGTGGACAGCCGGGGCGCCCCAGCTGGACACGGCTCTCCAGCAGTTTGCTGCCCCGGCCACACAGACGGACAGCAGCCCCTTCAGTGCGTCTCAGAGCCTCCCCCACTCTGGGATGGGTGGCTGCCTGGCCTTTGTCCAGACTGCTCATGAGGCACAATCTTTCCAGCAACCCCTCAACCCAGCCCGATGCTGAGCTCTTGCTAAAACCAGGTTCGGCAATACACACCTGAGCCCAGGCAATTTCCCCGGGCTGATTCTCCCACCTGCCGCTTCCTACTTTCAGCTCCCTTCGGTCCACTTTCCTTTCCAGCCCACTAGATCCTAGTCCTTCCAACTGCTGACAACTTGAAACAATCCACTTGCCCGTCTAAGCTGGCTTCTTAGAAATATGCTGCCTTAGCCACTTCCTTTGACTCAACTTACCATAGCAGGTGAGCAAGTGTCACCATCATTGGACGCCTACTCCAGAGAAAGAGCCTTCTGCCTGGGCCCAGCCACCCAGGTGAGCTAGTCCAGGGAGCTCCTATCTGGGAAATAGCTACATAATTTGCTCTTAGATCTTTTTCAATATTACAGGGCTGTGTTCTGTCCCTGTGTGTTCATGAGTATTTGCACTAAGTTGAGGCAGCCCAACTCTTTCCTTTAATTGCTCCTCCAAAATTCTCCTATTCTAGTTGGTACTTGTCAGCACCATGAATATCATCTTCTGTGCTAACGCTCAGGCCTGTGTCTTGTCTCCCATGACAGAACATCTAAGGGAAGGTGGCAATACTTCTAAAGCACCTAAAATACGCCAGGCACTTGGTCAGGTCCTTCACAGCCTGGTGCTCTGCACTGTTAATGATAATAACATTGGTCGAGGGCTTACTGTGCACCTTCAGTTTCAAACATTCTTACATGCATGATCTCATTTAACATGCACAGACACTGGAACGGGAAGTGAGAAAGGGCATGGCTGGGTCACAGCATCCTATCCAGTGGTGGTCAACCAGAACTGAAGGCCCATGGCTTGTTGATGACATCATTTCTGGCCCCTAGTTGGCTGCAGAAGGGCACAGATGTGAGACCACTTTTGTCCTGCAATTTGGAAGGCCCAGGGGACTCTTTAAATGCATTTTTTCCCCGGGAAATAACAGGCTTGTCAGTGACTTCAGAAGCCCCAGAACTAATGAAAACCATACACAATTCCTGCTTGCAAGAGAAGTCTCATTGTAGCGTAGAGTCTCACTCTCCCGGAAACCTGGCAGAAGCCATCTGCTTGGCGTCACTTATGAGATCATAAATCTTAGAACCTAAACTAGATTATTGTATCTATGAGTACGTATTTTTGGCATAGAGGCAATACTGGATTTGAGATGCAATATTCTACAGAGCAGAGTGGTACCAACATGGTGGCCTCTGGGTCTGTTCCCTCTCCAGGAACGGTATAGACTCAATGTGGCCCCAGAATGTCCAGCCCCTCGTGACCTTCTCTCTGCAGAAATGGCATCTTACCTGAGACTGGAGGTGGAAACTGAGGCACTGACACCTCTCTCTCCCTCCCTCTCTTTCTCTCCCTCTCTCTCTCTCTCTCTCTCTCTCTCACACACACACACACACACATATACACACATACACACACGCATTAACAGAGCTGAATATTCACATATTCCGGGGGAAAGAAAGAAAGAAAGAAGCCAGGATATCACAATCTTTGAAGCTCTCGCTGTAACCTGCCTAAATGACCTACTGAACCTGATAAAATAAAAGCAACCAACATCTAGTACCTTCATGTCTTTACAGGGCTTTTATAAACATCATGTCATTTGAATCCATGGCAACTCTGTGAGGGAGTTATGGGAGGAAAGATGTTCTATCTGCCAGTTGAGAAAGCAAGCTCAGAGAGGCTGAGAGAGCTACCCCATGCTTGTAGCAGGACTAGAACCACAGCCTGACCTTCCAGCTCCCAGCCCCACGTCCTTTTATACCTGAGTGCTCACAGATCATAGCCAGGCACTATCGGTGTTGTAGTCGGGATATTAATAGGAATAGCAGCAGAAGCAGCAGCTGTATTACAAGACAAATCAATAGAAGTAGAAGCAAAAGTAGAATTACTTGAGAACTAGCAATAACAGAAGCAGAAATAAAAATAGTAATGATAATAGCAGAAGAACTAGCAGCAGTCTGAGGGGAAGTAGCAATTAAAATAGCACCAGTACCCACCTGAGCAGTGTGCATAGAAGTGTTTGCACGCACAACTTCCAAAGAAAGAGAAACCTTTAGAAAAGTGTGCTTTGCATCACACCTTCACTATTATATCTAACTACTGTTTGCTAGCAAGGTATAATTATAAACATAATGACAACAGCAATTTGAAATAGTGTAATTTATTAGCATCTACTATGGACCTGGCATTTCACAAGCTTTATTCCTAAACTTCATCATGATTCTACAACATAAGAATCACTATCCAATCTCCCAGACAAGGACATGGAAACTCAGCTAAATAAAGTAACTCACTGGGGGCCAAACTCCTAACAGGTGGCAGGGCCTGACCACACCTAAGTTTTATGCTTGAATCAACATTTATAAACCAAAAGTAAAGACAGCATATGGATAAATAGAGACACACCAGTGGTGGAATGTTAACTTATCTCGCTTATTCCATAAGAAATAAAATTAGACAAAAATACGTTGCAATATAACAGACTTAAGGAACATAATTAATAGGGTGAATATAATTAACGTATGTCTAATTCCATGCCATGGAAACAGAAAATATGCACGCATTTTCAGGTGTTCACACAACAGTCTTTAAAAAATGACCTTTTATTAGGCCACAAGAAAAACCTCACTAAATACCCAAGGAATAGAAATGCTACATGCAGTACTTTGAAAAATATTAGAGATTAAAAAACAAAATTAGAAAATAAAAACAATTTTAAAAGCCTTCTATAATAAAATTTAAGAATCTTCCATTTAATAACACTATGGTCAAAGAGTAAATCAAAGTCTTAATACTGAAATGTAAAATATGTAGACATAATGACAAGGGAAATGTGAAATACCACAATCTATGGAATATGACTACAAAAGCATTCAGAGGAACGTTCTCCACCATATTATATTAATTAGCATTTATACAATGCAAATATGTTGTTTAATGACCCGACTCAAGAAATTAGAAAAAATAAAAATTAAATTAAGGAAAGAAGAACAAAAGAATTAATAAATATGAAGGCAGGAATTATTTACTGAGTAACAGAAAGTAGCAGAACTAATTAATAAATCCAAGAGCTGGTTTTTGAACATTAAATAATGGCAATCACAATAAAAATGATGGGCTTCTATCTAACAATGAAGAAGGAAGTGACTACAGACATAAGAGAAAGTAAAAGAAAGATAAAGACATGCTGTGCTTAACTTCATGCAAATGAGTTTAAAGATCTGCAAGAGAAGAGGCTGTACCTTACCCAAACTGACCCCATGAAAGAGAAAATCCCCTGAACAGACCAGTTGACATGGAACAGATGAGTCCTCAGAGAACTCACTCCTTCCTGGAAAAGAGCAACAAGCCCAGCAATTTTAACAGATTTCTAAAAAATCTTTGAGAAACAGATTACTTGGATAATAATAAATGTTTCAGAACAGAAGAAGAACTAGGAGGAGGGGGTGGTGCAGGAGACGGAGGGAGAAGAGAGAGGGGAGAAAAGCTTCCAAATCACGTCCTAAAGAAAAACATAAAACACAAACCCAACAAAGAGACAAAAGGAAAAGAAATCTGTGGGTCGACTGCACTTTAAAACAATCATATTATGCCCATTCAAAACAGGCAGGTGGAGTTTATTCTAGAAATTCAAGGGTTCTTTAATACTAGAAAATCTACCAATACAACTCACCATTTGAATGGATAGAAAGGTAAAAATTATATAAACTTTCCTGTAAAAGCAGGAAGGCTGTTTGATAAAATTAAAAATCCATTGATCTAAAATTGTTAATGCAATGAAGACGGACGAGAGTGCATTTTTTTTCCTATTTACAAACTTTTAATTTTAGACCTTTCTTAGACTGAAAAAAGTTATCTTCCAGAGCAAAATCCCATCGAATTTTCTGGGCGACATGGGGTAATATTGACAGTCAGCCCTGGTCTGCAGCTGGGCCACACGGATGCCTCTCCGCTGAGCGTGGCATGTGGCCTGGTGGTTGGACCTGAAGCCTGTCACAAGTATGTTAACCTCACTGTGTCTCACAAATGCATCAGTAGCGAAAGTTTTGAAATCGATAATAGGAAAATGATTATAATTGTTATGGGTATGAAAGAAAAGGTAACTTAATGAAATTGTGAGAAAAATCAGCAAAATTTTGCATGCAAATAGGACAAATCTGTTGGAATTGAGAATTATTTTGAAGGACAAAGAATGAATAATCCATATATTAAAAATGCATATGCAATGGATAACCATCAGGAAGAGATGAAGAAAAGTTATTAGCACCAACGCTGGGAAAGTTTCCAGAGTTTAAAGGCCACAGATCTTGTGAGGTGGGTGTCCTTTAAAATCAGTAGACTCGTTGAGGTCCAAAGTGGGAAGGAAGTCACCCACTTTGTTACCTAGTAAGAAGTTCACAGCAATACTCATCAGGGAAATAGATTCTCAAGGTAAATTAAAGTGTTCTGTTTGGAAAAACAAAGCCCAGGTGAATAACTATCATTAATAAAGCTTTAAAATGAAAGCACCCTCCTGTTTGGTGGAAATACATCTAGAAAATACAACCTTAATAAGTAAATGGGCTTCAACTTTATCAAGTTGAGGGGGCTCTATAAGGGAACTTAGGAACATATGCCTTGTTCATTTCCTATCCACTCTCCCTCCCTAATTCCCGCCTGGAGCCCCACGTAATACAGGATACAAAAGGGTTCTGCAATTATTAAAAGAATTAAATGCACGGGCAATATACATAACCGTAATATTTGTACCCCCATAATATGCTGAAATTAAAAAAAAAAGAAATTGAAAAAAAAAAGAATTAAATGACCCACTATTAACAGCTGTATCAACACAGATCTCTATAGTTGAAGAGTTTTCACATCCACCAACTCTGTCTCATCTACAAGACAGCCCTGTGAGGCAGTTTAGGAAGGTGACATTTCTGCTTTAAAGATAAGACACTGGCCTAAGGCATGACATGAGTCACCCAAGAGCAGTGTAACTGGTTAGTGGCAGAGACCCAGAACTAGAACCGGGCTCTTCTGACTCTGGCCTTGCACATTCTAGTTGACAACAAGCCAAACCAGAGGCTGGGCTGAGCCGCTCAGTGGGAGTCAGAATGGTCTGGAATCAGTCTTCTCACCAGGCAAAGAAATGTTTTACTTGTGATAAGAGTTTTCTTTGCAGTTCAAACATCTCACCCTTGAGATTGATGAGCAAATATCCCTGACGCATTGTACTGAATAGAATCTGGCATTTGGTAAGTGCAAAATAGTCAGTTTCTTTGCTGAAGTTTAAAAGACGCCTCCTTGTTATTCATACATGGATTAGTAATCAGGTTAGATCCTGAGACATTATACTTATCACAAAAATTGCTAACCGGCCGGGCGCGGTGGCTCACGCCTGTAATCCTAGCACTCTGGGAGGCCGAGGCGGGTGGATAGCTCAAGGTCAGGAGTTCGAAACCAGCCTGACCAAGAGCGAGACCCCGTCTCTAAAAAAAAAAAAAAAAAAAAAAAATTGCTAACCCCAACTTTATACACTTTTTCCCCCAATTAATGGGATCCTTCATGATTCGTAGTCCTATCCATGTTTTCTGGGTGTGGGTCAGGTTCAGCCAGGTGGAGTAACTTGCCCAAGGACTCACGGGCATTAAGTGGCAGAGACAATGGGAGCACAATGCTCAGCTCGAAGAGCCCTTCCAAGGATTAAATGGTATAAATTATTGAAAGCACTTATCAAAGAGAGACAGCGATGCTTGTTTTATTTTTCTCTTATTCTCCCACCTTGGAGGATGTGGCACAGAAGGTAAAAATGTTCCCAGTGAGACCCTTAAGGACCAGTGTGTTTGAGTGACGTGCCAGGTTGCACACACTGACTGGCAGAACAGGGGACAGGCCCCCCGCGGGGTGGTGGGTAAGGTGAGCCTTTGGGGGCTCTTCTTTCCTACTACAAAGAAAGGAGTCTAGGGGGAGAAATTATTTTCCGAGTCAAAGCAAATTTCCTGTCCTTAAGAACAAGCACAGAACATCACTGAAGGACTCCCAAGGTGAAGGCTGGTGTTGATGTTGTCCTGAGCCTCTTGACTCAGGGGGGTCTGCTGGGAACGCAGGAAGGAAGTGGCCAAAGTGGCCAAAGTAAGTGGTGGGGAAGCCTGGCCACCAGCGCCCTCCTGCCTGGGTCCCTGGCGGCTGCAGAGATCTGGGTAAGTGCGTGCTACGGTGCAAACGGGCCCTGGGGCTGCTCTCAACCACACCTGTCTTTCTGAACCTGCACACCTGCTTTCTCCTTCTTTGCTGCCCTGGTCAATCCCAGGGGGGAAAAAAGGTATCCTGAAAGAAGTTGGAAGAGGGCCTCGTGGGCATAGGGTGGAAGGGCCCAGGACACGTAAAAACAAAAACAAAAACAAAAAACAAAAAAACACCACTTAGGTGAAAAACAAAAAGACCAAAACAAACACACACCAAACAGTAACAAAAGACAGCAAGGCACACGCCCCCAGAAACTGGTTGACGGAAGTGCTCGGGTGCCACCTGCTGGCCATGTGGTGGTCCTGCATGCTGGCTGGCTGCACCTGACTCGCAGAACCCAGGCTCCTCCAATCCAGCTGCCAGAAAGTCTTTCCAAAGCCTACGTCTTACCAGTCACTTCCCAATTTAAAACCCTCCAGTGGTTCCCATTTCATATAGGAGCAAATTTATATTCCTTAGCGTGGCACACAAGGACAGCAAAACCTGGCCCTAATCTATACTTCCGACATGCTTTTGTTAAAGCCCCTGGCTGCTTTTGTTAAAACACCACACCTGTTTCTAGGTTCAGTTCAAGGGCACGTCTCTCCTCCTCTTTGGAAGAAAGGTCTTCCACCCCTGCTTGTCCTATCACTGCGCCCCCTTCTCTGGGCTCTGTGCCTAGTTCATGCCCCTTTCCGGCATCATCGTCCCTCCAGTCTATGAGATCTTAGCAGGAAGCATCTGGTTTATCCCTCAGAACAAGGAGCACAATGACCACGTCAAAGGCTTCCAACACTATGTCTATTGAATTAATTTCATCTACTCAGTCTTGCAAAGTAAATGCTGACTTTTCACCAAGATCCGATTATGCTCACCTGAAGCTAAAAATTCAAAGGTTTTCATGCATTGGCTATTGTTCACAGTAAAACATGAGGGTGAAGAGGCTGGGATCTGCCCCTCACTGAGACAGCCGGCAATTCCTCTTCAGGCCTCTGGGGGTGGAGGTGGAAAAACAGGTCTCCATTTCTACCTTAAATGTACTCAATAAGGAATTTGTTTCCGGAAAACTCTAACAATGCTCCACAGAGAGGCATCCCGAGTTTTATCTAGACCCAGGTAAACATGAGCATTAATGCAAAGTCACGCTTCCTTGAAAAGACTCTGAATTGCCCTCTGGGTCCATATCCGTTGTCCACATTCCTGTAGGTGGAAGGAAGCTTGTGGTAAGAGGCTGGTCTCCCTCTGCTCTGCGAGGAGGCACCTGCAGGGCCCCTTTGGCCTTGCAGAGAAAGCCCGATACACTGTGTCCTCACAAGGACGCCTGTGATCTGTCCTGCTCACTCCCACCCACCGTCACCTGCTGCCTGGTGTGGGGTGAGAGAATGAATGAATGAATGAATGAATACCGAGAAGGGTTACAGTGATGTCCCAAGATTCTCAAACTATGTGGGATCCATTTCAGAATGGCAGAGTCTGAGATATACATAAAATGCTCCTTGGAGCTCAACTAGCCCTACTCTCTTTTTACAATGTTTGCTGAGAGTGTAGATCCTAAGTGTTCTCACCAAGAAAGGAAGGGAGGAAGGAAGGAAGGGGTAACTATGTGAGATGATGGATATGTAAATTAACTTGCTTGTGGTGGTGATTTCACAATGTATATGAATATGGAAACATCAAGTTGTATGCCTTAAATACATACGATTTTGACTGGTCAATTTTACCTCAATAAAGCTGGAAAAAATAAAATAAAAGCAATCTATATTTAATTGTTGCAAATATGGAAATGACAGAAAGTATGGGAGAGAAAAAACTTCATATCCTCAGCACAGTCTAGCAACTCCTGTTCCCATTCTGTTATATAGATTTCTAGTATTTTTCTATGATAAATATTACGTAATTATTTTTAAATAAAAATCAGAGGAATACATATTTTCTTTAATGTTTTCCCTAGATTAGTACAGTTATTCACTTTACTTACAAATAATTTCAAAATACATACAATTAAAATTGCCCATATTTTCACCATCTAAACAAAACTACTTTTAATATTGAAATATATTTTGTTCTTTCTATAGTTTAGTAAAAAATAAAACTACATAACATAATTTAAAAACATGTAAGCCAGGATTACAAAATCGGCGTTAGGCGTGGACACCGTAAGTGAACGGCACGCCCATTCTCGACGCTGAGACCGTGCTGTGAGAATAGATCTGGGAACTACAGAGAGAAAATTTTGTCTTGATAATCCCTGTCCACAGCCATTTTAAATCCTCCAAAAGCTGTGAGGCGTCACATCAGTAGATTGTGGGGACAAAAATATTTAGAATATTTATTAATGTGTCATTGCTTCCTCTAACAGGACTGCATTTCTGACTAAGTTGATTGTCACTTACGAGGGAAAGTCGTTCCATCTGGAAGCGAGCTCTCCAGCAGAGGGTCACCCCTCACAGTCGCAGCCCCTCTCCCGTGTGGGACAGAGAGGCGCAGGCTCTGCGGCCCCAACATGGGGTTAAAGGTCAGCCTTGTCATTTATGTTAGGATCACAGGCTGCTTAACCCTCCAGAGCCTTGACCACCTCATTTATAAAGCGGGAATAACGGCAAAAGCTATGTCAAGGGGCAGTCTGCAAAATTAAGTAGAAACAGGCTCCAGGCGCCCAGTGCAGGCTCTGACACAGGTGCTCACTTCCTTCACCTGGGACCCGAGAGAGAGAAGCCCACAGGTGCAGCTGCCCAGCCTGAGGGCGTGGGGGCTTCCCCACCAGGTCCCAGAGCAGCAGCTCAGGCTCCCGCTCAGGGGGAGGCCTGAGTTCCCTCCTGTCCCTGTTGCCCCCCCTTGCAGCAATGCCCTGTGGGACCCTCAGAGGGGGGCAGGGCTGCTGCCTCTTCCCAGCATGCTTGCTAAGGCGGCCCCACAATCGATCCCAGTACTAGGTCAGGGAAAGGGTCGTTGAGGCTGGGTGCACGCTCTTCACCATAATATCAAAACCAAGAGCACATTTTGATTCTGCCAATTGTGATTGCTCAATACTCTGAGTTACACAATCCCAAGATGGATATCATGGAAACTGCCACCACTGCGTTCTCATTCCTCCCTCACTTTCATCGCCCTGGGGCCTCCCACATAACCCAGATAAAATGTGCACTCAGATCTTTAAAAAATTACAACTGCCGAGTGTTCTGCCCTGGCCACCAGGGCTGTGTCGGTGGAAAGCGCCTTGCAGTGAGGTGGCCAGGGCTGGGCGCGGGGGACCGGAAGCTCCTGCAGGAGGAAGAGGGAAACGGAACAGATCAGGAGACAAAATAGGAAAAGCAGGGGCATGGGGCCACCCCCACGGCAGGGCAGGGTCATAGCACTAGGTAAAGTCGTGCCCGGAGCAGTCACCTTAGTTCAGGCTGCAGGGTATTTAAGACACAAAGGTGCGCCCAGCCTGAGTGAGAAAACAGGTAGGAGGCATGACTTACAGAGCAGAGTACCATTTTTAATCACATATTTTTATCTCCAAAATATAAAACATGAAATTTATTCCCCTATATATTTTTAAATGCCAGATTACTACTTGCTTGGGAAAGAAGTTTAAGGGATTCTTTATAACTGAGAGTGGATGCTCTATTTTAGAGTTTTCTAATCCGATTTGTTTATGAAGATCTTCCAAGAGTCATCTCCCAGAGCTCTGCCTCTGAGTGTAGAAATCATTAGGTCTGGGAGGACATGGAGGTCTATTTTGAAAAATAATCCGAGGTCATTGTAAGGTGCGTTCCAGTTTAAGGACCACTGCATGGGGGACTATATATTATTGATGGTCCGGAGACTCGCCTATTTATACTTTTAAAAAATATAGTTTGATTGCTCAGAGCCGAGCGTTATAGTCAAGGCCACGCAGATACAAATGCAATCACCGATGGGGAAGGGAGTCCTGCTTCTAGGAGCCTGTAGGGCGGTGGGTCGTGTAGACAGAGGTGCCACAGGTGAGCAGGGTGGTGCGGGCCCAGCCCTCCCGCGCCCTCCAACCCACTGACAGTCAACAAGGCCTGTTCTCTGCACACTGGGGAGAGGGGCGGGGCTGATTTTTGGCCTTATGGCTTTTGATGTTTGTTTTAGAAAACTATAGCCAACTGGTCAGGCACCTATTTTTTACAAATAAAGTTTTATAGCAACACAGCCACTCCCGCCTGTTTACACATTGTCTGTGGCTCTTGCCGCCACCAGGCAGAGCTGAGCACTTGCCAGGGAGACCGCATGGTCTGCAAAACCTAAGTCATCGTCTAGCCCTTTGCAGAAATGTGGACAAACTCTATCCTACAGCGTCTTGCCTTCCTTAACGATTCTCGGTAGATTTGCATTAGTCATCTTGGGCTGCCACAGCAAAATACCTTCAACAGTATAAACTTATTCCTCACAGTTCCGAAGGCTGGAAGTCCACGATCACGGTGCCAGCAGCACTAGTGTCTGGGGAGGCCTCTGTCTTTGGGTTGCATACGGCCACTTTCTCCCTGTGTCCTCACGTGGCCTGTCCTCTCGTGTCTCTTCTTACAGGGACACCCATCCCATTGGATTAGGGCCCCACTCTCATGACCTCACTTAACCTTAGCCACCTCCTTAGGATCTATCTCCAAATACAGTGACACTGGTGGCCAGGTTGTGAGGGTGAGGGAGCGCGTGATTCAGTTCATACAGGAGTCTGCCACTTTGACATCGTATTTATTGTATCAATTTACGGAGCGACTGTGGAGAGCAGCCTTGTTTCAGTAGATTGAAAGGGCTTTGAAAAAATGGGACTAAACGTGTCATGCACTTTCAGTAAATACATATATGTATACAAAAATATGATTTCAGCATATGAAATTTAGGTTTTTATTTACTTATAAGAGTCATCTTAAAACCATAACGTGCACATGCCTGAAGCCAAGTTTCCCCTGGGCCTGCATCCTGCCAGTCTCTAGTGGATTAAGCAGTAACTGCCCTGATTTCTATCACCATGGATTAGTGCTACCTGTTTTATTCCTGTATCTAAATGGAATCCTGCTCCTTCCTGCCTAGCTTTTTACAGGCAAAAAATATTTTTGTGATTTACACATCTTATTGTATGTCAGGATTAATTAATTATTATTGCAAAATAAAATCCAATTCTTTATATTGGCTTTTTAAAACCATCTTGACAGATATTTGGGGTGTTTCTAGTTGTTGGCTATTGTGGATAAAGTTATGAACATTTTCATACAGTCTTTTTGTAAAAATATGCTGTATGCATCTTGAGTAAATACCTAGAAGCGGAAACCCTGGGTCCTAAGATAAGGTGTACATGTGACTTTATGAGAAAATGAAACTATTGTCCAAGGAGGCTGTGTCATTTTGCATTCCCAGCATCAGTGTATGAAAGTTCAAGTTGTTCCGCAGCCTCAGTAACATTTCGTGTTGTCAGTATTTTTAATTTTAGCCTTTCTCGTGGGTGCTCAATAGTATTTCATTGCAGTTCTCATTTGCATTTTCCTGATCATTAGATGCTGAGCACCTTTTCATGTGTTTACTAGACATTCATAAGTTTTCTTTTGTGCAGTGGCTATAGAAGAAGCCTTTTGTCCACTTTTTAATTTGGGTTAGTTCCCTTTGATTATTGATGATATATTTTGGATATAAATCCTTTGTCAGAGACTGTATGGTGAATGTTTTTTCCCTCTCTATGGCTTTTGCCTTTTCATTTCCTAACGGCATCCCTCCTGAGTTCTAGTTTTCATTGTGACGAATCCAACGTATCAATCTGGTTCACAGTTAACGTTTGTTTTTGTGTCTTCACAAAAACAATTCTGCTTGCTCCAAGGTCGCGAAGATCTTTTATGTTTTCTTCCAGCAGCATTTATGTTAAATGTGCACTCTGTCTCAGGTTAATTCTGCATAGGTTGGGAGCTAGGTATCGAGCTTCGGGTTTCTCCATTTACTGACTCCGTTACAGATCCATTTGTTAAGCCAACTTTTCACCACCGACCTGGACCTGCCTGATCAGTTTCCTTGAAAGACACTTTGTCATATTTACGTGGGTTTATTTGGGGCTCTCCAGTTTCTTCTTTTGTTCCATCTGTTCAGGGACTGAAAAACTTTATCTGCCAAGGGCCAGCAATATCTGTTTTAGGTCTTGCAGGCCACGTCCGTGTGTTGGGGAAACAGTCATAGAAAACAGACAAATGAACGGCGTGCGTGGCTGTGGTCCCTTAAAACTCTCTCAACGGAAACTGAAATTTGAATTTCATGTAATGTTTGTGTGCCACAAAATGTTATTATTCTTTGGATTTGATCACATTTTTAAAAAATGAAAACATCATTCTTCTCTCTGTACCACCCAGGCAGCGTGGCTGCAGGTAACAGGTGCGTCTCACCCACAACTGCAGTTGCCGGTCCTTGTCCCAAACCACAGCGTCCTGATTGCTGTGGTTGTGCAGGTCCTCTCGAAATCAGTAGGGTGCGTCCTTCAACTTTGTTTTTCTTTAGCTATTCTAAATTGTTTGCATTTCCATGTAAATTTTTAAAACGACTTTTCAATGTCTACAAAAACAGTCTGATGGGACTGTGGGTGTGTAATGAATCTATACAGCAATTTGGAGAGCTGTTTCCGCAGGCGCAGGATGGCGTCGCGTTGTTAAGGAGATTCGCTGTCGAGCAACACCACAAATAGAGCATTTAGTTTTATTGCGTTATTTTACAATAATTATGGAAAATAATGGGCCCCGAATGTTGATTATTCAGTAGGGAGGGACAATCCCCTCACTGTCCTGTGGCCAGTGGCGCAAGGGGCCAGGGAATGGCACCCGCATGACAGAGGCTGCCCTCTCCGCGCCGGCTACCTGTGCCTGCGGAAGCTGCCTCGCGGCTGTGGGGAGGAAAGGGCTTCTGGGTTGCTCTGGGAGTCAGGAAAACTGATTCCAAGATGTGCGCGAGAGCAAGTCAGGATCTCCTGTGGAATAAGTAGGTTTAGGCCGAAATTGTCCAAGGACAGTGCTCGTGAGCCTGTTCCCACACACTGAGCGTGGGAGTCCTGCCAGCCGAGGTATGGTAGAACCAGCGGCATGGTCTCTGTAACAAAAGTGTTCTTTGAGGCAGAACTTCAGAGAAAGAATTAAATGCCGTGCTGAGGAATCATGATTCCACACTCAGGTATGAGAACTCTATGCAGTTTGCCCTGTGGTCACTTAATGGTCCTTGTGTCTGGACAGAAGATTCCTGCACTGGAGTTCTGGTCTATCCTCTCCACCCCTTTCCCTAAGGGACAGCTGGGGGTCTTCCTAAGCACAAGGTTGTTTCCCAATTGATGTATATATTATCTCTGTCGATTAATTGTCCCTGCCTGCGATCATCTCCCTTCCCTTATCTGTGTAGTAAATATCTCATTTTCAACACCCAATGTAAACATAAGCTCCTCTGGGAAAATTCCATCCCTCCACCAGCACTGAACTTACAAGAAGAGGGTTATTCTATTATAATCTATTGTTCACCAGATGAGGGAACCATTCAACATTAGTTTGCATGTGTCTTTATCATGTCAGTATCCCATTGTCTTGTATGTATTTGCTCAAAAACCTGTCTCTGTATTGTAGACTGTCTTCCCCAGTGAGAAACCGTGAAAAATCTACACATATCTCTCTAGCGCAGAGCCTGGCACACAATAAGTGCTGAACTAAATTGAACAAATGCTGAACAGGAAAGAGTTAATTTTTGCAAGGTTCCACTGGGGAGGAAGGTGCTACCTCAATGACAGGTGGTATTATATAAACGTGCAGAGTGTCACAAGTCTGCAGGCTGCTCTTCATCCAGCCGTGGCTCCCGTTTGCTTAACAGTTCTGAACTTCTTTCTCTTGTTCCTCTTTCCTTTTTCTGTAAGCAGAAAGGAGAAGCCAGTCCATGCCTTCTACACTTTGCTTTGAAATCTCCCCTGCTAAATATCTAAGATCATGGCTTGCTTACACGTTCTGCTTTCTGCACAGCTGGAGGGTGGAATTCAGCTAAGCTTTATAACGAGGATCTCCTGAGCCCTCAGGAGCCGCCTCTATAACTTCCATATCTCTACCAACAGTCTGCTCGGGCAACCTAGGCTCTGTCTAGCACATGCCACAGCATTCATCCAGCTTCTGCTTATCACCCAGTTCCAAAGCCTCTTTCATATTTTTAGGTATTTGTTACAACAGCGCCCTACCTTCTAGTACCGTCAGCAAGAACTTCCATCAATACAGAACCAGTGAATACGGGCTTAGTGGGGGGTAAGTCCAAAATCCACCGGGCAGGGGCTTAACATGAGGTCACACTGGACCCGGAAGGGCCCTCCTACCATAGCTGGTACCTTTACAAAATGAAGAACATTTGGACACACACACCCGGAGGAGAACGCCGTGTGAAGACAGAGACATGCCAAGGGAACGCCATATTCACGCTAAGGTCACAGGCGGAATTTCTACCTCAGGAAAACCTCAGCTTCTTCTCCTTTTAAGGCCTTCCGGGGAGTGGACCAGGCCCAGCCGGAATATCAAAGATGTTCTCCTTTATTTAAAGCAAACTGATGGCAGATGTTAATGACATCTACAAAATGCCTTCGTGGCAACATCCAGATCACTGTTTCAGTGACCGACGGGGACCCTCTCCCTGCTCCACTGACAGGCAGCGCTGACCATCACCAGAAGGGGGTCCAATCAGCACCCCAAACCTCAAGAAGTACAGTACACGGGATTCGGGGATACATCTTATATTTACTAAACGCCAGGCCTCACAACTGCACTTCATCCACGGTGACATTCACCTGTGATCGTCACAGCGGCATCGTCACATAGGTGTTGTGATGAAACTGAACACGGAAAATGGAGGCAAGTGTAAATAACTTGCGCAGATTCACATAGCTGGGAAGTCGTGAGGCTACGAAGAGACCTTACACTGTCTGGCTCCAACATAAACACTCTCGCCCCAGACCTCATCCAAAGAAGGGAAGTACGGCTGGCCCAGGTGCAATCCCCGCTTGTCAGGGGTGTGAGGAGCTCGGTGGGGCTCCCGTGCTAGGGAAACCCAAGACGCCGCACAGCTCCTCTCTGCCTAACAGCGAATCCTCTAGGCTAGTTCCCTAGGGCTGCTGTGACAACTCACAGCAAAGTTATCGGACGTCATTCCTGGAGGCTGGAAGTTCATGATGAGGGTGCTTAGCATGGCAGCGCTCCTGAGACTAAGTGGAATCCTCCCTCTCTTCTCCTAACCTTCTGCTGGTCACTGGCAATCCCTGGTGACAGCGTGACTTCAACTGCTGCCTCTGTCATCATGAGGCGTTCTCTGGCATGCATCTGCTCTGGGTGTGTATGTCTAAATGTTCTTCTCTTTCTAAAGGCACCAGGGACTAGAACTGGGCCCTTCCTGATAGAAGATGATCTCATCTTAACTCAATCACACCTGCAAAGCCCTGATTTCCAAATAAGGTCACATTCACAGGTTCTGGGAATTAGGACTTGAACTTGTCTTTGTGAGGGCACAGTTTACCCCGCAATGGCTCGTACCAATAGCAGGAAGCTGACTTCTGCAAAACATCACATTTTCCCCCCTTCCCCCTTGCTGTCCTTTATACAAAAAGCTCCACTTTACTGTCTCTGAAGAACGTGGCCTTTAGAACTCCATTTTTCCAGAAGTTTCAAAGAGTCCCCAGATCCAGTCTGGTTAATACTGGGATAGCCCTGATACTTGGAAAGCACTGGGGACCCTCCCGTCCATATGCCACGTTTTGACTGAGACACAATCGTGTCATTATTTTCGCACTTCCACGCGCAGGAAAAAGACAACTCAAAACCTTGAAAAGTTCAAGCAAAAGAAGTGTTCACAACATGTTGATAGCTAAGCTGTTTCCTGTCATTAAAAACACAGTTGTGAACTATTTTAGGGAGTTAATCTCTGTGGTGTTAAGAAGCCTTCATGAGACTAGCTAGAACTTGCACCTTCACTGTCGTGCAGATTGAGTGCGTTTTCCAGAAGCCTCCTCTCTGCACAGGCCCGGGCCTGAGTTCTCATCTACCTGCGCACAAACCCCTGTACGCGTCCCTCCAAAATTTGGGAGGAAAAAGAAAAGTCAGTGATCAGGAAGCGTTTATTTACACGTGGCTGGAGATTGTGATAAGAGCATTCTATTTTCAGCTACCAAAATAAGAACAAGACAGGGAGAGAGAAGGAAAGGGAAATAAAATGAGAGAGACAGGTGTATAGAATGAGAGGCAGGGAGGAAGTAAGAGAGGGAGAAAAGTGAAAACCAGAAACACAAAGAAAATAAGAAGTAAGGGAGAGAGAACATGAAAGAAATGAAGGTAAGATGGTAGCAAGAGGGAAAATAGACATCTCTGGGACGGGATAATGTTATGAGAAAAACAAATCCTATTCCAACCAAATAGCCTCTGATGCCCAAGCTTGTTCTCAAAATAGGATCAGTCTATTGTTACATGTGTGATGGGGACCTGTTATCTATGCAGATGGACAGCCTGTCCCAGCCAGGCCCCTGGCGGCTGGGGCACAGTCCCCTGGCTTGTGCAGAAGGCAGCTCTGGCAATCGGGAGGTGGCCCCGGGCAACATTACGCCCAGATGTGCTGAGTCAGCATCCATCACAGCCGCCGCTCAACACCCAGGTGCATCCTGACGACACGCCCACGTGAAACCGGGGGCTTTGGCAGCTGACCGAGCTGAGCTATTGGCTTCCTGGCTGTGCTACTACTGACGTAGGGCAAGTGAATTAGTCTCTCAATTCTCACGTTCCTCAACTGTGACATGGGGAGACAAAAGCCACTTTGCAGAGCGCTGTGAACATGGGGCATTGTAACAACACGTGGAAAGGCACCTGGCTCGGTGGCCGATACCTCCACTTTGGCACGTGTGGTGTCTGTAGCATCAGTGCCGATGACACTCGGATCCCAAACTCTCCAAGCCCACCTCCATGTTACGGGTGAGGCTGCTGTAACGACAGTCCCCTCCAGGAACTTCAAGGTTAAGCCCTCTCCCTCTCTAACCGCAGCCTCTCGTCGTTCCTCGTCTAGTCCTCACGCCCCTGCCGTCCTGCTCTGCTCAGCGAACCCCAATCCCTTAGGCTGTGGTCTCAGCGCCTCTCCTGCCTGACCTGGAGCTCCCAGCCCAGGCCAACACTTGGAAATGTTCCTCCGCTCTTCTGACGGCCTCGCGCCAACAGTGGGAAGACGACCGAGATGAACATGTGAATGCTGAAAACTGCCTCCCACTCTCCCTCTCGTCCTGACATGTCTGCTTGTTGTTCCTGTCAGTGGCGCCGCCCTCAACTCACTCTTGACTTTCCTGTCTTCTTTGATCCCTGACGGTCAACCATCAGATCCTATCGCTATTTCCACTGTGAGCTTTCTCTTTGCCACTGCCCAGATGAATTACTCTCTTTTAGGTTCCTCGTCTTTAAAATATGGTGTAAAAACTAGCTAGCTGCGTCCCAGAGATGCCACACGGATTAGACATGATGGGGAGGGCACACCTACTGATTTATCTCTAAGATCCCCCCACTCTGTTAAAGACAGAATCATTCAATGATACTTACAAGGCACAGTAGGGAAGACTTCATTCAGGACTTTATTGTGATCTAGGGACCACTGAAGTGGGATTTTGCAACAGTGACGGGCCCAACTGCAAATACAGCACAGGCAGGTGGGGAGTGACAGCCCAGGACAGGGTGGGACATGGGATAGAAACCACCAAGAGGAGACACGGGGTGGGGGCAGGGATTCCTGCTGAAGACAGGCCACAGCAACCAGGTGTTACCTGGGGATGGTGGACGATGAGGAACCTGGTCGTATGTTGAACATATCAAATCAGATATCAAGGGTGAGGTGTTCTTGATAAACTGACTTAGCGTGGTTCTTTGATAAAACCAGATTTTAGAAGGAAGTACACGGATGGGCCTAGAAGAAGGTTTAGGGGTCTGACTAAAGTTTGGCCAAGCAAAGAATTTTGTCAGTTCTCCTTCTCGTTGCAGGAAAGAAGACACGTTTTTCTTTCTTTTGAACAATACAAGTCCATTTTCTCATTTGGTCGCCTTTGGTTGGACCAGCGGAATCATCTTCTGGGACTTGGTAGTTGAAGACAATTGCAGGATGGTGCTAGAATTTTCATGAAGAACAACGACAAAGATTAATAGTCAGAAACTCAGTTTCTGGGTCCAGAGGACAGCCAGGCAAAAAGATTTCTAAACGCTGGGCTCGAAGCATCTCCAGAGAGAGTGAGGACAGGCAGTGGCAGGCTGATAGATTGTCTCGGTTTGCAGTTTGAATGTCACAAGGGTTGTCTATACGTAAGCTGTTGTGGGATTTCTCCGATGTCTCTATCAATTATTCAAGTTCGGTGTTCAGGACTTCGGGAAAAGGGCAGTTTTAATTTTAGTGATTTTAAGTCAGAAGTGTGGGAGAAAATTGAAACTATTAGTTGGGAGCGTTGTATACAAATTTTGGAGGAGACTTGAAGAATGGAGGATCCAGTCTAGTGTGCAGGCAAAATAACCAAACCTAGTAAACAATGAGCAGGGCTAGAATTTAATAATACATGCACTATAGTTTCCTTCTGAGACACAATTTTCCTCTCTACAATCACCCCCATTTCTACCAAAAATAATAAAAGTAAGACTGATTTGTTTGCAAAATAAGTTTAGTCTCATTAAACTCAACCCGATTATTTACATAAGTGCAACAAGAATAATGATTGACCATAAAGGCTTTGTTTCCACTTTGCTTTGCAGGAACTTTTCATAAGGAATCTCAAATTAGACTTTTTAAAGCCTCTTAAGAAGACAGGGGAAGGGAAAGAAAAAATAAAACCTCTTAAGGTGGGAAGCTAAGCCAGGGACTTCCGATCATGTTGTATCTGAAACACTTATAGATTTGGGTGAATTTCTCTCTTTTCCAAGTCCACAAAATATCCTGAGTTTCTGGGGCAGGCCAGGAAGTGACATTCCTTACTCACCTGTAAGGCAATCATGTAAAAGAACCGTATATGCAAGGCACCACTTTTTTTCCAAGAGGCTTTATTGATTCCATAAAGTCAACCTTCCTTTCTAAAGTTGTCTGGTCATATTTGAGAATATGACATTCCAATTAAAGCCTTAGTATAACTAATATTTCTACTTGTGTCTTGTTACAAAGAGAACAGATTCTTATTGAACATATGCAAGTAAATATATTTCCATAAAAACAAAAATGTTAACCAATTGTTTCCTAATTCCAGAGCAATCAGGTAGGGAGAAAAAAGTAATTGTTTCTTCTTTGTTCACAAAAGTATTTACCAAATTGCTATAAGCTATAGGTAGCTTAAGATAACAGAGAAAAAGTTTTCTTAAATGAGGAAAACAAAATATTAAAGAACCAGCAATGTTTCAAACAAAAAGTCACTATAGAATTATCCTCATCAGTTCATTTGATCCATAAAATTAATCTTGATCTTGGGATAGTATTTTCATAAATCCATCAGTTTCTTCTTTAGAGTTCTGGGAAACCTGACCCAGTCCACTAGTATGATCTTAAAGTTTTCAGCAGAAATCTGTATTTTAAAGTACTTTTCATAGTTTTTTTCATGAATCATTTGAAGAAGAAGTAATTTTGGACTGTAGCTTATTGCAAATGCTTTCAGAGAAGAATCAAATTAAAGCAATAACTACCCACAAATGACAAGAAACTTAACATAGTCATGGGTAAAGATCTGATGAGGGTTCATTACAGTAATGATGCAATTGACAAAGAAATTTGGTTATTTCTGTGGCATATATTTTACATAATTTTAATAGAGAAGACCAAATTCTAGTTTTGTACCAGTATACTATTAATATCAAAGCTAATTTTAATACAATTTTATAAATCAATCCATCCAATATCATTCAGCTTTAACCACACAAAATAACATTTTTTTTTCCTTTTCCACAAATTTTTGGCCAAGGAAAGAAGCTTTGTCAACCCAGTCCCACTTTCCACAGACCAGCCCTCTACCTCTCACAACTCCACATGGTCAAAGTGGAAGCAGTTATTTTTATGATAGATCCAGGCCCCCTGAGTTAGTTGATGAGGACAGAAGAAGGCACTTGATCAATTGATCAATTTGTTTCAGGAATCAGAGTTCTCCTTCAGGCATTTGGATTTGGAACTAAGAGACTACAGTGTCAACCTAAATCCTCTTTGCACAAAGGAAATATAAACTTAAGAACAGCTTTCATCAAAA
>VBSM01002608.1:170968368-171029530 GCA_008086735.1 Cheirogaleus medius
TCCACCCACTCACCCACCCACCCACCCATCCATCTATCACCCACTCACTCATCCATCTATATTTTCTTCCCTTTATTCTTCCCCTCTCCCTTCCTCCCCTGTCCTCCCTTCCTTCCCCTTCCCCTCTCTTCCCCTCCCCATTTCCACTTAAGCACCGGAACATCGACGTATCTATATATCCAATTAACTAACAGTTTCCTCTAAGCAACGACCCTGAGCCGGATACTGGATATTGCAAATACAGAGTTGTATATCTGGTGGAAAAAGACAGAGATCTAATCATCTGATAACAATACATTCTACAGAAACTGCCATCAGGTTCCAGGTGCAAAGGGATGACACCCACGCTTGCTAGGGGGCAGAAGGCTGAGATTGTAATGACGGGGCAGTGGTTAGTGTGCAAGAAAGCCTGGTATCAGCTCTGCAGACGAGGGGACGGGAAAGACACAGGCACGGGACAGCAGGGAATGGCTTCACCCTCGTCCCTCCTGGAGTTTAACGCCCAGCTATGACTGTTATGTATTTTGATTTTTGCTTTAAAACACGCTTATCCCTAGGTATGAGTAAATGCTAGAAGAAACAAACCTCAAATGCAGACGTGCTGGCATCTGAATCAGGCAGTGTGGCCGGTCAAAGGAGCACAAAGTTTGCTTTTTGACTGGCCTCTTGCCTCAGCCACGCCCCTCCCCAGCGCTGCGGAACAGAAATCTGAGGATGGAGCTAGACAGCCACCTGGTGTGCAGAGGGGTAAGTGCACGCATGGGCTCAGCACGTGGCTCTCATTCTAAGTCTGAGCTTCTCCCTGGGTCTGTTTTCTCGACTATAAAATAAACAACTGGGGTAGAAGATCTCTAAGGGCAACGATCAGCTATAAAATATGATGCTATACTAAAGAGTCCCAGACGTGTAAAAGAAAGCATATCTTGACTTACATTTCTCCTGAAAACCAACGCAAACATACACCACATGCGCGCACACACATGCATTTATAAATAACATTGCATATAATAAATTACACCACGTTGCATCTGTAGCTTAGGTTGTGCTGCTGCTGAGAATCCACATTTGCGGCCCAGCTGGCCAAGTTCATTTGTCTGAACAACCTATCCCCGGTGGGATCACCACGTGTGAACCCAGATCACACTTTGTTCAAATCAGGTGCACGCTGGTATTTCAGAAGACATAAAACACACAGTCAGGTCGTCCTTATCTGGAGGGCACTCGAGGGGTCCCAACCACCGAAACACAACTATCAGTCTCGAAGGGGCCAGAGAGCCTCTGAGGTCAAAACTATGACGGGACCCATGACCAAACGCTCGCATGCTTGGCCGGTGAGATAGCACCTGAGCTCCTCACGTGGTGCACCCTGGCTCTGCCTCTGCATGCCTTTGATCAGGTGGGTTTCCCAATCTATGGCGAATCCGTGACAGGCGGATGTGGATGTTGCCAGAGGAAGGCAGCCAGCCAGCAAGAAGGAGATGAGAAGCAAACGCCACACAACAGAAATAATCGCTCCGTGGGCGCGCTGGGGACCTGTGTCAGGCCTTGATTCCATAATACAGGGGACAGAGAGACAGGTAAACAGAGAGAAGCCCCGTACAACACAGCGTCCTTTTTGCTGGCAAACCCCTAGAATCAGGGGATATGTGAACCCTCCACCTGAGCACCCTTTATCTGAGATGGACCCAGGCAGAGGACGTTTCCCTTCTCCACTCGGAAGAGAAGGAAGCGCTGGTGTGGGCACGATTTTCCCTTGTCAGATGCTGCGTCCTGAGGAAGGAGGTTTACTCTTTTAACTCCTCTGCCTGGTGGCCGATGTCCGGGAGAGTGTTGGAAAAACCCTTCGCAGGGCTGGTGTTTACGGTAGACATGCAGGAGGACAGGTGGAGAGGGAGCGGCTGACGCTCACGCCACCGACACGCACACGGGTGACCTCGGAGTCATCATCACATGGGACATCCATGCACTGCGTTCCAGGCTTCACAGCCACCCAGCTATTTCACGTTCCTGTTTGTTTCAGCAGAAGACCCTGCTACATGGGATAGAAAATATGTCCCTTGGAGTGAAATAAATTGTACAAAATCTTTGCACAACAAAAACGTGATTTTTCATTCACCAAACGCTATCTTGTTAGAAAGGTCCATCTGACAGTGTGCTGAGACGTATGTGGTGTATACAACTTTTACTCCCATGAAGACAATGACAGCAGCTGCAGTCATCTCATGCAGGCATGCTTAAATTCCCCAAAATCCCTGAGAACAATTTTACTGAACCTCACGGTGATGCAGGGAGAGCTGGAAACTAGGAACCCTGAAAACCAACCAATCACACCGTGAGACCACAGCCCCCAGAGCTGGGCATCACGGGGCACTGGCTTTAGAGCATATTTTTGAGTACCGCTGAAATCCGAGCAGAGCACGGCCCTGAGCGGCAGAGAAGTGTTTCTGCAGGTTCAGACTTTAGTAAACAGAACAGGACAGAAAATACACAAGCACACAGCGAGTGCATCATCTGTGTGGTGCGCACAGGCGTTGGTAAGGCTTACAAGGTACTGTGCGTGTCTACCTGTGGACTGTCGCAGTCAAATACAATCCAAAAGCCACTGCTCAGCACGTGTGCGGCCTGGGCGAAGGTAGTACCTGGAGGAGGCGGAGCTGGAGCAGAGCCTGGCAAATGCATGGCCGCATCTGGGCTGAGAGGGCGGGGAGCAGAGGAGAAGGGAGGGCAGCAGGAATGAAGAGGGAGAGCAGCAGGCGGCCGTGCAGGGCTCCCCGAGGGGCCACACGGCTGGCCAGGTCTGTTTTGTAGAGGGCTGGAGCTGAGGTCAGATGAGCAGGGAGGCCAATGTGGAGGACCAGCAGTCCCAGGGCAAGACACCGCCAGGTACGTCCTGCCTGAACATCTTGCTCTGCTGCTCTAAAACCTGCTGTGGCTCCCTGGTGCCACACAGTCTTATATCTGCAGCATGACACTTGTCCCTGCCAGATCTCATCGCTACTCTGCCCCTGACTTCCCACCAGCCGCAGCTCAGGTCCTCCCCAGCCGGCCCTGCAGGGTCACATTCTGTTCTCACACGGTCCCCTCCTCCTGCAAAGTGCTCTCTACAACCTTCGCCATTGGTAACCTTTACAGTCTTCGTTGCCGCTCATTTCTTTGCTTCTAATATCTCACCCCTCCCCCCCCCCCCCCCCCCCCCCCCCCGGCAATCCTAAGAGTCCCCACAGCCTGCACACGAACGTGCTCGGTCAGGATGAGCTGCACTGCCCGGGTTTCAGTCAAAACACTGCAGTTGGGAGCCCGAGGGCAGGACCGCAGCAGCCCGGGGGAAGGACGGCAGCAAGGGAGACACAAGAAGCCGAAAACCAGGCTGACACAGAGAAGGAGAGCTCTTCAAGTGGACCCATTCCCAAAAGGCCGAAAAAGAGTCCAAATGACACCAGGAACCCTCAGGAAGGTGGGTGTCCACTCAAACCACTGCGCGCCCATCGCATGTCTGTTGCTCTTGTCACATTGTGTGCCTGCTCTGCCTCCCCGAACACGACTGCTCCAGGTCAGCTCCACTTTTGTGGACTTGATCTTTTTTGCCTCCCCTGGGGAGGGGGATGCCCAACTGTTCCTTGTCTCTCTGAATGGGGACGAACAAGCTCCGTGTCACCCGCCTCCACTGTCCTCCCTCCAGGAGCAGAACCGGAAAGTGAAGCGGCTCTCACAGGCTCCCAGGAGAACATGGCTCTGCCGCGTGGACAGGGACACAGCGACCCTGTGCTCCCGCCCCAGCCCGCAAAATCCTCCCACGTGTGGAGAGCAGCGGAAGGGATGAGGACCGTCGGCTTCTCGGGGACGCCTGCACGCCCATGGCACGGAAGGCCACACAGGCCGTTCCCTATGCAGCACGCTGCCCCTTCCGAAGCGTCTTTCTGTTCCAGGCGCAGGACCCGGAGGAAACAGGTGAGCAACACGGGTCCCGCTCTCCAGCCCACCTGTGTGCTCCGCAAGAGACAAGACAGACCAGCAGGAGACGTGGTCAGGGCGGGCCCTGCGGGGCGGAGGCTCCTTCTTGGACAATGATCGCAAAAGACTTCACGGAGGAGGTTGAGGCAGGATTAGGCACGGAGGGGACAGAATTCAGATGTGTGCAGCTGGACAGGGACAGGAAAAGCAGAGAGAGAGCCCCGGAGACCAGGGCAGCAGGCAGCGCACAGAGGCGGGGCGAGCACGGGCGCCGCAGCCCAGACGGGGAGGTCCAGAGTGAGCCCAGAGGAGAAGGGAAGATGCGTGGCCAAGGCCAGGTCAGGCCGTCCGAGGTTCCCAGGGCACGACGTGACCACGGCCGTTCTGACTGCCAGCCCCAGCTGCAGCCCCAGCCAGCAGCCCCAGCCAGCAGCCAGCGTCGCCCACCGGCCGCACGGCCAGGCAGCAGGCTGCAGAGAACTTCTGCCCAGCAAACGCCACGCTGGGCCGAAATGGGCTGCCTCTGCTGAGCCTTGTTCACACCGCAGATCCCAGAGCAAAGTCCATGCGAGGATGTTAAGCCAGTGTATTTGGGGAGCTTATCACTCCACCCCAAACCCAGGGCAGACTCCTCGGGTAAGTCACCGTCTCTCACCTGGAACTCAATTTCTCTATGAGCAAAATGCCAGAGCTGGAGAATGTGATTGCCAAGCTCTTGCCTTGCTCTGACGTTCAGTTTCTGCCAAGGTGCGCCCGGCAGCCTCGGCTCGCACAGTGGCCGCAAACGCAGGGGGTCAGGGAGTCAGCATCCGGCCACCCCGAGAGGCAGCCAAGGGGACAAGCAGTGCAGGAGAGGGACGCAGCAGCCCCCTTACGGTTCCTGGGCTGGGTGGGGACGGGGCGTAGGTGTTGTCGTGGGTCGAATCTTGTCCTCCCAAACGCTATGTTGAAGTTCTAACCCCCCAGTACCCCAGAATGGCATTTCACTTGGACACAAGGTCTTTGCAGAGGTAATTAAGGAGGTTTTAGGGTTGGCTTTCATCCAACGTGATGAGTGTCCTACAAAGGGGGAACTTGGACAGAGAACACACAGAGGGAAAACCATGTGAAGACACACAGGGGAGGGACAGGCACGAAGAAGGACTAAAGTGACGCATCCACAGTCACAGAACACCCAAGGCCGCCGGCAGACCCCAGAAGCAGGAGGAGGAAGGAAGGCTCCCCCACAGGCTTTGGAGATAGCACAGCCCTGCGACGACTTGATTCCCAACTTCCGACGTCCAGGA
The DNA here is from genome assembly GCA_008086735.1 of Cheirogaleus medius. Taxonomy (NCBI): domain Eukaryota; kingdom Metazoa; phylum Chordata; class Mammalia; order Primates; family Cheirogaleidae; genus Cheirogaleus; species Cheirogaleus medius. The sequence continues at coordinate 170,973,606 of VBSM01002608.1, forward strand.
TGAATTCCGGTTGTCCGAGCTCCGGCCCGTAGTGCTTTGCCCCGGCAGCCTGGGCAGGCACGCACGGACGTGGACGGGGTAGGGACGGAGCTGTGCGCTCACACACGGAGCGAGAGAGGTCACCGCAGCTCAAGCCAATGCCCAGCCCACAGGGCAGCATGCGACGGCCCCTGGGCCAACCCTGGCCCGTGGTCTGCTCTGAATACGGCTTTACTGAGACGCAATTCTCGCACCGCACGACTCTCCCGTCTAAAGCGCACAGATTCAAGGTTTGCAGCATGTTCACCGAGTTATACAACCTTCACCAGCCGATTCTACCACCCGCTTGTGTAACGAGTTTGCTGGAACATAGCCACTGAAATCCACAGACATCCTGTCGATGGCCACTTTCAGGCCACCCGGAGTGGACGGTGTCAGCAGAGACCCCACGGCCAGGGATGTTTACCTTCTGGCCCTTCACAAGGCGCCTCTGTCGGCTGCTGCGGACGGGCTTGCCACGCGAGCTTGCATCTAGGGCTGTGGAGGAGCCGCACTTGCAGGGGAACCCTGTCCCAGTCCTGGGCGGCTGCCTGGAGACGGGGCTCACAGACCTACCTCGCACCCCCTGAGAAACGCCCTGAGGGGGTTGTGGCTGAAGCCCTTCCAGCCTCCTCCACGAGCAACCTGGGAGCCTTGGCAGGTGAGACCCTCTTCCAGCCGGTCCCCTCAGTGGCTTCCCACGTCACCCCAACAAGACCCAAACGTCCTTCCGTGGCCTGCAAAGCCCCACGGGATCTGTCCCCGACATCGTCCCTGGCCACCCTCTGCACTCCTGGTTCTACTCTGTCCACAGGACCTTCATCCAGGGTTCAAGCCCGCCCTGTCCCCGTCCCTCTGCCGGGCCCCACACAGTCGCACGGCCAGCTCCACGTCACTGGGTGGTCAGCCACTGGCACCTCCTCCGAGGAGCCTTCCCAGCCTCTCATTCTCGCAGACCCCGCCCCTTCATGGCCCCTCCGCAGCGGATTTACACTCCGCACGAGCTGTTGTCCTGCAGAGACCTCGGGCTCCTCGAGAGAAGGACGTGTCCGCCTCATGCACCCTGTGTCTCCATCCCCTAGAATAGCACCCGGCATACAGTAGGCGATAAATGTGTGTTGAGAGTACAGATACACATGAACTCACACGAGGGTCCTTCACAAACTGCAAAGGCTCACAGATGTTACTGCATGGGTGGGGGGCTGGTTTCCTTTCCTCTTCCTGCCCTGTGACCACCTTGCTCACCCAGGGCCGCGAGACAAAGCTCCTCGTTAGGGCTGAGCCAGGATTAGCTCAGCACAGTCGGGGGATCCCCACCAAGGTCATGAGTGATGTGTGTGTAATCTAACGTCTGAGGTTGCAGAGTTGTCACGTGCTGAATATGACGCGTATTTACTCTGACTCCGGGCAGGGCTGCCGTCAGCACAAGCTCAGACCAGGAAAAGCCGGCAGGAACCACCTCTACCAGCTGTCTGTCTCTCTGGATAGCAGCTCTCCGACCAATGGGCACGTCTTCTGGAAATCTCTCTCCTTCTCCCTGTCTCCCTCTCTTCTCTCTACCCCTTGCCCCCAGAGACCAAAGTTCCAGGTGAGTCCCCTCCTACCTGTGTCCGATGCCAGATCACGGACGCCCGGGAGTGGCCCAGCTTGTTCCGGCAGGGTCCCTTGTCATAGTGTATCAGGAGGAAATCGTCCTGCGAGATGCAGAGAAAGAGCAGGTGAATGAGGGATTCCTACTCGGTTCAGTGAATATTCTGGCCTGGGCCGTGTTTCTTCCTCTGTGCTCACAGCACGTGGAGACACGGAGAAGTGACGGCAGAAGGAGAGCGTGCAACTGTGCACACACGCCCAGCTGCTGCCACCCGGCCGGCCCAGCTCCTCCCCTGGGGCCTCCCCCACGCCCATAGCGCAGCCTCGGGCGCTAGAGGGAGCCCTGGACCGGATTTCAGCCTAGCCCGAGGAAGGGCCTCCCAGGCACAGCGTCTTGCGTGTGGACAGAACAGATCTAGTGCTGACACAGGGCTGACGGGCCAGATCGCTGCTCCCAGGGGCTCCTGGCTGTGTCGGCTCCACTGGGGTCCTGCGATCGTACCTTCCACCAGCAGGACTGGATCTGTCCTGGGATGAGGTGCTTTCCTTTACCCCTGACCTGACTCCTCCGGCAGTGCCAGGCTCTCACCTGGAGAGCGCTTCCTCTCCGCGCAGACCACCTTGGATTTCCTCTTCACTCAAGAACAGCTGGGGGACCATCGTGTACCTACTATTCCTCCAACTGCAGAGTGAGCAACCCCTCCTCTCTTGGCACTTGGGGACATTTCACCTGGACCTCCCACCCCTTCACAGGACAGTCCTCATGGGGCTCCTGGAGCCGGGACCCTCACACAGTCTGTCCCTTGCACTGTGCTCCTCAGCTCAGCGCCCGGCTCGGAAGCTCGGTGAACACCCACTGGGGTGAAGGGACCCCCCCGCTCCTCCATGAACAGGGACAGCTCCCTGCCCTACGGCAATAAAGGGGGCAGGTAGGTCACTGGGACCAAAGAGGACGATGGCTCTTGCTCCATGTCATTGAGGCTGTAAACAGATGGCCTCCTTTTGAGAAAACAGTAAATAAGCACAGGGCCCATGTGTCCCAGAGAAGAGGAAGTCACTCTTCTGAAAACCAGACAGAGCTGGACCAGAGTCACTGACTTCTGGCCCTTCAAGGTACCTGCGCTGGTACAGTCTGGGTGGCTGCAGCCGCCAGCCTGCCTCTCATGCCCAGAGTGACCCCGGCCAGAGTGCTGGGTTTAGGGGTCCCCCCCCATGCTGGACGCACAGTGGTGCACCATTAAATCTCAGCGTTTCTGGTAGTAGCAAGAGGCCTGGGCTGGCGCTGGCAGTCCCAGCAGCCGCTGCCGGTCTCACCTCCGCGCCTGGAGGGGAGCAGTGGGCACAGAGCCACCCCGGCCACACGTCCGTCTTCTGTGAAGCAATTCCTGACCACTTCGTCCACTGACAGCTCTCTCCTCCCTGAGCTCTTGCTATCCTCTCCTTTCCACTCACACAGACGACTCATTTTTCATCCGTGTGTCTCGTTTTCCCAGACCGGCTACTGCAATGTCTTATAGACACTTAACAAGCTTTTTAATTATTAATGGTTTTCTGAAACATAACCAAACCATGTGGTACTACCTGGTTTGGAAGTCTTTACTGACCTCCACTAGCAGATGTGACACACCACGTGGACACACCTGGCTGGACGCCAGGACCACCTGGGCGACTTATGGACAATAAAGATTTCTGGGCTTCACCCCACATGTACCGACCCACAGGACTAGCTGGAGCCGGTCCCTAAACTCCCCCAGTGGTTCTGCCCCAACCAGTCCTGGGACCAGAGCTTGGGAAGCCCAGGTGCGCTCGGCTTGGCACACGGGCCTTCCTCAGGGCCTGGGCTTATCTTTCCAGCATCTCTGGCCGGGCTCAGGCCACATATGACTTCGAGTCCTTCTTCATCACACCTAGTTCTTTGGTAGCTGCCTGGGCAGCACACTTTGTGCTCTTTGCCTGGTGAACGAACTCACTCAGCGTCCAAGTCCTCTGGTGTACCCCAGCCCCCAGCCCCAGAGACTTGCTGGCACCCCTCGGGGCTGCAGGGACTTTACACCCACCCCTGCAGCCTTCTTCACAGCAACGCGTCCCTATCTTGCCTTACGAGGTTTCTCACCATGGAAATAACACGCTCCTCGAGGCCATGGACTTCACCCCCTACCCCCATCTCAACAGCCCCAGCATCCACCCAGAGTGGAGCTGCCAACACGCGGGCAGGTTTTGAGAACAAGATAAACATTTATTTAAAATGCACCTTTCCTATCCCCTGACAAATGCACTCTCATATAGTTTTAAGATATAGAATGATTTGATTTGTGATTTTAAGTTTCTTGATGAAACCCTTGGTCGGAATGATCCCAGGAGGTGCCAGGAACCTAGGTGCGTCTTTCTGTCGGGAGCATTTCCCTACGATTGTCGAGAGAAGTTTCATGAAAGTCCTTGTTGGGAACAGAACAGTGGAGCATGCTACAGAGAGCTACACTCAGCCTAATGTTCCAAGATAGAAACAAATGCCTTGCGGCAATTCGAGCCCTTTCAGGTTTAACATTTCCTGTCCAACTCTAGAGATGAGGGTTCTAGAGTTTGCAAGGTGAGACTGGAGCCTGTTCCCAGCCTCACCAGTGTGGGGCTTTTGGGAAAGGGGGTTAACCTCTCTGCCTTCCTCTGGAGAAAAGGAAACAGTAATTCAAGCTCATGGAAATACCGCCTGCATCACACAAAGTCAGTATGCAGAGCAAAATTACCCCGGTGTATGCCATCCACCCCCCAAATAAACACAAATAGAAAAGAGAAAGAAACTGCCATGACCCTTTCTGCAGCAAGTAGCGGACCTGGAGCCGCATGCGCAGTTGAGACCCAGTGAGGGTTCGGGGAGCTGGGGCTGGCCAAGGGCAGAGGACGAGAGTCTAAGGAATGGACAAGGAGGAGGAAGGTCTGAAATGACGCCTGGATCCTCAGGCCCATGTGCAAAAAGGCGTGCCTGGCTGGTTTCAAGCCATGCTCTTGTTTTAAATCACTGTTAATGTCCTTGACAAATTGCCCCAGTAGTAGACTCCCTTCTCTTCAGAATCTGCTTTCTATAGCAACGAGGTCATTTTTCAGCAGCTCTTCATCTACAAAGGAAAACAGGAAGCTCCTGCCCACCAGGACCAAGACTCTGAGGAGCAGAAATGCAGCCTGGCTCCTCTGCACTAACAAGTAGGCAGGAACTCGGCCACATAGCGCAGGCAAGGGGACAGAGAGAGTCTTCCTCGGGGACTAGAGCAGAGGACAAAGACGGCTGCCCTTCCGCTCCCTCAAACTGCACCCAGGCAGCTGGGGGACCGTACGGGTCTCTGTGTCTGTGTCTAACACTGCCCTACACAATCCTCAACAGTGAAAGTGTCATTCCACTTCCTCCTTTATGAAAGTTACAAGGAGTGGAAAATTGCAGGCAGATATTAGATACTACATCATAACTCAATAACCAGTTTTCAAAAAACCGGAATACAATAAAATGCAAAAAAAAAAAAAAAAGAAAGAAGACTCTGAGGCCCTTCCTTGGTAAGGCTTCAGATGTCTTCCTAACTATCCCCTTCCCATGGCAAGAGGTCAGTGAACAACCTTGTAGTTTGGACTTGAGCTAAAAACAATCTTACTAAACGGACCCACTAGATTTGCCTGGGAAGCGAACATGAAGCTTCAGGATAGAATAACGGTCATATTTCCCCCAGGCTTGTTCAGTTACATCAGGTTCTACTGTAAATTCAGTAATTAACAGTTAATAAAGGAACAACAGGCTTTTCAAAGGAACAACCTGTAAAGAAGCAATCTACCTAATTTTTTTAAGTGGCCTTTATAGGCCTGGTACATTATTTGATATTCCATCTCAACTAAGCACTCATTCTCTTCTCGATGACCTCACACCTGTCCGTCATTCCACTTTGTGAACCACATCTCCTTCCTGTCAGAGGTGAGACTTCTCGGCCAGCAAGGGCTAAGCTGAAGAGTTCCGATACAGCCCCTTGGTGTGAGTGTTCGCCCAGAAACACCGATATTAGACAGCCACCATAAGAAAGAACAGTCTCTGGACAGATGAACTCCAACAACCTAAACATACACTCGTTCTGAACCCATTCCTTTGAATTAGATCTGAATCGCTTAATACGATTATTACGCAAACTAGATGTGTCCATCCCCGCTGGATGGAACAGACATAAATACATCCCTTCATGACAGATGACATGCTTTCCTTGGACTGTCACTAACCACAATGGTTTTAATAGATAATTAGATCTCCTATCTAGTTATAGTTTTAAAAATGTACGTACAAAAGAACTCTTCTAAAACTAAAGCCGTAATAACGTCATCATTGGGCAAGATGCCGGTGGCCCTAACACGAGTGGGGAGGGAGAAACGAGAGGCTGCAAAGAAGCACCATTTGCATCGGGCCGGACTCTCCAGGTTGTGGGGCCGTGGGTGAGCTTTGGGACTGAGAGAGGGAAAGCTGGGTGCTGTTGGCAGGGAGCTGGCCGCCGCAAGCACGCGCAGTACCGTGTGTCTGGGAGACACAGCAGATGAGCCTCCACACAGAGGACGCTTGGGAGAAGGCTGCCATGGGAGGCCACAGACTTCCCTTCTGCACGTTTTCCTTCCCGGTAGATGATGTGTGTGTCAGGGAATGTACGAGTGCCCCATGCCAGCAGCCCGCAGCCCCTGCCTCTACCTGCCTTTGCTGTCCCACTCACGGTCCCTGGTGCAGACTGAATGCTGGTGCACCCACAGAACTCATATGCTGAGGCCTTAACCCCCAAGATGATGGTGTTAGAAGCTGGGGTCCTTGGGGAGATGACTTGGGTTTGGATGGGGTCATGAGGGTGGCACCCCCATGATAGATTAGTGTCCTTCTAAGAAGAGAAAGAGACCATAGCCTGTTCTCTCTGCCAAGTGGGGACACAGCGAGAAGGCGGCTGTCTGAAAACCAGGAGGGAGCCCTCACCAGGAATTCAATCTGCCAGAAGCCTGATTTTGGACTTCCAGCCCCCAGAACCACGAGAAATAAATGTCCGTTGTTTAAGCTGCCCAGTCTATGGTATTCTGTTACAGCAGCCTGAACAGACTAAGACAGTCCCCCCTCAGACAAAATCTAACATGCTAACACCACTTTAAACCCAGGCTGAATCCTGAGCCTGCACTGAGCACTCACGCCCCCAAAATGCATGAGTCACTGCCTTCCGACATCACTGCACTCAATGAGTTAATACTTCCATAAATACAGAAAAAAAAATTTAATAGTGTGACTTCTCTGTTTCACAGGAATAACCTCTGAGCTCGTTGGGAAATGGCTGGTCCATTTTTCCCACTCCAAACCTAAACCTCAAAGCCAGATGCAGCCGCCTTAAGCTGAAGGCCGTACTCACGTCCAGAGACTCCAGGCAGTACCAGCAGAAGGCATGCTTGCAGTTCTTGCACATCATCTGCGCACACCCTTCGTCTCGCTCAATGTAGACCTTGCACTTGGGGCAGCGCTTGATGGGCGCGTCGTCCTCTTCCATTTTGAAAGCAGAACTGCGGGAGAAACGTCGTGAGGGCGCTGGGCAGAGGGCTCCCGAGAGAGGCCCAGCAGCACTGGCTGTGCCGGAAGCATTAGCTCAGCTATGGAGAATGAGGTCCCTCGTTATTAAATGCAAAACAATGAAGAAACGGAAACTCCAGGAAAAAAATAAATAAATAACCAAAACACTGTGAGTCAGCCAGTTTGAGTTGGGGGGTCAGGAGGGGAGGAGACCAATCTCAGCACATATCTAAATTTAGATAAGTATAAAGAAAATATGGCAAAAGGCTTATCATAAGGGAGGTATCCGAGTAATGGTCAAACAATATGTCCTTTTGTTCATATATCTGTCTATTTTCCGAAAGGTTGATAATAAATTTTATGCACTTTGCTACTATCAGAAAAAAATAAATGTTATGAACACGTACAAATAAACACACATTATTTGCTTAGATAGATCTCCCTGGCTTGTCTTATAAAACCGTTTTCCTGAGAAGTCTGGTTAGGTGTGCAGTGGCCAGCATGAAGGGCTTTAAGCCAAGGTCAAGTGCGGGCTCTTCCACAAAACAGCTGGGGAAAACTCCCTGAGCCTCCGTTTTCTCACCAGTGTGAGCACAAGAGAAGATTCTGTACGGCAAAAGTACAGTGTAGAGTCCAGCTTGTGTGAAGTGCCTGACAAAAGGTAGCAATAATCCAATGCAGCTAATGAAAAGATAACACAGATATTTAGGTATAACTACAAAAGGATGTCCATCCCATGCGATTAATTTTAAAAAGACTACTTAAGAGTACTCATGAAAGCATTTGGAAGAACAAATGATAAACGGTTAAGAGAAGCTATCGCTGACTATGTGGGTGCATTTGCTATATTGTCTGAACTTGCTGCGTCAACCCAACATCACCAGGAGTAAAATGACTTCCCTTTGGGGCGAGTGGCCTTTTTGGAATCTAATACATTTATGAGTATATATTCACTGAAGTTGAACAAATTCTGGCATTTTGCATGCATTCTGGCTGAAGGACCTCCCATAAGCATCATAGTCAATATAAAAATTAAATGTGGTTTTGCTTTTGTATGAGTTTTCTGACAATAGAAGCGAGCCTTCCTCCAGTTGAGGTGCATGCTCTGGCTGAGTGTGACTCTGTGTTGTCCACTAGCAGAAGGTGACAGGATAAGCACTAGTGAGGGAAGCAGTAACCCCTGGAGTTAGGAGCAGAGTCTTGAGGCAGAGGGACACATGCTGGCTGTGCTACTTGTGTGTTATCTGTCTTAGTCTCTCATCTGCAGAACAGACTGAGGGGGCTGCCGGCACGGATCTCTGCGGGGTGTTGTGAGGGTTGGAGTTTGCTCGTGTTAAGTACATACGCACAGGAGCCTGCACGGCAAGTATCAAGCACCCAACAAACAGCAGTTGTTATTAATATCATTACCCAAAGATGACAAAACCGTCTCTTGCTCAAATTCTTCTCCGATTTAAAAGCAAACTACAGACCAAGCTGGATACCCAGAATGTGATTTAGAATAAACTGAGGTTACTGCAATGAGCAAATGAGATAGCATCTGTGCAGATACCTCCAGAGGGACCCAGCACAGAGTCAGCTCTGAGCAAACCTTAACCTGGTTTCTTCTGAGACCTATTTTGATTCTGCAAAGAGCTAGAAGTCATGAGGCACAATATCCGTTGGTCAAGTTGGTTATCAGGTTGGAGAACATTGTTTTGTTTTGAAAGCCAGGTAGGTGTGAGCTTAAAGTTACGAAACCAATTTTCTCATGGGACTCGCAAGCTAATTTTGAAAGAAATGCCATGAATAGCGTACAGAGCGTCTCTTGGGGAGACTTTTCAAAATGGAAACAGTTAAAATATGCAAGTTCTGGTGTACTGTGTCATGCATAAAAATGTGCATGGTACAGACGATGGCTTTCAAACATTTCTTGGTATCTGAATTACATTTAAAATTATTATTAATAACAACTCATACTATAAACTCAAATTTATTAAGGCAGACAGGAGTCTCCGACAGTCTAATTGCAATGGACATGCCCGGATGCCTGCGAGGGGCAGGCAGGCAATGCTAATGAGCGAAGCCGGTCGGGTGGATAAAAACATGGCTAAGGGGAAGATTTAACCTTAAAAAAAAACCTCTACTACATGAAACGTAGCTGAGTGTCCTCTCAGTTACAAATGCCATCTGACAGTGCACGGACAGTTCCAGGGAGACGAGAGGGGTGGTGAGGACGGCGGGGTTTGTGCCCCATGCCCTGTCCACGGAGGGGCCGCAGCTCAGCCCCAGCTCAGGGTCAGCGCGTGGGAAGGTGAGCTCGGAGAGGCTGCGCACTCAGACTTCCCGGGGAAGCCAGAAATTCCTATTTTTAAACTTCCACGAAACGAGCTTTGTGAACTTTGATTGAAATTGCCCTTGCGGCATGATTTAAACGAGACCAGAATGTCACAGAAGAAGAAAAACTAAGTCACCAGGCCCCAAACAGTCACCACCCTGCATCTTAAGTTTCGAGGTGAGGAAGACTCTAAGTACAAGGAGGGGACTCTCGCCAGTATCTGCGCCTGCTGGGGCTGGGACACGGCCCAGACACAGCCAGACCCCCGCGTCAGGAGCGCGGCCTGATGGCAGCCATGCCAGCTGATGAACTTCGCCGGCCGGGCTTGTAATCAATGCACAAGGTCAGCGGGGACAGAGGTGGGAGCCACCGACCTTGCCCTGGGAACCCAAATGTGACAAAGGGGATGTGAGCCAGTCCCCAAGGGAGGCAAGAAGTGTCTGAGAAAGGAGGAGGGGAGAGAAGGGGGATCCAGGCACAGGGACAACTATGCACGGGGAGGAGACAGGGACCCTGAGAGGCTCCGGGGCTGGAACACGGCATGGGGCCAGGGGCGTAGCAATGGGAAGAGAGGAAAATGCAGCCACTCGGGGCAACACCCCTGGGTGGGGGTGGAAGCTCCTCTATCGGGAACTTGGCCCCTACAGGGACAGGACAACTGCTTATTGGAGCCATGTGACCTGCAGATTTTGTAGGATACAGAGACCTGGATATTATGAATCTCATATGGTTCATCCTACTAAACTGTCAGGTACACAGTCCAGTGCCGCAGCGTCCGCCTGGGCAGGCAGCCCGGCCATCTGGCCGCGGGGGCAGGAGGCAGAAACATGGGAGTGTTTTCCCACATCCCTCCCGACGGCCTTGACATTTTAGGCAGGCATGGCCACCTTGGCCTCAGGCAGCTGCAAACCTGTTTTGGGGGATCCTTCTGGTAATTACGACCCGTGGCCCCTACTCTTGTGCCTGTTCCTGCACCCCCACTTTGGACCATCTTCGACAGAGTGGAGTCTTAGAAAACCTTCAGGAATCTCAGGACTCAAAACCCTTAACAGTAATCGGCCGTGGGTGCACTTGTCCTTCCAGGCAGGCAGTGTCGAGTTCGGTTCTCATGCGGGCCTTGCACAGTGCCTGGTGCACAGTCAGTTTTCAAAAACAAACAAACAAATAACCACAGGCCTCAAAGAGACTCAAGAGGTGGAGTGTGTTGGGGCTGACCTGGCTGCAGCCACAGCCACCCGGCGGCACCCTCAGGAAGGAAGCACCCCTCCCCCTCCCAGCCAACAGCCCATGCCTCTGGCGGCGGCTTATGCACGGAGGGTACCTGGTCTCCCCGGGCAGGAAGGTGACAGGCATGGTCTCTGGGCAGCCCTGGCCAGGGTGCCAGCTGGCCTTGCAGGTGGAGCAGAATTCCATGTGGCAGGCTTTGCACTGCACCGGCTGGGGGGTCTGCTGCCCCGCGTCCTGGAGCTGACATACCGCCTGGCAGGTGGACGCTGGGCACCACGTCCGACAGGGATCGAAGAGCACCTCTGGCACAGAGAGACAAAACGGGCAAATCAAACTTGGGGGGCCAGAGGGTCTCGGGGGTTCCAGGGGTGGGTCAGGGGTAGGGTGAGTGCCTGCTCCCCCACCTCCACTCCTGCCCCTACTAGCTCCTCACCCTACACACAGGGGGCACAGCAGACCTCCAGACACCCCAGGTGTCCCTGGGGGATGCTGCTCCTGCCCCTAGAGCACCCTTGGTTCCCTGGGACACCTCTGCTCACCCCTGAGGCCCAGCTCACAGCTCAGGGGCCTCTATACTCAGGAAAGCATGGCCTGCCCACCCGTCTGCGTATCTCTGAGCCCGCACAGACCACCACATACCACGTGTCCTCCTCTGCCTCCCCAGGGGACAGCTGCCTGCAGTGAGTCCCCTGCCTGCATCCCGTCTCCACACACCCGGCCCTGTGCTCCGCACAGAGTCAGCACTCAGAAAGGAGGGAAGGAAAGAGCTGGAATTATTCTTCTAAGCAAAGGGTTCATCTGCCGAAGCTTGTCTCGTTAGGCGGTTAGGTTAACACGCTAACTACCATGCGAGTGGTATTCAGTCCACGCTAGTTTTGAGCCCGGGGCTGCCTGGAGCAAAACCCTGCAGTTGGTTCATGAAAATCTTACTTGGTGATGTTCTGATTGTTACAATTAATAGTGACAATTTACATGGCTTTCGTTGCATATAACCCACGCACAGAAAACAATATAAAAGAACAAATTAGAAAAGATCATTTAGTTTTAATAAAACACCATGGCCCCAGGAAAAACTTTTTTCTCTAGTGTGGCAGTCAGTGTGTTAGACCTGAGCTGGGAGCTAATTACTACACGAAACTAACCCTTCGAGGGCCAGGTTTCCCTCTGAATCGGAGCCCGAGATACTAAGAAGCCCAAGTTAATGGAATTAATTAGTCAGGAAGATTATTTTTAAAAACAGGATACCATGACACACACCTATTGCTTCACATCCTTGTCCAGAAGGTGCATTTATTCAAATAGTCGGTACTGAGCTGCCCTTTGCTGTGAACCTGGTCATTGATTTCATTTTCCGTTTTATCCTGTGACGCTGACTCCCCAACGAGGGGACGGTGGGGAGGAGCCACATGAAGCACTAACTAAGGTTGTGCCAGGAAGCAACTGCGGTTGACGGAGTAGGGCTGTTCCCAAAGGCCTTGGAGTAGGCCACCGGCTCGTGAGCCTTTCAGCAGGGCCCTTCTTGTGAAGTCATCGGGACAAATGCACTTTCCTGGGGAAACTTGGAAGGCACTGAAATGCCCTTGCACACTTCCTGTCCATGCGGCCGGCAGGCTCAGCTCGCCGGCATCACGAATGGGCGCCTGTGAACTGGGGCGCCAGGACACGCTGGGGCTGTCCATGGGCCACATCTCGCCCACACAGCCTGCCGCGGGACAGCGGCAATTCAGTCACTCAGTCACAGCCGGGGTGTCCTGACCGTGCACGTGCACACATACGTGTATGCCAGTGTGTGTTTTACCATGGTCCCCAAATCAACGGGGACACCCGAGTCAGCCCTGTAGAAAAAGGCATGTGTCAGGTATAACCTTGAAAATCATCTAACCAAGGGTCGGCGAACTTTTTCTGTAAAGGGCCAGATAGTAATTATCTAAGTCTTTGAGGGCCACGCAGTTTCTGGGCGTCAGTCTCAACTACTCAGCTGTGACACCGTAGTGCAAAAGCTGACACAGGGATCTGAAATGAACGTTTAGTAAAACTGAAATCACAGCAGCAGACCACGAGCTGGGCTAGATTTGGCCCCCTGGCTGTGCTTGGCCGACTCCTGATCTCATCTCTGATGAGAGATCCCTGATCCTGATCTCATCTCTCGCCGTTTTCTGAAAAGGTACATTAATCAACAGTGCAAAGCTATCAGATTATTAGTTCTGGCAGAAGATTAAGAAAAACTCGATAAGAGAAAGGACTCTGGAGCTCACGAGACACGTGTCTCTCTTTAATTGATCTTAGTCATGTTAACATAAAATCCCCAGGATGCCTAACACTGAGAGAGTGAATAAAGTAGCTCCTGTCTTATTCATGGACAGTTTCTGCATTTGCTTTTCTAAGAAAGCTTCCAGCTGTCAGATCTGACGAGGTGGCTTTTGGGAAAACATAGTCGTGGTCTGTGGGGCACATGTGTGGGGACAGATGCCTGCGTGTCGCCTGAGCTGAGGGGACGCAGCAGAGCAGGGAGGGGGTGCCCGTGCCGCTCAGGTGGCCTGAGTCCCCTCCCACGCCCTGCCTGACTGATGCCCCGTGAATGCAGCCACACAGCTAGGCTGCTGCCTGTGCATGCTGCAGGGTGAGCCCGGCTTTGCCCCAGAGGAGGTAAGAGGTCTTGCACCTGCTCGGCACCTGACGCAGGCTCTGCAGGGTGACACAGGTTCTGCAGGGTGACACAGGCTCTGCAGGGTGACACAGGCTCTGCAGGTTGCGAAGTGCTAAACAACACACAATGCAGGCAGAGAAACCCTCAGCCTGCTCTTTGCTTTCTTCCCAACGTGGCACACTGTGGTGACAGCCTGGATGGACTGCGGTCCCACTGCTCTCCCCGACTCTCCTCTCACTCTGAGGACGCAGCAGCCTGCCCAAAATCCCATCCCTTCATTGACGTGCCTGGCAGGTGCCGCCTCCCAGCCATTCTCCTGGCACAAGCGGGGGAAGGGCATGACGCCCTCATCGTGAAGGGCCCATTGTAGCACGGAGTGGCGAGCAGGGCAGACCCAGCTACAGTTTCCATGGGAACGACTTAAATTTCATGACTTTCATCCTCCTACAGCTGTGACGGGGCCTGTTCCCAGGTGGAGAGATCCCCTACCAAAAAGGTAAAGGACCAATATCTGTTCAATTTGCTGACTGCAAACATCCTTCCCGTGCCGCCAGGGCTCAGCACACCTGTGAACACAGCCCTGGAGTGCGGGCACAGACTTCTACCGATATTCTATGTCACCCTCTTCACGGCTGAACTCCCAGCTGCGCGCGAGATGAAACCCAATCGATGGGAACATCCACTGAGAGCAACACTAGGAAGTTTTTCTTTTCAAAATCCGTATCTATCTCTCTATCACATATATGGCTACTAATATACATTATATGTAATACCCTATATGGTACGTTATATCTACAATATTATATATGTGTATGTACATATGTGAGCTACACATCTTTCCAAACAAAGCAAACAATACACTTTCTGGCACACCAGAAGAAATTAATCATTACGCCAATCTCCTGAAGATTTATATGCATAATACATTAACGAAGGAGGTCCCTAATAGGCCTCTACTGAAAACAATCTAAGACTCTTTAAACAGGTGGTTTTCCCTTTTAAAAAACAGACGCCTACTTTCTGAAGCACCAGGTAAACGACAGCCTGCAAGCTCACTCTTGCAGCACTGCCGGGCCTGGCGGGTGCCCTGGTATGAGACCAGGGTGGTGGCTTTGGTCCCCTTGTGAAACGGCCTCATTTTCGGGAGTCCTTGGCTCTGGTTAGGCCTGATTACTGGTGGGTAAAACCAGCATATTCTTTCATCTCTCTGAGCTTTACTTTCTCTTAAAATGCAAAACAAGACAACACAAGACCAGACCCCACTTCAGTCTTCACACGGACAGGCAGGCACTCTGCTGGGGCGGAAGACAGGACAGAGTCCACGCGCCTGTCTCTGGGATGGTGGGGCTTCCGGACAGACCCGCACCGACGTGAACACGCACATGGCGCACGGACAGTGCAGCGGAGCATGCGGGGAGAGTGAGCCACGCTGTCTCTCTCCAAAGCCCGTCCCCGCCCCAGGCCCTGGAGGGACCGGGCAGAGTAGGTGGCCTGAAAGGAAAACAGCTCCTCGGCCCCCTTCCCTGGCTTCCTGCTTGCCAAAGCCCCAGCCCTCTCCAGCCGGAGAAGGGGAGAAGTTTACATTAAAATCAAGGCTGTTATATTGCAGGAGACAGTCTAAGACTAAGTGGAGACAGTGTATGCAACTGAAACTAACCACAGGACTTTTGGGTAACTAAATGTTTTCAGAAAATCACTGAACTGTTTGAGTTTTCTTCCAGGGCATCCTCCACTGGATGGATGTTAGAGGCACAGAGCAAGTCGAAATGTGCTTTGTGATCCTGTCTCCAAGCTCGTGCAAGGCGCTGGCTATAATCCACAGCTCTATTTTAGCTCTGACGTTCCAGCATTTCATCTAGACAGGTCTTAGTTGTATTAAGCCTGAATTATTTTTTGTAAAAAAAAAAAAAAATTAACATGTAAAATGTTTTAAAGTGATAGGTTTGAGAGGTATTTTTTTAAAACCTAAGTAGGCTTCATGCTTATGCAAAAGGGGAAAAAAAAAAAAACTTTTCTGACTAAGCCAAAGTACAAAAGAAATAACAGTTAAAATTATTAGGCAGAAAAATTTACCCAGCTGCATTTTTAAATTAAATTCAATGTCATACAAAGTTCATATTCTTATGACCCAAAAAACTGCCAGTTTTTGTCAAGATTCTCTCTGGAAAATATTTTCAAAAGAGCCTGAAAGTCTCAGCAACTCAAATCAATCAATTTTATAGCTCCACATGCTGACTTTTGCACCAAATAGCATTATATTACAGCCATAAACTGCCCCAAAGCAAATGATATATGCCATTTAAATAAAATAAAGGAGCTCCCGAAAACAAACTTCAATGCCATCAAAAATAAATCCTATTTCATGCTTTTTCTTAAGTTGGCTCCTACTGTCTTTTTCTTAGAGACAGGGTCTCGCTGTCTCGCTGAGTTGCCCAGGCTGGACTCCACCTCCCGGGCTCAAGCGATCCTCCTGCCTCAGCCTCCCGAGGAACTGGGACTACAGGGACCCACCACCATGCCCAGCTATTGTTAATATTTCTTTAAAATATTAAAAACAAACCACTCCCACATTGTGCTAAACTGAGAGTCTCTGGATTCTTTCCTCTGGTCTAGTCTGCCTTCCAGCCCCATCCTGACAGGTTCTCACGTAAACACGCCCTCCCGAGTTGCAACCCAGGGGTGAATCAGTGAATCCCCAACCCACACCAACCCCCCAACCCCCGATCCCGGCAGGGACCTGAGCACCAGTCCAGGAAGGGGCAGAGCAGGCGTCAGCAATCACAGACTAAGCTGAGAACCTGAGAGCTGGCACACAGCGTCCTCACAGTGACGTCCTGCGGGAGGAACATCACCTGCACACACCTGTCCCTGGGCTCTTCTGTAGATGCGCCCGTGGCCCAGAGCATATATGGAAACACAGCCAAACAGAGTTCACAGGCTCTTTACAATATCATTGTGTGATCCTAGAGTGCTTCAGAGAGCAAAGATAGAGACCTCTCTTGGACAGTCAACATGTTTCATGTTTTGCAATAGGGACCCCACCATGACGGTAACACTGCTCTGCCCACCCTCACCACGCCGTTCTCCCCGGGGCGTCTGCATCAGGCCTGGCTCCCACAAGGAGGGAGGCTGCAGGGCTCAGCAGGAGGGGTCACAGCTAAGGGTGAGGGTGTTTGGTCCCCAACCACCCCTGGGAGTTAGAATCAGGGCAACTCAGTTAGCCTCTCTGGGTATCGGTTTAACAGATAACGAGAAACCAGCCTCCCAGGATTGCTGTGATACTTAATGGAACGAGAGGCCGATTATTCATTCGGCGCCTACTATCCAGGCCTGCACCACGTGGGGAGTCGGTGCAGACTGAACACGGACACCAGCTGTCAGCAGGACAGCAGTCACTGCAATTGCTACTCTGCTTGTCCCCGGGACTTCCTCCCACGCCCTCGTATCTTTCACATCCAGGGCCGGTCTAAGAGTTTAGCCTTCAAACTGCCAGGCCTCAACCCGGCTGAAGAATAATGCCGCAAGAGTCATCATCTTTAATCCACCCCCAGAGGCCTCAGTCCTCTAAACCAGTGCATTTCATGAATTCTTCCTGTTACCAAACAGATCACTAGCCAAGGTCTTCCAACTGTACGCTGTTCAGAGAATTCAGAGTGTCAGCTGAATTCCAGAAGTTCAATTCATATCAACTTTTTCACTCCCTACTGCAGCCTTTTCACTCCTATCAAACAACAGACAATCATATCTACCAAAAGAACTCCCCCAGTCGTTATCCACCTTCTGTTATAGGAATCACAAGACCAGGTCACCTACCTCTTTCAAACTGTAGCTTTTTATATCTTTGCATAATTTCAGCCGCAACCATGCATTCAATCTAAGGTGAAAAAAATACAAACAAGAGTTATAACAAGCTGAAGGCTAGAATATAATGCAACATAAACCTAAACAGAACCCACGTCCCCCTGAGAAGCTAAGCAGGGCACGCTGGCATCCACCAGACAGACCCAACTGTTCATCGCACGTGCCTCATTCTCCTGCAGGTGGCCCTGTTTAGGGCAGGCAGCATCAGGACAGCTAATTGCAGTCTCTAATCCTTCTTTGATCAAGAGCTCAACGTATTGTTTCAGGCACTGAAAGAAAAACAGAGACATGTCTGTAAATATCTTTATGTCCTTAATGCCAAAGAAATAGGGATACATAAAAAAAAATGGCCATACACATTGTTCCATCACAGTTTTATATTTTCACTGTGCGGCCCATAACAACACCCAAATTCAAGGTTTAAAGCAGGCATCCTCAAACTACGGCCCTTGGACCACATGTGGCCCGCCAAGGACATTTATCCGGCCCGCCGGGTGTTTTTGCCGCCACTGCCTGTCCTGCTTAGCAGTGGACTCGTCCCGGGCCCACAGTGCACACTCTCCAATGGTCTGAGGGACAGTGAACTGGCCCCCTATTTAAAAAGTCTGAGGACTCCTGGTTTAGAGTTTTTATTCATTCAACAGATATTTAGGAGGTACCTATTCTGCAGCAGGGACTGTATGCCGGTTCGCAAAGTTAAGGCTGCGAGCTAGATCCCTGCACACACCCTGAGCACACACAAAGCCAATGACTGTAACGGCAAGAAGAAAGGCAGCAAGGGAGGCTGGGAAGTAATACTTCTCGCATGCATAAGAGATGTCAGGCACCATACTAAACTCTTTATCTTCCATTGTTTCATTTAATCCTTGGGACGTTTTTAAAAGAAAGGTTTGACTGTTCCATCTTTCAGATGTGAAAACTGAGGCACCAAAGAAGGAACTTGCTAGCTCACCCTGATAGTAAAGGCAGAGCCTAGACTCGAACCCAAGTTTGCTCGGCTGAAATGCCCACTGAGAAGCCATGTACCCTTGGCACTCCTCGTTAGTGAGTTACCTGGCCATTACGGACTGCCAGTTTTATCTACTTGGGAGTACTGCTTGAAATCTGAAGTGAGTCAAAAAGATTGAGTGGAGGATACAAAGTACAGTTAATGTATAAGATTCTCTGTCCTTTATCAGTACCGATGTACTCGTGCTTTACAAAGTCTACTAGTCTTGGAAATCTAGTGTTTCCTTGAAAAGCACATTAAAAATAGCAATGGGAACACAAGATATGGCTTTCCCCACATAGGCTCATTACCAAAAGAGACTAGAGTCAAACTTTGAAGCCCTTATGCAAGAACTCAAAGAACATGGGAAAATGAAGCCATTAGTGAAGGAAAACAACGTAAACATCTCAACAGCAACTCCAAATCAACTTTAAATCATAGTCCTGCACCCAAAGTTCATAACAGCAACACTATGATAATAATACTAAAATATTATAATGGGAATTCATCAAGAAAAAGCCCATAAGCTTTTGTGAAGCTGCTACCTCCTCAAAAAAACATTATTATAAGAATATATGGTTATTATTAATGAGTGTGCCTAAACCGAAATCCAACTGCAATTTCTACTACTTCTATGTTTATAACAAGTCTATTTCTCTCTCTCTCTCTGACTACCATCCTCATTCCCCTGATCTTCAATTTTGGGTGGTTTAACCTAATGTACAATACAGTAGTAAGAATTTTATGCAAGGAAAAGAGTATATGCTTGATATATAAAGACTAATTTAATCTAAATGGGTAATTCTCCCCATTCTAGCAAACCAGAATATTTCATTTATTAAACACTAGATAGCAGTTTTTTTAGAAAATAGAAATCAAGGCCATCTTCATTTCCCAAAGCTTTTCTCAAAAGCTGTAACTTCATGTACACACTGCACTGCTGGTGGCTCTCAGCTGAGGACCCCGGGTGTCAGTCTGGGTTCCTGCCGGGGCCCTGACAATGGCAGTGGCCCTGAACTTAGATCACGCACAAACACACCTACATTTTGCCAGCCCCGGGGTTATGGAGAGAGTTCCCAGGGCAGTGAGCATGGAGGAGCCCAGTCTTGGAGTTCTGTTTGAGGCACAAAATGGCAGTTTTCAGAGACAACTGCATTAAAACCAATGCAACGGCCTTCCCCAGAACGAGGAGGGGCAAAGCCAGAGAGAGGCAGACGGTGAGGAAGAGAGAGGAGTCAGGGCCTGGGCCGGGCAGCTTCAGCTGACGTGCTACCAGGCAATGCCCCTGTGTGTGGCCCAGTGGCGTGGTGCAGCGCTGCAACCCTGGCCTGTTTTCAGCTGGCCGTGAGTGGAAGGTCCTGTTCATGGGCGGGTGCAACACGATGAGGGAGAAAAACCCTGGCTTTGGAGCCAGGTGGACTCGAGCAACCTTGCCCCTCTAGTCAGAGGCCATGAACCAGTTACTTGAAAAGTTTGAACCACGGCTCCCTTGATGAAAAAGTAGGGATGCCCGTCTCGCTAGGCTTTTGTGACAGAAAGGAATAAAGTATATAAAAGCAACTGGCACAGTGTCTGGTGCATCGGCTAAGGAAACAGTGACTGATATTCTCTCCCATTTGTCTATCTGTGTGATGTTTCTTATGGTTAGTTACACGCATTTAAAAAAACCCCAAAACCTTAGCAACAAAATCATTATTTTACTTTCTATAATCAAGTTTGTCTAAATTGAGTCTCTGCAGGATATTCAAATGCCTTAAATTTGTGGTACCCAAACTGCGGACCATGCACTGGTACCAGTCTGTGACCTGTGAGGGACTTGGACACAGAGCTCCACTGCAACCCCAGCCCCCGTCCGTGGAAAAACTGTCTTCCATGAAACTGGCCCCTGGTGCCAAAAAGGTTGGGGATCACTGCCCTAAACCAATGCAATGCTGAAAGCTTTCATGATATTGGGCAGAGCAGTGTATGATGATAGAACATCATTCTTTCTAAGTGGCAAAATACAACTGGCATGAAACATACACCATGGGGAAGTCTCTAAGCATCGTTTTCCAAGAGCTTGCACATGGCAACAAGTAGTGAGTCATGTCTGGCTGAAAGCTACCCACAGGTGAACATTCTATGTCATCAGAATGCATCTATTTGTGCAACTTGCAAAACGATTATGTTCCGAGAACATCAATTTGTCCACTCTATAAAGAGAGATGAGGATCCGAGGGCCTGACCTTGCCTCCATCAAAAACAAGCCCAGTCTTCTTCCAAATATAAACTGGGCCATGACTCACAAGCTAGGCTCTTCAATCTAACACCAGCAAAAAGATGTCTTGAAATGAGCAAAAAAAAAAAAGGTAAAAAAATGACCATAAAAATATACGGCCTAAAAGCAGATACTGACACATTTTTCTACTATCATATTAAGTGCAGATATCAGTAATCGAATGCCTTCTAAGTACCAGACACTACGTTAATCACTTGACCTACATCAGCCCAATAAACATGCACAAGAATAGTATGAAGTTTTATAGATGAGAAAACCAAGGCTCAGGGAAGTTCAGATCTGGCCCAAAGTCGTCATGTGCAAGTTAGAGGCACCAGGACTCAAGTCTCATGTGTGCCTGATTCCAGTGTTGGCAAGGAGGTTTTTTTTTTTCTGTTTTAAATTTTTTGCTTACTTTCTCCTCAATTAAGAAATCTTTTGAACAAACACGTCTGGAGAATTGATGTACAACATGAGGACTGAAGTTAATACAATTGCATCGTATCAGAGATTTCTGTCAAATAAGTAGATTTGAGCTGCTCCTGTCACCAAAACAAAGCAACTATGTGAGATGATAGATGTATTAATCTACTTCACTATAGCAACCATTTTACCATCTGTATGCATCCCTAACATCATGTTGTAAACCTCAACTATACACAATAAAATTTATTTTAAAAAACCTCATTCATAAGCAATTAACGTATTAAGTATTTTCTGCTTCCTCATAATGTTTTTCGTAGAACAAAGAATTGTGTGCACTTTAAACCAGCGAAGTCCGAGTCACCCCAGAGCCAGTCTCCTCTACCTGTTCAAGACGCTTCAAATGCAAAGATGGCCCCAGACATCAGACCCTCCCGCACAGCCTGTGTGGGGAAAAGATGGTCCATACGTCACTATGGCAACGTCCCTTGCTCAGTGCTAGAATGGGGCCACTGCGTGGGGGGACTGAGGTTGTGTCTTGCCACCATGGGGCAGAGAGGAGGGTCCCACTGAAGTACATTCAGGGAGGGCTGCCCGGAGGTGGAAAGTCAGCCAGAGGGACGAAGGCATTCCAAGAAAACAGGCACCAGCCATCCAACAGGAAGAGGGGGGCACAAGCCACAGAATGTTCCAGGCATTTCATTTTCCACTTTGGCTTCCAACCCTTTGAAACCTGATGAGGAGACAGCACTGCTGATTTGCTAACATCCCTCCAGTGAGTCAGAGCTTTCTTGCCAAGGAGAAGCAGGCCACAGAGATGGATCTGCCTGGCCCAAAACTACAGCAAATCTGAATGTTGTCTGTTTTTTCACGCGAAGGCCTGTTGGCTACCAATGACCCTAAGAGCAGGAGAAAATGCCCAGACACTGCACCCAAAGGTGCTTATCAGGGACCCATGACTTACCAACCCATGCAGGCAGCTCCAAACTAAAGCAGTGCACCCCACGAACAGTATGCAAGGAGCGAGGATGCTGAACTGCAGGGCTGGGCTTGAATCTCAGTTCGCCCACTCACCAGTCATGTGGCTTGAACAAGGGCCTTCATCTCGCAAAACCTCTGGTCCCAATACTGTGGGATAAGCTTGGAAACCGAAAAACGATCACGCCGCAGCTCCAGTGCCCCAGAGCAAGTCGTGCTCTAGAACATTCCTGACAGACACCCAAGTGTGTCTCTCAGCCTTTCTAGAGCCACCGACAATCGATGATCTGTTCATGTTTCTCCTCTACTTGATGGCAAGTTCTTTGAAAGCAAGAACTGTTTATGTTTCCTTCTATTCTCAGTCAGTCCCTAACGAGTGCTGGTAATTATCGAGAGATGAATCCATGCTACATAAGTAGACAGCTGGTGGAAGGATGGACGTGTAGATGAGCGAAACATCCATAGAATCACCAGACACCTGGTGGCGACTCCCCTTCCCCCTCAGCAGAAGATGTGGGCCCCGAGACAGGCTATGTGCAGTTCAGGCCGCTGCTGCAGGGCAGGTGGACTGGAGACCCCGGTGCTCTGCACAGGCTGAAGGCTGAGCCATTCCCTGCAGCACCGTCGTGAGGAGGCCGGAGGCAGGACCCAGCACAACCTCATAACCTCACAAGGACAACATCACAGAAGTCCCCCAGCAACTCCCACTGGTGGCCTTGAGAACCCGGAGCAAACCTCCCTGTAAGCTCCCCGGTGCGTGTTCCAGCAAAAATCACTTCCCTCCAGGAGGTGGGGATGGACTTGACTCACAAGCGGAAAAGCTAACATTATGAAGGTTGCTTCAAATTCTTGAAATAAAACAAAGTCCAGACTTTACATGTAAAATAAAATGATCTCGTCTACCAGTACTCTCTGCTCCTGCCAAGCCACTAGGTCCCCCGTCTCCTAGACAAACACGCCTCAACAGACATTAGTTCCTTTTACCACCCAACAGTTCCCCACCTACCAACCTTCCTCCATCCATGCACAGTTCCCGTCACTGAAAATCCTTCCACTGACTGGTCCAACATGGAGCAGCCACAACCACGCCTCGAGGCAGGTGCCACAGGCTGCCCGCGGGGCTCCACCGCCCACTTAGAGGACCTGCACACCTCACCCCTACTGCGGCTGGGGCCGGAGGTGAGGACGCTGCACCTCTGCGGCCCTCACGGGCCCTCACCTGGCGGCTGTCACTGCAGAGGCTCAGTAACGATGTGGCCTGAGAGGTTTGGTGTCAGATGCTCTTTCGAGAGCCTTAGGCGGCAAGTTGTCAGTTGTGAGCCTGTCGCTTATCTGAGATTTTTAGGTCAATTCAGCCAGCATGCACCAAGCACCTGCTTTTCTGGGGACGGCGCGCCAGAGGAGCCCTTGCACCATGGCCACTGCCAGGACTCCCAGGAGCACACACGGCGCAGGGCTGAGGGGGTGAGGGCTGGATATGGAGGCTGTTTACGCGGGATCTTTACTGGGTTAGCAGGGGAGAAACTGTCCGTTCCAATGCCGAGTCCATCCAAGACAAGAACTGTCAGGAGAGGGGGATACAGCTCGACAAGCAGAGCTGTGCCCACAAACAGGCGTCTGCCCTGGGGGGCCTGCAGGAGCCGCGTGGTCAGAAGTGCGACCGTGTAGAGGGAGGTGGCGGGCCGGGCCTAGCAGTGGGCTTTCGTTCCCAGGCCGCGGAGAGCAGCTGGGGGGTTGGGAGGGGGCGTCTGTATCATCATGTAGCTGCGTCCTAACAACCCACTCTGGGCAGTGTGAGGACGGGCCTGAGACGGCAGGGAGACCAGCTCAACGGCTCAGACCAAGGGCTCTCAATCAGGTCACTGTGTCACCGGGCTTTGGGCACAACCTGCAGCCCAGCTTGCAGCCTACGCCACCACGGTCTATGAAAGCCACCATCAAAGCGTGGACGTTCTGGAGGCGGCGCCCACGGATAGAACGCAGGAGGCCGCTCTAGGTTCTCACGACGGCCTGTGCTGAGGACGGGGCCGTGGCCACGTGGCCACAGACAGTGACGGGATTCGACTATTCCATCCCTTTGACAAATATTGAATATTTATTTACTCCATACCAAGGATATGAAATAGAGGGACAGGCAGGCGCGTGCACTGTGTTGAGGGTGGTGAACAGTCCGGGCGGGAGAAGCCAGGCTGGGCTATTCCTGGAGGCGGAAGAGCGTCTCTGTGCGAGACTGTGGGATGGATGTGCGTGTGACTAAGGCGGCAGGGAAGGGGACACAGGTGCATGGGGTGACAGTCCCAGTGTGTGACAGGTCGAGCACGTGTGTGACTGCTCACAATGCCGGCAGGTTAAATGGTAATAAAGGGACACTTGGATAATTCAGCTTCATTTGGGAACATCTACATTTTCCAGACAACGGAAGATCATTCCATCAAATGGTGAAATCAAGAGTTTGGTCTGCTTGCTGTTTACGACATGCCGGGGAGCTGACAAGCGCACCCACATGGGTGTCTCACCAGTACCGGGCAGGATCCCAGCACCCTAACTGCAGTTGGGCCTACACAGGCCTCCTGGGAGAAAACAGTGAGGCCGGTTTTGGGGAGGGAGAGTCAGTCCGCAAACAGGGAGAAAGAAGGAGGACCCCAAGTGTCCTTCCCAGGCAGGAAGGTGCTAGTGCCAAGGTCCGCAGGGGAGGGGGAAGGCAGTCTCTGACCTTGACCAAGGGCGGGGCATGCAAATGCCTCCAGAGCAGCCCCTCTGCACTCTGCTAAGTTTCTAAGCAAAATCAAAACCAGTGGTTAGTGCTTTCTTAAGGACTGTTAATAAATATCACCTTTCCAGTGGAGAGATAGCTCTACTTCCAGGACACTAGCCACTTCCAGGTCCCAAAAGAGCAAGTGGCTATTTTAGAGAATGCTATTGGACCAGCAAGCAGCAAGGATGGGGAAGGGAGAATGGGGGGTTTGGGGGAGGCAGCCGTGGAGAAAGGCCCCAGTAGGGAAGGGAGGCTGGGAAGGGGTGGACGCTCAGAGGCCAGGACCCTCCCACACAGAGCAGCAGGGGCTACAGCGGCCATCCTCCGGGGCAGTGTTGGCACAGGTAGCAAGAGCTGCAGGGCTCTACCCACTCCCTCTTCACATACAGAGAAGGTGGATGCCCTGCCCAACACAGGTCCTGGTGACAAGCGGTGCCACTATACAGAGAGCATTCTACAGCCTGGGCCACATGCTTTGGTTTGTCACTTATCCTGGGCTGTCAGGTTATGACTTGTTCTTTCTCATTAACTGCGTACAGAAACACTCATCCTCCATATCTGGTGTTTTCCATACTCTGGATAAGGAAAAATACACACCAGGTTTGAAAAAGTTGTAAGTGAAGCATCCATAGGCTCTGAGGGAAGCCCTCTGCTAGGAGCAGGGTGCGTCCCAAGATCAAGGGATCAGGGAGGGCAAAGGATTGTAACCAGGGCACTTGGCCCAAGCCAGGTGTTCAGTAAGGGAGAAATTAAATGAATAAATATCCACTATGTACACGAACAAGCACCCACTGTGCACAGTACACATAACGCAAAGCTAACAGGGATACGAAGTGCAAGGCAAGGCCATCCCTGAAATCATCTTAATTTCCAGGTGAGGAAATGGAACTTGTTTCCTAATAAGTTGAATACCCAGAAGCTTGGAGTTTACATAGCTCTCCCACGGCACCCCAGGTGAACGGCCTCGCCAATGCACGGGAAGAAAAGGAAATGATATTTGTGTTACTTATCACCAGGCATGTGGCTGTTCAATACTTTATACACATTATCGCATGTAATTTGTTCACGAGGTTGATCACATTTTAGAGATGAGGAAACCAAGGCTCAGGGAAGTTAAGTCGCTTGCTGAGAATCACAGTGAGCAGGTCGCAGCGGTAGAACAGAGACCTGAGCCCAAATCCCAAAGCCTTGTTCTGTCACACAACTCAATCAAGCAGCTGGCCCAACTCTTTATTTAAACTGCTAAGGGTTGCTTTTATGACAGTCACGCATTCCGGATGGAAAAGATTTTGCCTACCAAAAGTTACATTTTTAAGTAATAATTTTCCATGTGTATCAAAACCCCGTCATCTGGGTTCTAATGACACAACTCTTACCCACCAGTGAATAGCTATTATCAGAATAGATGTAATTCTAGCTCAAAGTACACAAAACATATACGTGTGTGTGTTTATACATATATTTTATGTTGGGTTTATTTAATCTTATGGTTAAAAAATGGTTTTCACTAGACTTTGTTTAAGGACTAACAGAACAGTAGTCATTTCCACCTGACCAGATAACTGTGAC
The DNA here is from genome assembly GCA_008086735.1 of Cheirogaleus medius. Classification (NCBI taxonomy): domain Eukaryota; kingdom Metazoa; phylum Chordata; class Mammalia; order Primates; family Cheirogaleidae; genus Cheirogaleus; species Cheirogaleus medius. Next base: position 170,999,787 of record VBSM01002608.1, read on the forward strand.
TTGAGGTAGATCCACAGCACCTCACTTTCTGAGCCTCATGTGTACCCATCTTTGGGCTGAGAGTATTATCTCTAATTTTACTAATAGAAGGCGTCAGATTAGACACAATTCTGTCAGCAGTAAGAAAACATACATACTCTAAGTAAAACTATAAAATGCCACAAGTATAGGTGAGACCAAAATGGCTCTAATGTGTCCCATTTTAGCTTAAAACATCATCTACATATTAGGTTTTGGTCCATAAGGAATCTCCCAGGCCACCCTACACAGGGGTCGAATCCCTGATTGACAAAACAATCGTGAAATTGGCTCTCGTGGCAGGGCTGGGGCCACCTCATTTTGACTTAAATGTCAAAAAACCCTGTCTCTCCCTACAATACTTCAGCACAGAAACCGTTGGTTATACTTAGATTTCACACTTTTGCACGCAAATGTTCAGCTTCACATTTGGCTGTTTAAAGTTTCGTTTCACACTCAGCCAAAATGGAACCATTTGTGATAACTGGTAGCCCCTGTGGCCTCGCAATTGCCAAGGCCCTGCACAGCACCTGGAACCGGTGTTCAGACCCCCAGGGAATGCACAGGCTGTCTGTGACCTCCTCAGAATCACAAAGACGACCTCTGAACTTGAGCTAATGCCGCCAGGCACCCTGCAAGGAAGGAAGGAAGGGCCACGGGAACATGCTCAGGGCAGCGCCGTGTGAGTAACTGGCAGGCAAACATTCGTCATGCTCAGGTTAGTTTGGGAAATGCAGGTTAAATGCACAACTGTCTCTAGTTGTGGGATCCTCAGCGCTTCCCTCCTGCTCTTGGCCACCCAGAATGTCCTGGTGGCCGTGCATGTGGCAGGGGGACAGGGACAGACATGCAGTATCTGGCAAACACACCAAACTACAAAAATCATTTCTGAGTGCACCTTTTAAAACAAACGTTCCTCAGAACACACGTGTGGGGAAAGCTGCCCAAACCCTTTTTCTATTCCTGACATTCGAAACCCAAACTTAGAAGCCAAGTGAGAAGGAACCAGGCCTGCTGCCTGCCTGCACGTGACAGGTACTTTATATATGTCCCTCCATCTGATCTTCGAGGCGGCTATTTCTGGCTCCATCACACAGGTGGGGTGAACGAGGCTGCTCAGGTCAGAACCAGAGCTGGCATCTGGGCGCAGGGACACCTGACTCCAACTGCCGAGCTTCCCCTCCGGCCCCCCGTCCGTGAGATATATTCACGTCAGCACTTCACAGCGATTCTGCAGTAAGGTGTATGTGTCTAAGGGTGCCTCCCCCAAGTCGTACACTGCTGTCTACCTGCCCGTGTGTGTCCCCCAGGGAAAGGGCAGTGTGGCTTCTCTGGCCACAGGGCCTGGGCTCCCCCCACAGCCTGAGGTGACCTGGAGCCTACACGGCGGAGAAGGCGGGTGGCAGAAGGGACCACGGCGGCTGGACGCCTCCCCCCCTACTCTCCCTGCCAGCACACAGGTGACTCCTTCTCTACACGCTACAGTGAGCCGCAGACAGAAGCTGAACTACTTTCAACATTTTAGTTTTTAATAAATAGCGGTGGGAAAAAAATCACAACTGTGTCACTGCCCCTTGGTGCTCCTGGCACCCTTGTTTGAGAAAACAGTGCTAGCTACCCGCTTCCTTTCACAGCCATGGACTTAAATTAAGCTTTTGGTCCAAATTAAATAGCTCATTTGTTTTTGCTGTAATTCTCTAGACACAGAAAACAAAAAACAAAAACAACAAAAACGGAGGCCTTGCAAAAAGGCCAGGAAGAATGGAGTATTTCAGGAGTATTTCAAGGGAAGGCTACAAACCAGGACCCCTGGCAGCAGACAGGTGACTGGGGACACAGCAAATACGCCCCGCCAGGGGCACTTTCAGCAGAGGGGTCTATCCAACCCACCCCTGCAGGCAAGAGGGGCGATTTGCAATGAGCTGGTCAGAGGCTGGGCCGTCCTAGCCCACCTGGAAACCGCAAGGGGCCCCCCTGGCTGCGTTAATTGGAAGGAGGTCCTTCCCCAGCTCAGAAAAATGTCAAAAGCAATTTCCCTCCCTCCAGGTTGAAGCTATTTTCCTGGGCCTCTAATGAGGCACTTTTCTTGGATGTCAACCACAGCATTGGGATCAATTCACTTCACTTCAGTCCCTGAGCCTGTATTGATTAGCTCTTCTCAGTCCTATACTAAACGAGGTGCTTGGGGGATAGAGAATGAGCCAGAAATTCTTCTGCCCTTAAGAGAGTCTGAGCACCATGAACCAGAAGTCAGAAGACGTAGACGTGAGTGTAAAGCTCTATCTCCTTGTCTATAAAACGGAGAAGAAAATATCCGCTGTGCTACAAGCCCCAGGAGATCATGTGGTACAAATGAAACGAAGGCTGAAAACACAGGCAGGGAGGAGCAAGGCGCCGAGTGCAGAGGGAAGAAAGACGGCGACAGATTTCAATCAGACGTCTGACCAGGCCGGGGGCAGGCCGTCCGCATCGCCACACGCAACAGCAGTTAGGTGTAGAGTCCTGGGGCAGGCCGTCCGCATCGCCACATACAACAGCAGTTAGGTGCAGAGGCAACTTTTTGCTTTTTATAGTTGGAAGAAAGTTTTTTTTCTTTCCAGTATTTTTTTAAATGATACATGTGGTATTTTATTGTTTAGCCTTATTAAGGTATAATTGACAAATAAAAATTGACTATATTTAAGGTGTACAATATAATGTTTTGATATATGTATATATGTCATTTGATGTATGTATATGTGAAATGATTACCACAATCAAGCTAATTAAATATCTGTCACCTCACATAGTTACCATTGTGTGTGTGTGTGTGTGTGCTCACATGCATGTGGTGACAGCACTTCAGATCTATCCTTATGGAAAATGTTCAGCATACACCACGGTATTCTTAACTCTAGTCTCCATGCTGTGTGTTAGGTCTCTAGAACTTACTCATCCCGCACAACTGAAACTGTGCACCCTTTCACCTAGAGCTCCCCATTCTCCACAGCCCCTGGCAACTACCACCCTACTTTTTGCTTCCATGAGTTTACTCTTTTTTTTTCCCCATTCCTTGAATGGGAAGAAAAAACCAAGTAAAATTCAATGAGATTAACTGAAAGTAAAGCTTAAACACTCCTTTTCTCTTTTCTGATGGATAAAATTTGGGGCTTGAGTTCGACTCAAATCCCAAACTTCTTGAGTTAGAAGACCCTATATTCACTAAGCCCCAAAAGAATGTTTGCTATATCTTAAAAAAAATTTAAATGTGATTTTTAAGATGTCTACATTCTAGTTTAGCACTAAAGCGGTGAAAGATGACACTAATAACTGAATGCTCTAGCTACGCACAGGCACCAGGTTGGCACTGTCATAATTCCAGGCATGTGATTATTACATTAAATTTAAACTGAGGTGTGGAAAAGCTTTTGCTGTCTAGCAAGGGGAACATGTGCTGTGATAAGTGTTCTTAAATTGTGTTACTAGCCTGTAAAATTCTGTCTGAGGGACTGCCTTTGCACACAAGTTAACTGTAATGGAAATCTTCAGCCTTGGGAGTCTGCCCGGCTGGCAGGAAAATTATTCCGAGAACTGTGCAAAGGCCTCAAGAAGGAGACTCCATGAGGTTTGCTCGGTGTCTCTGAAAACGAAACCTGCTCCTACAATTATTTAAACATGCATTTTTATCCAGAAAGACCCACCAGAGTACAGAAGATGCACTGGCACTGGGCGATGGTCGTCATCTGCTCCACGGGGTACTCTCCGAGACACAGCTTGCAAGACACCAGCGGGTCGAGGGCCAGGTCCCAGGTGGGCCGGTACCTTGCCGTGGTCATCGCAGAGCAGTCTGAAACGGGAGAAGCACAGGCAGGCGGTCAGTCAGACCTCCCCGCCCCGGCCTCCACCAGGCGCAGGGCAGGGGTCGTGTCTCTGGGCTGCAGCGGGGGCCCAGGGTGGTGGCCAGCTGACAGCTGATGGGCCAGCAGAGGCTTCACACGAACTCATTTGGGTCCTCTGAGAAGTTTGAACCAGGGCTCCCCGGACTGGGTCTGTGTGCAGTCCGTTTACCATTCTGACGGGGACTTGCACGCCCACCCTCAAAACGGCAAATGGCTTACCCACTCCCCAGCCTTCTGCCCCTCCCCCACCAACCGATGTGCATGTAGCGAGGCACCTGCCAGCCACTCACCCGGCCCAGGACGGCAAAACTTAGCAACCGTGGAACAGAAGCTTTTGTTACAATAGTGACCGCTTGGGTTTAACTATTCTCCAGTGTTAGAGACACTCGGTGAACATGAGGACAAGCCTGGGCAGAAAGAGGAGTCAGAAAAGAAGAGCCTGGTGGCAGAGAGGACGCTTGAGTTTAGAGGGGACGTCGCACATCACAGCGGCGAAAAGGAGGCAGATAGCTGAACAGGGGGAAGAAACAGCCTAGCATCGTTCCCCAGAAGACAGGGTGCGGGGGCCAGAGGGGACGGCAGAGCCAGCCCTGTGCTTTGCAGTCAGTGGGAACCACATTCCCAAAGTCCCTCTGCCCATTACCAGCTTGGTGACTGAACTACGACCAGCCTCCATTTGCTCATCTATATGATGGGTAGATAATCCCATCTCACGTGGTGCTGGAAGGATTAGAAGAGACCACATCAAGGGCCTGCCACACGCGCATGTGCTCCGTGAAAACCCGTTCTCCCCTTCCCCGTGGTGTCTCCTACAGCCGCCGCGGTTTACCCGACTATGAGAAAGAGTCTGACCCTGCCACACGCTCTGCAGTTAGGTGTTGGATCTCACTGTCACTTGTATAAGTGATCCCTAAGGTCAAGGGGTTGTCATGACTTTTATTGCACATTTATGTTCCTTTCTCAAGTTCTGCACTCACAGCTCACCGTGTGTCACTGAGCAATGTTTAGTTAGGACAAGCCACCTGCCCAGTTCTCTGCGGGGCACCCCGGGAGGAAGCCGGCACCCCCCTGGAAACCGAGCAAGCCGACAAGAAGCACGGCGAGGATCGTGAGAGGCAGACACGTGGCAGACGGCGGTGGGGAGCCTGACGCCAGGGCCCAGACACGTGAGGGGCGATGGAGGTGGCCTGGAACCTGCACTAGAAATCAGGGCAGGTGACCCACACCCAGAGCAGGCGTGGGGCAGCAGGACAGACAGGTCGCTTCCCAGGACAGTTAACGCCTGTCAGTCACTGGGTCTAGAATGACTGCGTTTTCCATTATTACAAAAGGAGTCTGACACAAAGTCAAGTGACTTTTGGACTGGCTGGAGCTTTCAAGATAATTTAAACCACCACCACGATTCGACCTAAAGCCACTGGGTCCAGACGGTTAGATGATTCAAGGTGTCACCCGGCTCTCTGGGAGTGCAGGGCTGCTCACCTCCCCGAGGTTATTTTCACGTGGAACATTTCTCTACACCTTGAATTTATTATTATTATTTTAAACGTCCACATGGGATCCTGAGCTTATGGGCCACGGTTTGTTTATATTTCTCTGCGTCGTTCTTCTGTTTTAATCCTTAATCATTTTTTTTAATCCAAGTAGCATCTCTTAAAATTTCACTGTAAAAGTGATACTTACGTTTGATTAAGAAGGGTGCTAGCCCTAAAAGGGACCACAAAACTTAACCAGAAGTATGGGGGCTTGGAGGGGGAGCTTCAGAAATCACTCACCACTGGAAATGTCTCAAGAGGGCAATGGCTACTAGCTGGCTTCTCTGGCCTGGAGATCTGGGGATAGGTTTTCATTGATGATGTTGCAAAAGCACAGGGTTGAGCTTCTTCAGCACATTATAGGAGGAGTTTTAGTGTAGAGCTCATACTTTGGAATCAGGCAGGACTGGGTTCAAATTCTTTTTCTGCCACCTGGTTATATGATTTTTGGAGGAATTACTTATATTTTATGAACTTTAGTTTTTTTTTTTTCCCTCTGCAAAACCTGTATACCGTGACCTCCGTGTAGACTTGTGAAGAGTGAGAGGTAATATATTTAAAGTCCCTGGAAAATACTACAAGCTTGGTTAAGCGGAAGTCATTATTATATGTCAGATTAACGAGCTTGGACATTAACCCACACAGACTAAAGGGATAAGAAAATGTGTTCAGCAGAGAAATAATATGATAAAATTAGTCCTTTAGGAAGTTCAATCCAATGGCTAACATCTTTGGAAGAAGCAAACACGAGGACCTCCTAAAGCTTCCTGCTCTATCATCAGCTAAGCAATATGGCCCAGGACTGGACACCACCCCAGAACGCATTACAGAATGGCAGGATGCTACGGCTTAACTAGCCGGTGCCACAAAAGGTTCCTGAACCCCCCACCCCACTCCCACCCTGCCATACATCCTTAGCAGGGCAGCATCCTGCAAAGCTTCCTGCCCCATAAACCACTTATGGCCGCTATCCCGCCCCAGACTGCTGCCTTGAGCCTTCTTGCTTGTTCCCAAGACCATTTTCTCTTCCCAGCTTCCCAGCTGGGCTCCTTTTCCTGTTTACAGCCTGATGCGGCCCTCGGCACAGCCTAGAGGGCCAGATCTGCCTGGCTTCCTTTCTTCCTGGACCACGATTTCTCTTTGCCCCCAGTGGCTTCCCCCTGCCCTGGGCACAGGCCAGCCCGGGGCCCTCACCCCCCACTTCCCCTTAGCCCCGTGAGCAGGACTTAAGCAGGCCAAATTCCCGTTTCCAGGCACCACATCAGTATCCTTTCCCCTCCAAGGCACATGGTCTCTGGGCTGTGCTCAAAATCACGGTTCAAATGGTGACAATAACAGGACATATTTAAAAAAAAAAAAAAAAAGGACTATATTGTCTAAATCCACCATGGACATTCCCTATACACAGGATGGCCTGATATGATTTTGCAAACATTGAACAGCTGCAGACTTGCCATCGGAATTTGCTAAGAGAGTCACAATGCACAAAAGAGAAAAAACAGTCTTTGTTTTCCTGAAGTGAATGTCAAGTCACATGAAACAGCAAACTGTTTTAAGAACATCTGGTCAATTACAAGTATTATTCAATTTAAGCAATTCAAAATGTTTATAAGCCAAGTTACTTGTTAAGCAAGACGGAGTTTGTGCTAAAGGTTGCGCACTGTGATGGGGGATGTGGATGAGGATGGGAAAGGCTGGAAGAGACAGCAGCCCATGAGGAAGACAGTCGGCACATTAACAGAAGGTCAGATGAACCATCCCATTCCAGGCTCTAGGGCTACGGCCCTGGCAGGTCCCTCTTCTTCCTACCCTTACTCCTTCAGAGCACACCCAGCGAAGGGACGGCAGTTGCCAGACAGCCATCACCCACCTCTTACTCTCCGACTTCACCCCGCAAGGCCCTGCTCTCCTGTGGTTGGCTGGGTCACACTGTGTGTCTTCCCTGTCCTGAGCCCCTTCCCCTCCCCGATGACTTCTCCAAATCCTACCCCCCCGTCCCTGCCCAGCACCAGTCCCTGTGCTCTGTGGAGTCTCTTCTGCACCTGCTCTGCCAGCGGTTCTCCAGGTGTGCTCCCCAGAACAGCAGCAGCTTCCCCCGAGAACCTGATGGCATGTAATTTCTTAGACTCCAACCCAGACCTACCAAAGCAAAAACTCTGGTACGGGGTTAGGGAGGCACAGCAATCTGTGTTTTCATGAGCCTTCCAGGGATTCTGATTCACAATGAAGTCTAAGAACCACGGTTAGTATCATTCTATTTGATAACATTTCCCACCCAGGTTTCAAAGTCAGTGTGTGCTTAAGTCCACTGAACGCATCACTACTCCACAATACCTAGCTCAGCCACCTGTGCCTGCTGGGCACTGGGCTAGACTCTGCATACACACTTTCATTTGTAAGTATGGCTTCTGAAGTCCACCATACATGCCAGTTTGTCCTCAACTTGATCACTCACTAATCAAGGGTAAGTGCTGTGTTCTATCCATCTGTACAGTGCTGGTCACAGCAGATAATCCATAACAGAAATTACATCTATATATTAATATATAGAGAGACTGCTTAATGTGCACCAGGCCTTGTGTTAATCACTTTCATACAGTACTTCATTATCTGCATGAAGACTCTGAGACCTTGACAGTCTGCTATTATTCCAGTTTTACAGACAAGTAAACCAAGGCACAGAGAAGATGGGGGTAGCCTGCACAAACACACAGGGCTTTCGGGCAGCAGTCTCGACGACCCTAAGGCATAGGTATTTACTGCACTGTGCCTCCTTGTATTAATAACATCCAGCCAGTGAGATGGAGCCTTTTTGGAGTTGTAGAGACACAAGACCAAACAACTTCATTCCTGCCTCTGAGCTTCCCTGGCCTAACTGGAGCACTTCCGGCTTGGCAGTGGCTGGGGAGGGCTACATCTTCATAGCTTGGAGCTGTCAGCAGCAGCAGAAATGAGAATGGTGACTGAGCAGAAAGCTGGCTACAGAACAGTTGACCTATCCAAGTGCGTAATTTCATGATCCTTTAGGAAAGTGCTTAGATGTCACCTTCTCCCAAGCACGTGATGCCTACAACTCAGTGTTAGAAACTTAACTATTTCTACCAATCGCACTCCTGGGCATTTACCCCACTAATTGGAAAATATGCATTCATATGAAAACCTACACCTGGGTGCTTAGAGCAGCTCTATGCATACCTGCCAACTCATGGAAGCACTAAGATGCCCTCCCATAGATGATGGGTAAACAAACTGTGGTACATCCAGACGGTAGAATATTATTCCGCACTTAAAATAAATGATCTATCAAGCCATGAAAAGACACGGAGCAACCTTAAATGAACATCATACTATATGAAAGAAACCAATCTGAAAAGGCTACATACTGTGTGATACCAACTATATGATGTTCTGGAAAAGGCAAAACTATAGAGATAGTGAAAAATAAAATCAGTGGTTTCTAGGAATTGGGGAGAGGAGAGATGAACTGGCAGAGCACAGAAGATATTTAGGGTAGTGAAACTACTCAGTGTGATACTGTAATGGTGGATACAAGGCATTACACATCTGTCAAAACCCACAGAATGTGCAACACCACGAGTGAGCCCTAATATAAAGTTGTGTCCCCCTCCCCAAACTTGTATGTCGCAGCCCTAACCCTCAATGTGACCGCATCTGGGCCTTTAGGAGGGAATGAGGTTAGACGAAGTCATAAGGATGGGCCCCTGATCCAATAGGACTGTGGCCTTTGAAGAGAACGAGTGAGAAAGAGACCTCGTGATCTTTCTTGGCCACATGAGGACACAGCCAGAAAGCAGTTGTCTGCAAGCCAGGAAGAGAACTCACCAGCACTCGACCATGCCGGCACCCTGAGCTTGGACTTCCAGCCTCCAGAACTGTGAGAAAATAAATTGCTGTTGTTTAAGCCACCCAGTCTGAGCTATTTAGTTAATGCCGCCCAAACGGACTGATACGTGAGTGAGAATGTCCTATCGATGCATATTCATCAGTCATAACAGACGCACCGCCGTGGTATGGGATGTGAATCGTCTGCATGTGGGAAAGGGGGTGGACAGGAACTCTGCACTTCCCAATCAATTTTGCTGTGAACCTGAAACGGCTCTAAAAAATAAAGCCTATTTTTTTTTAAGAAAAGGGAAACTACTGTGTGATTTCAATAGAGGACATTCTGGAAAAGACAGCATCATAGTCGGTGAACAGAGCAGTGGTTCCCGGGGGCGGGGTGGGGCTAAGAGCAGAGGAGACTTGAACAGGTGCAGTGCAGGGACTCTCAGGGCAATGAAACTATTCTGTATGATGCTGTAATCACAGGTACACGATGACACTACGCATTTATCGAAGCCCATAAAACAATAAACAGCGAACTTTAATGCATGCAAATTAAAAAAAAATCAGAGAAGAGGTTGGGGCATCGCAGGATGTAATGCAGACTGTGACAACACGTAGGGGCGAGGGGAAGGTGCTGTCCACCTTTAAGGACATGAGTAGAACCTGCAAGAACACAGGCAAGGGAATAGAGCTGGAGACATCCGCGTGAACTCAGGTTCAGCTTAATGAAGATACAGACGGCTACAAAGAGAAATGTTTATTGATTCATGTACACGCCTCGGTTAGCATGCATACGTTTATTTCCTTGTTCCATCAGCTCCGAGGGCACAGTAGCAATGATATCCTAGTTTGCAACAAGCACATCTAGTGCCCGGATCTTGGTTTCTAACACAATGTTCCAATTAAAGAAATGAGGGCCCACCGGACAAACGGCTGCTGGTTCCAGGACTGGAGCAGGATATTCAAGACGAGCTTGGACAGCCTCGTAGAGCCACACAGCAAAGAAGTGCTCACAGCTGAAAAACAACCACGCTGACGGGCATCTCTAAGCAATCTAGGAGCCAACCGAAAGAGCACCTGATGGCTAAGGCTGAAAAAATCTGAACAACAATATGAATTATAACACAGAAAATAAGACAAACACTGATAAAAACAAATGAGGGGAGAAAGACACATCTCCCATGGAGGAAAATTTCACATTCCACAGTTTTGTAGATACTCCTCCCTCAAGCAAGTGCAGCCTCCCCACTCTCTGGGGTGGGCTGCACGCAGTGACCTCCTTCCAAAGAGGACAGGTGGGCCGGGGGCAAAGGCAGGAGCTCTACAGTGGGGACACCTGACAAGCGCTACCTCAATCAGGTGGTCACAGCCAACCTCAGGAGTGACCACTCACGCTGATGCCCTTGCTAGCATGTGATGAGAGTGACACTTCACCTCCGCCGTCTTCCTCCCCAGAGCTGTAACCCCAGTCTACCTACGACAAAAACATCAAATAAACCCCAGTTCGGGAATATTCTACAAAACACCTGCCCAAACTCCCCAAAACTCTCTTCAATAACAACAGAAGTCTGAGAAACTGTCACAGTCCCAAGGAACCTAAGGAGACAAGACACCCAAATGTAATGTGGGGGCCTGGAACAGAAAAAGGACCTTGGGTACAAACTATGGAAAGCGGAGTAAAGTGTGCACTTCAGTTAGTAACAATGTAACAGTGTCAGTCTGTTAACTGTGACAGACACACCACACTAAGGCAACACCGTAACGGATGAAACTGGCTAAGGGGTGTACGGGAACCCTCCGTACCATCTGCATCATTTTCCAAATCCGGATCTGTCCATCTAAATCTAAATCTAAATCTAAATCTGAAAATCTAAACTGCCTTAAAATAAAAACTTTATTTAAAAAACAAACCATTGTTTTCATTTAAATCCAAATAAGCCCATTGAAATGCAGATTAAACTGGAAAGAGTAATATCTTAAGCCGGTGTTTTCCCTGAAAAGTATTATTAAGGGTGACACTAAAAATCTGAGAAACACTAGATTAAATATAGTTGAACAGATTTGTTTATTTTTAGCCATTTTAAACTTCCTCTGGCTTTTGATATGCTAATGAATGCTGCCACAATCCCAGAAGGGTATACAGTAGGGCTCCACTAGACCATAAAACTCTTTCTCCAGGACTACCGCACGCCACTGAGGTTCTGCAAGAAAAAAGAAAAAAGGGAAGCAAGCTACTCTTCGCCCTTCACTGAAACAGGCTGCCCTACATTCAGACTTTGCAGGGGAGCAGGGAAGGGCAGACGCAGCTGACGATGGAGGACCAGGGACCAGAGCAAGGGCGCCCACGCGTCTGAGCTGCCGTCTTGCACAGGGCCAGAGCGCGACGGTCACTGGAGAAGCAGCCACAGGCATGGAGTGAAGAGGGCTGTGTTGCTTTCACCTTTAGGTCACCTGCCCAGCTGAGCACAGGGCCCCAGGGGACAGCATCCTACCTGACACTGAAATGCAGAGTGGCTGAGGGGAGTCCCCTAACCGGAGCCGGCTGCCGTCACAGAGCAGGCCAGCGCCACCCACGGCCTGCCCCTCCCCCGCCCGCGGGCGTCCCACGGCAGGGCCTGGCGCCAGGGGCTCCCGCAGGCCCCTGGGGCTCCTGGTACTGCACAAGTGTGACCTCAGAGGGACACACACACACACACCACACACACACACCACACACACACCCCCCACATACAGACCACACACACACACACCACACACCCCCACATACAAACCACACACACACCACACACACCCCCCACATACAGACCCCTCATACAGACCACACACACAACACACATATACACACCCCCATACTACACGCATCAGAAATATACACACTTCAACACCCCGCACCACACACATACCAAACATGCCACATACACACCACAAGCATACCACATACCCCACACAGACCCCCCATATACACCACAAACCACACACAACACATACACACACACACCCAACCCCACACACCACACACGCCACACACCCAATACAAACACACACACAACACACATACATGCAAAACCCCCACATACCACACACACGTATATACCACACACACCACATACACATCAGAAACATACATACCACGCACACCCTCAAATACCCCAACACACACCACGCACACACACACTATACACACCCCAAATCCCCCACACACCACATACACATAGGCCACATACACACAACACATCCCCCAAACTCCCACACATACCGCACACCACACACAACACACACACATACACACCACATATACATACCGCCAAACACCACACACATACCACATGCACACACCCCACACACCACATACATACCACAGGAACACACCCCACACACAACACACCAGAAACATATACATGACACACACGTACACCACACACACAACATGCACACAACACACATACCATACACACATACCACATGCACACATCCCACTCACATACACGACACACACACCATACCAGAAACATACAACACACCCATACACTACACACACACCACACACACCCCCCACACACACCATACACATCACACATGCCACATGCACACATACCCCAAACACGCACACACACCATACCCATCACACATCACACACACACACAATACACATCAAAAACATATACACCACACCCCCCCCACAACACACACCACACATACACCACATGTCACACACACACCCCACACGTGACCCAAATCCTGCTGAAATGTCCTTAGAGAAGCTCCCAGCATCTCAGCATTGCCCAGGCCTGGCCCTGAGACCGCCTCCGTGGCCTCAGCAGCTTCTGGACGTGGCCGCTCTTGAAGGTTGCTTGGCTGGAGAAAGGACCGCCATTCATGGCGGGAGCTGTTTCTTTCCTTTCTAAGACCCAAACACTTGAAGCACCATCCCCAGAGCTCTGGTAAAACGCTCCTCACACAAGCTCAAACTTTCTCAATAGCATCAACACTGTGGTCTGCTTCCCTCCGGGGCCCAGACGCAGCCACGCTCTGACCCTGTCCGGGAAGGAGACGCAGAGGAAGGCACAAAGGGCCTATTATTTCAGCTCCAATTTATTTGCCCGGATAAACATTACACTTGTGCTACCAGAGAGCAACGCTTTAAAAATCAAGCATCAACTCATTAAATTTGAAAGCTGGAGGGGAACTCTGGATCATTCATTCTTCCTTTTAGAGATAATTTCCTCACTCCGAGTTGGCAAGAAGTCACAGTAACCCCACTCCTCACCCCAACACCACTTCCTTCTATCTGATAATGAACTACTCTTTTTTTCTTTCTTTCTTTCTCTCTTTCTTTCTTTCTTTCTTTCTTTCTTTTTTTTTTTTTATTTAAGAGACATGGTCTCGCTCTGTCACCCAGGCTCGAGTGCAGTAGTAAGATTATGGCTCACTGCTGCAGCCTCGAACTCCTGGGCTCAGGTGATCTTCCTGCCTAGGCCTCCCGAGTAGCTGGGACTACAAGTGTGCACTACCATGGCTGGTTATTTTTTTTATATATATATTTTTATAAAGACAGGGTGTAGCTATGTTGCCCAGGCTGGTCTCGAACTCCTGGCTTCAAGTGGATTACAGGTGTGAGCCACTGCACCAGGCCCTCTTAATGTAGTGTTGCAAAACCTTGCTAGGGACATAGTTAGTCATTCTCTCTTTTTTTCTCCCCTCAGATAGGGACACAAAGAGAAATGAGCAAAATATATGGACATCTATGACAAGCTTTGAAAAGCAGTGGGGCTCCGGGTTCCCTGCTCTGAATTGATCTTAATCATATTTTGTTAAACAAAGAACCATCTGTGAGGGGTGAGGGACGGGTTTATACGGTCAGCTGCAGTCTCTTCTGTTCCTTTCGGTCAGTACTTGTTGATGGCAAGGGTGGTTCAGGAACAGGCTTTTGGCCAGCTCAGCATGGGGGGCAGACCAGGCACAATGGCTGTTTCCTTCAGGGCCCCAAACAGAAACTTTGTTGCTAGGTAACACGCCTGGGAAACTTCTGGGTTTGGAGTTTGTCAATCCCTTCAGTTCATGGAACAAGATGTAATGGAGAAGGGATGAAGTCGGTTGGAAATAAGCCTCTATGAAGACCCAAAAATCCTGGGTTTTAGTCCCAGCTTTGGAAATGACTGACCATGTGACCCTGAGGCTGTCACTGTAAGTTCATGGACCAGTGACTTCATCTGCAACCTGAGGATGCTGCTGGGACAGCCGGCTTCCAGCATTCCTCTAAGCCATGACCTTCTCTAAGCCTGTGAAAGCTTCACTCCTCTTGCCCACCTGGAAACATGTGAGCGGCCTCTTCCACTCAGGTAGGAAAATGGATCTCAAAGTGAGACAGTGATGAAGAGAAAATATGCTTTCAAATGATAAAAGCCCGTAAATACAGATCAATTTCAGAGCACATGCCACACCTGTGGCTGTGAGTTGCGTTCTGCCCATTAAATCATCCAAGCCTTCCGCATCCTCCCTTTCTAAGAACTCACCTGCAACTCCACCTCCAGAAGCCCCTCCCCACTCTTATTCCTATATTTGCAAGCCACTTTCTCCTTATCAGTTCTTAATCAAACCAGCATTAGGTTTCTAGGAAGTTCTAAACATTGTTCTAGACATGGGATTACCAAAGCCAACAGGGACAGGGTAGCTGCCCACAGGGCACTGTCTAATAATAATCAAAGCCTTGTTAAAACACCTGCCTTTGAAGAGCTCCTCATTGTAAAGGAAAAAAGGAGGAAACTAAAGGTGAAAAATGACAAGGAGTCTACTCAAAGAAACTTTGGGGAGTCGACTGGGGTCACCCTTTCTTTGGTCGGCATTACGCTGCGGCTTTGACTCGACACACCCACCAGAAATTCGAGTAAAGCGTCCTGTTGCGCAAAGTTCTAAATCTCTTATGTGAAGTTTATTTTGACTTTGTCTTTGCTTTCTAATAACTGGCCAGGGAACAGATGAGACAAGAAATGGCAAACACTGAAAAGAGAGGAACAAGCTGATATAACAAACTCTGCGTGAGTGGTAACAGCTGAGTGACTCCTCCAACGAGGGAGGCAGAAATATCTGGTAGACTCTCCGGGGTCCAAACCCGTCAGCATGAGCTCAGGGACTCACTGAGGGATTTGAAATCACAAAGAGGGGACGATGACCCCCGCCTTAGGTTCTAGTGGACCCTGGTGTGTCAGGACCATGTGATATCCCAGGGGCCGGGAACATTCAGGATCCGTACGGCCGAGAAAACACATATACATTTACACACTCTAATTTTCCTAGCGTATACCAATGTTGCTAAGATGAATAAGGCATGAATTAAACTCAAAGAGTTACTGAATTTGCACATGCTACAACCAAAGACAGAGACCTCCTTCCAATCCTCCCTGAAACACATGTCTGGGTGCACCTGGTTCTAGGTCCTCATCTCCTTACTGGAAATGTTAACAGTGAACAACGAAACAGATATTTCTGCCCTCCAGGAACTTACACCCTAGTGGGGAGTCAAGATAAAAGGATAGGTCAGTAAGATACACAGTTTATCAGCTAGCAGTGTGGGCTTGGCGGGAAAACCAGGCATGGGGGGAGGGCTGGGCAGAGGGTGTGCACGCGGCACACGGCACAGAGACCCCACCAGCTTCCAGTGGGCGGAGATCGCAGCCACCCAGGCAAGAGACTGGGGCAATGGCAAACAGGAGGCGAGCCCAGCTCGGGCCCCTGACCTAACTGAGCCAGCAGAAGGACGGAGCTGCCAGTCCTGAGATGCCCAGGGAGAAGCAGGTCCACAGTGGCACTGGGGGTGTCACCACATTTACCCGCGTGGCTCTGGGAATATCAGTGCACCCCTCTGAGCCTCTCCTTCCCTGTAAAGAGATGGACACAGCGGGGCCACAGAGGGGGTTCCTGAACAAGGCAGGAAACTCCTCCAGGAGAGTGGGTGAGAGGTCAGGACCAAGGCACAGGACTTAGGCCACCTGCATCCTGAAAAGTTCACTTAAATCTGCATAACAATAAGCAGCCCCCTAGAATCCTCTACTATGGGAAATAAGGAAGAGAAACAACTAGAGATTTCAGCTGGCTCCATCCCTCTGTGCTTCCTGAGGCTCCATGCTGACCGCAAACCGTGCTACCGGCCTGCTCAGACAGCTGCAAATGCTGTCGGACAATTCTGCATTTCCCCTTCTTAGCACCCAAACTCACAGAGATCCACAGGCCCCTAAGGATTATTCCAGAAAGACAAAAGCCTGGGACCAGGGAGATGTGCCTGGCACACACTCTTAGCTTCCAGGAGACTTCTCTGCAGAAAAGAAAACAGGAGCCTTCCAATTTCCCTTCCCTTCTGCCACTCAGAGCACGCCAAGCAGCTCACACTGGGCCCCGCGTGCTAATCCCGGCCTTGCAGTCTCGTGTCCACAGAGCAGGAAGCAGCAACACCTGACATCCAGCAGCACAAGCAGGGGGAGGCGGGCAAATCCCCCCGACGGAGAGCAGCCGGCTTTTCGCCGACCTGGAAACCGTGCCACCTCTGTGACAAAGACCTTTGCCCGGCTATCTGCAAACTCTCATTTCTACCTTTGGGCACAGCCACAGAGCGACTCTGACTGACTAAGGAATCACAACCGGCGGTGCCGTGGTTTGACAGAAGCTTCCGCATCTCTAGTCCTGGGGCCTCAACTATTTTCCAATGTGATAAAGATCTGAGAATGATTAAAATATCACACTTTTCAGAAAACAAGCCAAAAAAATCCCCGTGTCACTGCGGCAGTACGTCCACTGCGACGATGATGTCCCTGGCCGCCCACTGTTTCGGTCATCTGACCCCTACACAGCCTGCGTGCCCGTCACCCTCTCCCCTGCACCTGCTCATTTTATGACAGCTCTTCCCCGACACACCGGATGTGTGTGCTTTATTTGTGGTTTTCTTCCCCCTCAAAGATGTAAGCTCCACTGGGGAGTCAGTATTATCATCCAACTGCTTAAAAAGCCTATTCGAAGGGAAAATTTGCTATATTTTATTCTTTCCTTTACTGCCTAGTTAAATAGGTAGGAAAAAAAATAACATACGAGCCTCAGCTAGGCAGTTCCTCTTCTCCAACAACCATGGAGCCACACTCTCCCTGCCACTGATAAAATAGTAGGCTCCCCCACACCTGTCTACTGATGAAACAGGGACGATTAGCGTCTTGTGACATACTTACCATCAGCTGCAATGTTGTCTGACATCTGTGTTCCACTTTACATTGTGCCATTCACCAGCCAACACTACAGAGGCCTGAAGCCAACTCAACTATCTTCATTTAACAGATTAAGAACTGAAGTTTAAGAAAGATACACAATTTTCCCAAAGCCCCAAGGTCACAAGTGGCAAATCCAGGATTTGAACCCAAGTCTCTTGACTTCCAAAGCCTACATTCTTTCCATGCACCCACTGTTCCGGAGGCTTCTACAGAGCTTGGAAAAGCTCATTCACGAACAACAACTCCCAGGCCCACACACAAAGGTGGAACTGCTACTCTGTTCACCTTTAGGAATACCAAGGGAGTCACCCTCTGAGAAAAACAGTCACAGATTTCTTTTAACTTTTCACACCTGCAAAGAATATCTTTCTCATCACAGAGTTCCCCAGTTATTAAGTAAGGCCTTTGGATTAACTCAGATGGCAATGAGAGACTTTTAGTCGGCTAGGATGCAGAATTAAATCCAGTGCTCAACTTCCCAGATCATAACCACACGGAATAGTCCTCTGCTGTCCCTCATGGTCAGTGCCAGAGACTGCCCGTCCTAATAACTGGGGGAAATGTGTTTATCTCGTTGGAGTTTCCCAGCCTCTCTGTGAGCAAGGCAGAGCCATCAGCCCATCCCTGGCCAGGACTACAGATGCCAGGTTCAGGGTGAAGCCACCACAGCTGTGTCCCAAAGGGACGACCCTGCCCAGTACCCCTCGGCCCCACAAGTCCCAGCCCCCACCAGCCCCTGGCCCGCCGTTCTAGAACTCCTGTTCCATTATGCACTCGGAAATACCCAAGGCTGCTCCTGTCTCTCCACTTGCTGACGCTGGGAGAGAAGACCCCAAGTGCCGATGAACTTCTGAGACGGGATTGGGAGCCACAGCCGTGTGGCAGAGAGACGTGGTCATGGGAGTAGTGCGGACCCCTGCACATGCCCCCTTTTCCTGAGAGCCAATACTGCACCCACTGCGCTCTCTACCTGGTCGCTGGACAGCACCCGTGAAGCTCTACGGGACACAAAAGCCAACCACACGACTCACTCAGAATCAGCTCCGACATGGCGGTGCCGGCCCCCACAGGTGCAGAAACAGCTTTCATTAACGGGAATGTTCACAGAGAGGAGGGACACCCCGACACGGCCAGGGCCGGGCTTCGGCTGCAGAACCAGCTCACCCTTTTCTCGAGCTCTGAGCTTTGTTGAGAGCCCAACCTCGAGGGAACTGAGCGTCACCAAGTCATCTGATGCAACCTTTCCTGAAGGGAAACAAGAGATGTGAACTTCAAATTATTCCCAAGAAAACCCCAACGACAACCTGGGAACAGTCCTCAAGACGGGAAACCTTCCTGCTGGGAATACCCATAATAACACAGGTCTGCACGGCCGACTTATTTCCAGCCTCACGTGCAAACTTGGGATTTTGCTCCCAAGCCAAATGTCCCTGTGGCGGAGGCGCCAGTCACGGAGATCGGACAGGAGCTGTCTCGAAGTCTGTTCCAGGGAAGGACCTCGTGGTTGAAATAATGGGCCTGAGGGGACCATGTGCTCCTAAGGACCCACAGCTCCTTGTCACTTGAGAATCATCATGTAGAATGATTGCAAAAAAACCCAACAGAACCCACCGCATCCCACCAACATTTTCCTCGTGCATAGACTACACCAGGCCTCTGACACATACGGCCAGTTAGGAGCTCCCTGACACTCCAAAAACAGACAGCTGCAGGTCCCCCAGGGCTGCACAAGCCAAGTCTCCCCCCTTCCTGGTCTACTCACCCCTGCATGGAGGTGGGGGGTGATGCAGCATCCGTGGTTCCCCAGCTGACCACCCACCTGCCGACAACTCTATTTCATCAGGGCTCTGCTGGCTGGAAACTTTGAAGGACTCCCCAGTGATGCGTGTTAAACGCTGATTTTTATTGGCTTTGGTCACTACTACGGCATCCCAAGAGGTCACAAGAGCGCTAGCACGGAGGAGGTACTCGGTAAAATCTGGTCCGTAAAATCTACTTGACGATGTAAAACTCACCACGTGGGGAAAAGTCCAGAAACAGCATTAAAAGGCTGTCCTCCTCGACGGCACGAGAAGCTTCCTAGACACAGGGAGCATTTTATGGCCATATAATAGCAAGTATTTGGAATTACGTGCTACACGCCGAAAGTAAATATTTACTGAGCGATTGTCTTCAATAACTGCTAGGAATGAGGTGTGATTTTTCTCTGCAGTGAAATAAAAATGCTCATTAAACATTGAATATGAATGTTCATTGGGCCCAATAAATTTATATTAAAATGTTCGAATAACCCTGGCCAGTCACCTGCGCTTTGGTGTGGTAACCTTAGCAGACTGTGTTACCTTCCCCCACCTGGGGCCGAGGAGCCCTGGCTGCTGGCCCCAGGGCCTGCCTTTCACCAGCCCTGGGATCCTGGCCCATCTCCCAGGCCCTCTGCACCCTGGTTTACTCATGTGGACAATGACAGGCCTCATTCTCCACCTATAAAATCAACTGAACACTTTAAAAAGTGCAATGACTTAGTTACAGTCTTAGAGAAACACATGGCTAACGGTGATAATACAATGAAGTTATACTTTCGAAAGGCAACATGCAGTATTTATCAAGGAACTTAAAGATTTTAAAGCCTTTGATCAAGAAGCCCCATTTCTGGGAATTCATCCATAGAACAAAAAATCGGGGGAATGAAAATGTTCATTATAGCATGTAATATTTTAAAAGGAATGCCAGACTAGTAAAAGAAAAATGGAAAAGTGTGTGTCACAGAATGACATTTTGCAAAAGTATTAAACAATGGCTTTATGATATGATTTATGATATAAAAACCATATGCTCATTATGATAGCCTCTATAGGCAAAGAAAGGGAGAGCACACACTCCCACAAAATCATTTTGAATTAGAGTGAGGAGAAACTCCTACAACATTCCTTTATATATATTTTTTTCAAAAATGTCTGCAAACCAAAGAAAGTGAAAATAAATAACAAATTTAAAAAGTTGCAAAATTTATACCAAAGATTTAGTCTCCTTAACAAACATAGAGCTTTAGCAATCAAAAAATAAAAAAGCAACAGCTTAAAAGAAAATGATGAAGGAACAAGATACAGTTTACAGGGAAAGAAAAATGGCCCACAAATTGACACACTCAGAAGAAAAATGCAAACTCACTGTATCAAGATGCCATTCCTCAACCATCAAGTTAGCAAAAATTCAAATGTCTGGCAAAACACTCTGCTGGCCAGGTGGTAGGTCAACAGTCACTCAAACACTTTACTGGCTGGAGTTCACACTCATGATACAACACATGGAGACACAGGGAGTGGCCGGGTGAAATAAACCACAGAAGGTTCGGTGATAATATGCTACCGCAGAAAGGAAAAAGCCTTCTATGCATTCAAATGGGAAGATCTGCAAAATGAGTTAAGTAAAAAGAGTAAAGTACAGAAGAATATGTTATATGCTAAACTTTGTGCATATTTGCACTTATTTGTATTTACATAAATAAACACGGGATGCATATTCAGGATTCTAATTAAAACAGTTACCTAATAAGGTTGTGGGGGGATGGGCAGGGAAAAGAACAGGCAGAAATGTCAACAGGATCCTCAATATAAACCTTTAAATAAGTCTAGCTGTGAACCACATGGGTAATTCAAAATTACAAAGATTTTAATAAAATAAACATAAATGCCATTATAAGAATTTAGAATAAGTAGATGGTGTCTAACTTCTCTTCCTGTCTTAATAAAACAAAGGAATCATGCCTACTCATTCTATAACATCTTCTTGCCTATTTAGGAGATGGATGTATTTTGGTATTGTATAAATTTACCAAAAAAGTTCCAAATGATATTTGAATACAAGTTTTCTTCTCTGAGTTAACTCAGAGTTCCAAAAATATATCAGTGTATATCTGTTCTCCTACATGTCTCTTCCTAATTTAAAATCTGAAATTATTTTATTGTGAAAAGGTGCAATATCCTTGACTCATCTGCCCGTCAGAGCTAAGAAGTTAGACAAGTGCCGGTCAGCTCAGGGCACTGGGGAAGTCTTACTCGTTGGGAAAGTCTTACTCGTTGGGGAAGTCTTTTTACTGTCGCAGTGCCAGACTTTGGGGGAAGGTTTTATCTTTCCCGAAAAGGAAAAAAAAAAGTAGCACTAAGTCAAATAAGAATTATGAACTAATAATAGCCAACACGTATTAAGAACTTACCAGGTATACAAGCTCCTTAGCCACTTAATCTTACAATAGCTTGACCAGATGGAGTTGTGACTCTCCATCTGGTACAAGGAAACTGAGGCACAGAGAAGCTAAGTAGCTTGTTGAAGGTCACAGGGAGTGGATCTCGGTAGTCTGAATCCAATCCAGTTCTCTGAACTACAATAAGACTATATCTAATTATTTTCTGAAATAAAATTAGAATGCATGTGGTACCAGGTGTCATAAGGCAGCCATAATCTTAACAATATGCAGAATCACGCTACAGTGGCCATTTGTCTTTAACCACTTGGTGCTACAATGGCCATTTCTCTTCAACCACTTCGGTACAGCGCTCGCCAGTCGCGAAGCCTTGCCCACTGCTGGCACTCACGGTCCGCACGGTAGTGTGTGCTGTGCATTGACGACGGATCCGTTTTGCTCTTGTGTGATGAGGAAAGCTTTAAAGCACTGAAAGGTTGTTTCACTTTACAGGCAGCTTTAGGAAAATAACTATAATAACTCCTAGTAAGGACTTGTTAAAAGGTCACAGATTCGTAGTCACTTATTAGCTGAACGTACACACTGCAACTGCAGAGATAAAAGTAAAAGCTTTTGGCTGTCGGCTAAAGTCGACGCTCGGCTGTGCGCCTTCCTATCACGGCTGTCGGTTAAAGTCAACGCTCACGTTCATCTGTGGCTGTTGATTACAGTCGACGCTGGTACCGAAGTGGTTAAAAATTCTACACCATTCAATACTCCTGGGGAGCAGGTGGCAGTGTGCAAATGTCACCATCCCTCCCATTTTACAGACTGCGAACTGAGCTGGAGCTGGTAATTGACTAATCTAAGACCAATTAGTGAGCATTAACCATGGCCTAAAATCTACAGACTCCAGAATTCTCAATTTCCACATCCGTCCTTCTACTGATGAATAAGGTGCTACCCTGAAGGCCAGTAACAGTACCCATTAGAAACTGGCAAATTTTATCTGTAAAATGCCAGACAGTAAATATTTTAGGCTTGGTGGGCCATGGGCATCTCTGCAGCAACTACCGCTCTGACGTTGGAGCCCGGAGCAGCCGGGGACAATGCGCAGGGCAGTGGGCAAGGCTGTGTGCCAAAGGAACCCTATTCTGCACCCAGGCAGCAGGCCAGATCTGG
Organism: Cheirogaleus medius; assembly: GCA_008086735.1. Classification (NCBI taxonomy): domain Eukaryota; kingdom Metazoa; phylum Chordata; class Mammalia; order Primates; family Cheirogaleidae; genus Cheirogaleus; species Cheirogaleus medius. Next base: position 171,022,675 of record VBSM01002608.1, read on the forward strand.
CCACGGACCATCTGCTGACCCCACGGGTGGGCCACGGATCATTCTCCAGTGGTGGTGAGAATCTGTCTCACATTCTAATCTTTTCCCTTCTTTAAACATTGTTAAATATCGTAACAAAGTTATTTTTCCTAAAATTCCATCTCTACTCCACATACTAAAGTCTGATGGGAGGACATTTGTACCCACCCACCCGCCTGCAGCAATTGTGCACTGCTGGCCCTCCGCAGGGACTGTCACCGTGTAACTGTTAGGTGAAGGAAAGGACCTTGCATTAAGGCCATTAAATGCACAGGCATTTAATCTGCATGCTTGATGCCAACATACATGGGAGAAACTGAGGGTGTGCAATAAAACTAACCCAACTGGTCTGTGGTTGAACAGTTAACGGCAATTCTGGGAAGAGAACCTAAGTCTCTTCATCCAAGGAGCCTAGACACCGTGTGAGCCTAACATTATAGACAATGTCCTATCCTGCAAAGTGTGCAATCTTCTGGGATCAGAGGCCATTTGCTTTGAACCCCAGCTCCCCCCAACCATGTGACTGTGGCAAATCACCCAAACCTAAAGACAGCACAGTTACTAAGGTAGTATCTTAAGCTTCATTAGGTGCATAATGCCTCATTCAATCCTTTCGACAAACTGTGAAGTAGGAATTTTTATCCCCATTTTATAGATTAAAAAACTGAGACTTTGAAGTTCTATAATTTGTCCAACATTACAAAATTAGCAAATGTCAGAGCCTAGTTTCAAACAGAGGCAATCTGGCTCCAGAATCAGACTCTTTGAACCATAAACTTTACCACCTCTTGGGCTCCACTAGGGATGCTGTCTATTGTTATGGTAATTAGCATACCCCCACTGTTAGAGGCCTGCAACCTTTCTAGCCAGGAACTGACCTCATCAACTCTTTCTTGCTGATCTGCTCTGCCAGATGTGAGCATCTGCAAGATGCTTTCCTCCGGGAGTCTGGGTCTGGATGCAGCCCAGGAACAGAACCCCAGTCCCTGACCTCATTGGGAAGTACAGCGTCCCCTCCCAGGCTGGGATACAACCCTGAGACACAGCTGTCCGCCTTGCTAACTATGGGCCTAAGAAACAGGAGCAGCAATCAGCAAATCTCTAAGGTAAGATGGCTCGTGGGCTAGAGAGGCCAGGCAGGGAGGGGCCGGGAAAGGAAAAGGATTATCGGGGGGGAATCTTCCAATCCCACATTCCCACTACAAGAAATGGCAATTAGCCCACAGAACAAACCCCCTGGGGCTGTTTTCGTCGGCCCTACCCATCTAAAAAATTCTTCTAAAAAGGAAAAATAAGTTATAAACATAGGAAGCCATGTGCAGTTTAAGAGGGTAAGTGGGGGTGAACATAAGGAGTTATATAATCTCCCTTTTGCAGGTAGCTGGGAGGAAAGTTATCTCCCAAAGTTTGACGGATGAACAAAGAAGTACAGCAGCATCTCAGACTGTCACTCAATCTTGCTCTAGAACTGCCAGCGATGAGTGAGCAGCCTGTGCCCACAGCCCAGGCCTGGAGTGAGGAGGAAAGGAAGAGGAGGCAGACAGTTAAAATTAGCATCCACTCTGCTGTGTGCTGTTGCTCAGGCTTCAGGGGAAATGGGTGGGTTTGGGTGGCTTCAGCTTGATTTGCAGTCGCTTGTTATGGAGCCAATGGCGCCCTGGGGGAGCAAGCAGTTCTCCCCCCAGGGGTCTGGGCAGAAAGAAATGAGGCTCCTGTTCCAAGGCTCTCTGTGCCCGAACCAACCTGCAATCTCTCCTTTTTGCACGCCAGTAAGAAAAGACCAGAAAGAAAAGCGCGTTCAGTTCAAAAGAATCAAAACAGGAATCTAGAAATATGCATTCCACACTTTCTTATCCTGAGGTAGAGAAACAACCAGGCCCAGCTGCTGAAAGGTAGAGAAGCAGGTTGGATAATTAGAAACTGGGAGTTGAATCCCCGCCAAAAACAAAGTGAAAGTCAGAGCGCGTGAGAGCCCGGGGAGTGTCCCTGTCCAGCCCCTCAGTTGATAATGTCACTCAGAGACACGGCACAATCGGCAGGAACAAGTCAGAAGACAGGATTCCACGCCCCAGATCCGCAGTGCTGCCGCTCCACCACCCTGAGGTGCCGGGGCTGCCTGTGTCTAGAATAACAGACTGCCCGGTTACAGCAAGCCAGTCCCCACACCTGCAGTCTGCAAGAGAGCAGGGTTAAGGAAAAATGTCTCATTATCCTGCAACCGTATCCTGTTCTCTGTCAGACTCCACCTCAGAACGCAATTTGTTCTTCGGTCCTGACTAGCCCATCACCCGGGTTACTTCGTATTTTAGGTTTGCGACATTCATTATCTCTCTGGCAGGCACTTGGAACAAGCTGGGAACACCCCGTAGACTAGGCAGCCCGACCCTGGGGCGCCGCTACCGGCCCCTCCCCGACACCCCGGCCAGGCTCACAGGGCAAGGAAATCAGGCGATCAGGCTCACTCCGGAAACCAGACAAAGGAAGGAATATTAAAGAAGGTCACAGCCTTGTAAACAGAAGGAGGCTCAGGAGAACAGGGCAAACTGCACACCCCTCCCCAGAGGCCCCGTGTAACTTCCCGGCCAGAGGCTGAAGCACAGGCAGCTGGAACTTCTGCAACCAGGACAAGGCCAAAGAACAATGGGAACCCAGTGGACACAAACAATAAAGTAAAACGAAATGGTAATCGGGTACTTCTGTTTTTTCTATCCTGGCCGGATGCTCTACAACTTGTTGCTATACTTTGTAATAAGAAAAACAAGTAAGAAAATGTGGCAAAAAAAAAAAAAAAGAAAGAAATGTTCGGGAAGGCAAGGTAGAGCCAACAGTGGTTTTAGTGCACAAAATTCATGTTTTCAAAGCTGTTTTATTTTTTCAACAAATGATTTTGTGCATAAATTTTGGGCAGGTAATTTTTGGGGGATAATACATTTGGCTCAAAACTTCAAACGGAGATGAAGGATGCAGGAGGAAGAATGGCCACAGGAGCCACCGCAGGGAGGAAAATGCAGCCACACCGGCTCATGCAGAAGGCCCAGGTCACTGCCCCGGGGGCTGGCGGCTAAGAGCGTGGCCACTGGCACACACTGCCCTCTGCAGCCTCTGCTCTCTGGGAGGACTTCAGTACGTTTCTGACATCTCCGTTTCCTCATCTATAAAATGAAGAAAATGGTACAGGCTGAGTATCGTTTATCCAAATGCTCAGAACCAGAGTGTTTTGGATTTTGGAATATTTGCATATAGGTGATGAGCTACCTTGGGGACTGGACCCAAGTCTAAGCAAGAAGTTCATTTACATTTCATATACACCCTACACACATAGCCTGAAGATAATTTTATAGAACATTTTTAATATTTTTGTGCATGAAGCAAAGTTTGTCTGCAACCCATCCCATGAAGTCGAGCGTGCAATTTTCCACTGTGGCATCATTTTGGCGCTCACAAAGTTTTGAATTTTGGAGCATTTCGGATAAGGGATGCTCAACTTGTATCAGCTTCCCAGGGCTGCAGTAGCAAAGTACCACACTCTGAGTGGCTTAAGCAACAAAAACCTGCTGTCGAGAAGAGGGAAGTGCAGGATCAAGGACCAAGGTGCGGGCAGGGCTGGCTCCCTCTGAGGCTGTGGGAAGGGTCTGCTCCGGGCCCTCTCCCAGCGTGGAGGTGGCCATCTTCCCCTGTGTGCATCTACACTGTATGCATCTGTCTCCAAATTTCCCCTTCTTATACACCAGTCATGTTGGGTTAGGGGCCCACCCCAATGACCTCATTACCTCTGTAGGGAGCTGTAGAGGCTCTGCATCCTGAGGCACTGGGAGTGAGGACTCCAACATACGAATTTGGGGGGACACAAGTCAGCCCATGACAGCACTGACCTCACAGTGTCATCATGAGGGATATGTACGGCACACTGCGAACAGAGCAGCGGTAAGGAATGGCCGTCATTATCATCACGACTGGCACTCGTCCCTGAGTATGGGTGTCACTGAGGATGCAGTCGAAGTCCTGGACTGCCAGGCAGCAGCCTTGAGTGCACCCCGAGTCCGATGCTGCTCTCTCAGGCATGACTGTGCTACAGCCACGGCATCCCTGAGCCCGAGACCTCATCTGACCCACAGGAACCCCCCCCACCCAAGCTCTGTCAACCTCCCGCCACCACCACAGAGAATAAACGCCATGGCCCGAGAGCACAGCGCCCGGCGGAAATACCGCGGCCAGGATCACCCATGCCGATGTTTGAGGAGGATGATTTACTGATTTACGGAGACATCAGCAACTGTTTCACCAAGTCCGGAGTGTCTACTTTGTCCTGAAGAAGAGTTGATTTGTTTTTCCAGACATGGTGGCTAAATTAACTTGCACAAAACAAATTTACAGCTAATTCTGGGTGCTACTTTATACGGCCGGAGAAAATGAATGTGTTGTCAAATGTGTTTGTGTCTTGTGAGAACAGATTGATCCTGAGGAGGGGACGCTTGTCTTCAAGACCAGGTGTCTGTCTGGCAGGCATAGGGCCCCTCATTACTGCCACCGCCACAGAATACATTTCAATGACTGCAGTCCTTTGCCACGTTCCCAGAATAAATCGCTGGTTTGTCCCAGCTGAGGAGGTCACTGGTGAAGCTGGGTGTGCCCACCAGGCGTTCCTTCCGACCTTGCCTGCTCTGCCCCCTCCTCCAACCCAAATAATGCAAGAAAGCGCTGTGCCCGCGTGTTTAACCCGTGACTCAGACCTGAGGACGCTCTCATTCTGTATTTCCCAATACAAATAAGGAAAGCCAGAAGGTTCTAGAACATATCTCTTCCAGCCTCCTCATGGGAGGCCCCAAGAGGAGAAGTCACTTGAGGAAGGATAGGCAAGGACAGCCGTGTTACACGACACTGTCCCGGGAGGAGCATCGGCCTCGCCGGAGGGAAACACGTTCAAAAGCAGCTGAGAACAACCCCATAGAATCAAGACTCCTTGCAAGAGGACGCCATTCCCCAGCCCACAGATATCCACAGCTCCTTAACATGCTGCCAGGAGGTCACTGGGAAACGAACTCCAAAATCAAATCCTTTAGTGCTTTGGGTTTGAAAGGACGGTCATGGACGCTGATTCTCCCAGCGAGCATCTGGGATTCCCCTCACTGTGCACGCAAGAAAACAGAAGTTACGGGGCATATCTTCATTTGGCCTCCCCCAGGCAGACCCGAGATGACGGTTCCCATGCAGGTGACTGATGTGGGAAGTGAGTTTCCCGAGCAAGGGACTCTTACAGACATGGAAAGTGAGTCAGCCAATAAAAGATGCACCTCCACAGTTACCACCACGGTTAAGGGACACTTAATCCCCTGGGGGAACTTGGAAGGTCACCGTCACCCCCTCCTCCTACTCGCCCGGGAGGCGAGGGGCTGCGTGGTTCTCCGCCAGCTCCAGGACCCACGAGCGAGGCTCTCCAGGCAGGCGGTGGTATCTCCACGTCCCTCCCGCCACAGGGCCAGGCCACGGGGCTCCTCGAAGAGAGTCAGACACGCTCAGGTGCCCCAGCCGGGCCAGCAGTCACTGGAGGTGCAGGTGGGCACAGGTGGGGCACACAGAGTCGCCGCAGGAAGCCCTGAGGGACCCGGGCTGCCCCCTCGAGCCCGTCCTCCCCGCCCCGCGCTGCTGGTGCCTGAGAAGGTTCCTGTAGACGACGAGCGAGCGAGGGGTGTCTTCCCACAGACTAGGAGTCACGTTTCACATAACGTTTTCAAAGCTTGATTTGTAGTAACATGTCAGAAAAATCAGACTCGTTGGAGGAAGACGAGCTAGAAGCACTGTGATGGGTGAGGACGTATCACGACACACGTGTGCACTGGCGAGATCCTCGACGCGGGGAGCAACGACGGGAAAATGAAGAAGCAGAGAACCGCTGGGGGAGTCACTCGGCTCGAGGATGTGGGGGAGGGAGGCGGGGCGTGGGGGCCATCGCTCGGGAGGGAACAGCAGATGGAGACGTCTCCAATATGCCTTGTGCGGGTGGCTGTGCACCCTCCTGACACCGTAAAGGGAAGCACTAAAGCCGAGACGGGGGGTCGAGTGGGAAGAGGGGTCTGTGCAGGGGGGAAACAGGGTGTCCGCCGGACACGAGGGCTTCCGGGTGGACGTGCCCAGTACATACAACCAGGGCACAAGCAGTGGCCTCACCCGGAGTCACGCAGCCGAGATGAGTGCAGAGTTTGTGCCAGTGCGCCAACCGCTGACTTCCTACACACCTGTGCGCAAAACACCCTGCTCAATGATGCTTCTTCAGGCCTCCTGAAAATAGCCCCGAAATCACTCACTCTCTCACGCCCATATTTACTGTACTTCAAAATGGAAGGGAGGCGGTTGTCACTGAAAAGGAATGGAGCCACTATTAACCTCCACATGAAAACAGTCTTTTTATAGCGGGCTGCTTGGGACGTTTTTGGCAACTGGGGATTTCTCAGAGGCGATTCATCCTTCTCCCAAAACAAACCTCAAAGCGCAGCCTTCTCAGGTTCTGGGAAGACCAAAGTGGGTTATGCCGGCTGAGGCTGGTTAGTCCTTGTGTTGTTGTTGTTCCGGTATCCTAGCTAGAAGGTAAAGAAAACACCCGACATTTGGAGAATAACTCCGATTTTAAAATATTCCTGAGTTTCTCTGGCCAATACTGTCATGATTATACTCACACGGTCAATTTAAATCACCACTTTTTCTTACTATTAAATATATGGTTTAAGAAGCCAGGCAAACGCAGTGCCGGGAACAGTCAGGGACACACACAGCTGAGGCTGAGTCAGCAACTTCTCTAACACCGAAAGCGCGACTTTGGTGGTCCTTGCAGGGTGGGGGAGGG
>VBSM01002608.1:171029630-171042720 GCA_008086735.1 Cheirogaleus medius
GAGCACTTCCACCTGCCTTCCTACCTGTGGCGGGGGCAGGCGGGGGGTGGGGGGTGGGGGGGCCCGCTCCAGCCTTGCGCAGGTGCCACTGCTACCTGTGCCTGCCTCCGACACACCCTCCTGCGTGAACCGAGGACGGACGGGTCCTATTTCCCCAGGGCAGCTGCGCCTTATCCCAGCCCTTCGTCTGCAGAGTTATTAATATTTTACATTTCTCGTAGTTTCCTCACAACAGGCCTGCCAACCACGGCGAGGCAAACATTTGACACTTGTTGAGTACAACCGTCTATAGATAATTCCAAACGCAGCACCCTGCACACACACAGGCGTGACTCCTTTGTGCGCGGAAGTCCTACTTCCATACCTGATCTTCTTGCTGCTTTGTTGAGCTCAAAGCCAGACACCCTACTCTGAGAACAAAAATTCAGATTGGAAGCCACTGGGTCCTTGTCATCACTTTTTTGTGTGTTTTTTCCTTTCCCTCTCCACTACCCTCGCGGTGGTCTTCCTTGAGCCTTGCTTGTCTTTTTCGGGCCGCATCATTATTTCCTTTGCACTTCAGCCCATGAGCTGGTGAAGTGTGCCAGGAGGCGAGTGCAGAAAATAAGGACTAGACCGAGCAACGCCCACCCTGCGGCGGAGCGACAGTTCTCATGTGCAAATCCCCTCCGCCAGGTACAGAGTGTGTCCTACGCCCGCCTCTCCGATGAGGCCTCTTGGGGGAAGGGACTATGCTAAGTTCATTTTAATAACCCCGGTTCCTTATCCAATGACAGCACATAAAGGACACATGAGTCAGAAGCCCTGGGCTTTACTTCTGGATATACCATTCACTAGCTAGAAGACTTGTTTTCATCAGTTAAAGGAAGGAAGGAGGGAAGAGAGGGAAGGGAAAGAGAGAAAGACGAGAGAGAGAGAGAGAGAGAGAGAGAAGGAGGGAGGGGGAAAGGAAGTTAAACTACGGGGTTTGTTTGGTCCTCTTCACTCATAGTGTTCTTTTGTTCTGTCATTTTCGGACATGGAGCTCCGGCAGCAACTAAGCACACGTCACACATCCGATTATACAGACTCATTCTTTCTCAGACACTTCTTGAGTTCAACGGTCTATAGGTAATTCCAAACGCAGAATGAATCAAGAGAAAGAAGGTTAACTGAGGAAAACAAGTCAAGGAAGAATTTAATGTGTGACAAGGAACGTCTACGAGCTCAGACAGAGCCTCCTCGTTCCCTTCAGGAATGGGGTGAAGCCAACACAGGGCATGCATCTGACCAGAATGTGTCGCACATTAACATTGATGCCCCAACAGAACGGTTGGAGATTCATTTATCTCTAAAATGCACACAAGTATTTCAATCCAGAGACTCCTTACCTGGCCAGTGAGGGTGAAAATGTTGCCTCTCCACAATCAGGCTTGCATTCTCAGCGATTTAGTGTTTATATTATCTGCGGTCTAAGGACATCAGCTATGATCCTTTCTGTTCAGACCTCAGTCTCTCTTTGTGGAAGAAAGCACGGCTCGGAAAAGAGGTTCTCAAATATCTTAAACATAGAAAGCTGAATTCCACGGATCAAATCTCATCACTCAGCTTTATTCTGGCCCATGTACAACTTCTTTCTGTCCTCTGATAATCAGTGCTGAGGACAGTCACCTGAATGAGCCATCTTTTAAAATTACCATCACGATCATGTCATCTCCCTTCAGTGACCAAGAGCCACAGTTCAAAGACAGCCACAAGTTCAATGGCGGCATCGCGATATCAACATGGCATCAAGCCTGGAGACCAGCGAGGCTGGTCCAGGCACTAACTGGAGACATTCTGGGCACAAGGGCACACAGCGAAGGGAAAGATATCATTACCCTGCCTCTGGATGCAAGCACTGAAGTTAATAAAACAAGACAAGTGCATGAATATCCAAGCAAAACAGAAGGGGAAAGAACTAATATTTTATTGATGTCTGGCAAGTATTGGAAGCTTGACTTCTTTAAGTTAATTTGGTCAACCACAGACTGATGAGATATGCAACCTCACACATTAGGAAACTGATACTCAGTCAAACGGCTAAATAGATCACACAAAATTTCATGTGTATTTAGTAAATGATAGAGAGATTTCCAAGTGCCGGTCAGACTCCATAGCTAATGCTATTTCCACAGTACCACACACGGCCCGGAAGTTCCAAGAACAGACACCGCATTTCCAGCTGGTCTCGTCAGGAAGGCTTCACGGAAGAGGTGCTATCTGTGCTGGGCTTTAAGAGATGGGAAAGGCGTTGCTACGAGAGTGGAAAGAAATTCGAGACAGGAGGATGAGAGAGAGATGGATATTCACAAGTCACGTGCTGGAAACGAAAGCAGGACCTTGCGGAAGTCACGGACGGTTGGATCTCCCCATCAGAGTTTTCTCTCTTAGCACCATGCGACTCCTAAAATAAAACATAGATGGCATCCTTATCGAGCACGCCTCATCTCTTCAAATACACTGAAATCTCAGAACTCTGGCTCTGCATCAAATATCTTGTGATCCCAAGAGTTCCACTCACGGCGCCCAGCGCTTAGTAGGTACTCAGTACAGGTCTGTGGGAAAAGTGTTCGCACCCTAAGACAGAAAATGTACTTTCACAGAAATTCAATCTGAAAAATAAAATACATGTCCACCCCTGAATAAACAGTTTGGTTTTTCCTGGTCTTGGCGGTGCTACACGTGGTGATTATCATCATAGCATCCGAGTCCCACTGAAGACAGAAAACATACTCTGAACATGAATCAGACATCTATGGAGCAACAGAACCTCCTGCGATGCAACAAGATGCAGTTAGAAATCCACAGGCTCACCTAACATCTGGCTTAAAAAAAAAAAATAAAGGAAAGTATTGTTCATTTTCTAATTGCAAAAGTCTCACAAGATGGTAAGAAAGAATTATATGACAAGGTATAAAGAAAACAAACCATAAATCCATGAAACAAGAAATATATTTCAGACAGCAAAGTAAGTTTTTTTTTTTTTTTTTGCAATGCTTTCCCTAGTACCAAACATGCACATACACGCAGACACAATTTAAACACATGCAGTTTAAATTAGCATTATACTGACCAATGACTTCACATAATCATTTTGCTGCCAATTTCACAATTTCGTACAGGCTGGCACTTTGCTCAGAGCTCCCTTCATGCTGAAGACAGTAAACAGATGACGCGTGAGTGTGAGTGCGGCAGAGAGCCTGAAACCACCCAGTTCCCCTGTCCATGCAAAAGGAGCAAGAACTCCCACACCGGCCCCTGGGGACCCCACACACTTGCCACGGACATTTCAGGTGTGGAAGGGCCTCCACATTAGCTGGCCTGACCTCTTCCTTTCAGAGATGAGGAAACTGAGGGCCAGCGAGGGACAGCAAGAGTCTTCTGTAGGCAGAGAGCGAGCCAACGGCTCTTCCAACCTCAACGACCTCTTCCCTGCGCTCCAACACTTCCAAGTCGTGGTCACTAGCTCCCCGAATCCCGGGTGCTGTTAAATTTCTTCAGTTATGTGTTGGGGCCATCGTTTTCCATAATGCATCTGTGGTGGCTCTCGTTGACTTGATAAAAGAGCCCAAATGGACTCGTCTCGACTCAAGTTCTCCAAAAAAACAGAAAGGAAGGTCCCTTCATGGCCTGCCTTCCAGCGTCGGGAGCAAACTTCAGCTAGGCTGATTTTTACAAAATAAGAAAGGCAGATTCTAAGAGCTGATCTGGAAACCTCAGAGGGGTTGGCTCTGTCGCGTGGATTCTGTGCCAAAGGCACAAATGTCCGCGCTGTACATCTGCCCCAACCTACGCCGAGGGAAAAAAAGGTTTTAGAGCTTCACTGTACAAAAGAGCAAAATGACACATAGTTTGCTTCTCCCCCTCCCATGTTTGCCTTTAGGCTTCCAACGTCCTCCACTGCCACGAAATGTCCCTCAAGACACTGCAGGCAAGCTGTACATTTCCACTGAAAAACTAATTCTCAGAACCACAGAATGTGAGTACTGGGAAGGTCTCAGGAAACTGGGAGCCACAAAGAGAAAGTGGCATGGAGTGACAATGTGTGATCTCCATAGCAGAGAAGGCTCACGCAGCACCTTGAGATCAAGACACCTGTTTTGTGCTAGGCAAATGCCGCGGAATCCACGAGACCTGGGGATGCCACCTGCTGTCCCAGTGCTATGGTTTGAATGTTTGTCCCCTCTGAAACTCATGTCAAAACTTAATCCTCAATGAAAAGGTCTTGAGAGGTGGGGCTTTTAAGAGGTGATTGGGTGATGAAGGCCCTTCCCTCAGGAATAGATTACTCTCTTCATAGATTAATGGATGCATAGATTAATGGGTTATCATGAGAATGAGTCTGTTGTAAAAGTCACTGTAATTATTTCCCAGTATGCTCTCCTGCCATGTTACGAAGTAGCAGGAGGCCTCGCCAGAAGCTGACCAGATAAAGATGCCGGATCTTGGACTTCCCAGCCTCTAGAACTGTAAGAAATAAATTTCTTTTCTTTGTAAATTACCTGGTACCAGGTACTCTGCTATAGCAATAAAAAATGAATTAAGACATCCAGCAAAAGCTCTCCTATCTGAGTATGCACGTGCAAACTTACACCATGATCCCTGTTTTCTTAATTAACTATCAAACAATTGTGCCAATATGGCCAGGCGTGGTGGCTCATGCCTGTAATCCTAGCACTCTGGGAGGCCGAGGCGGGAGGATTGCTCAAGGTCAGGAGTTCAAGACCAGCCTGAGCAAGAGTGAGACCCCGTCTCTATTAAAAATAGAAAGAAATTAATTGGCCAACTAAAAATATATAGAAAAAATTAGCCGGGCTTGGTGGTGCATGCCTGTAGTCCCAGCTACTCGGGAGGCTGAGGCAGAAGGATTGTCTGAACCCAGGAGATTGAGGTTGCTGTGAGCTAGGCTGACGCCACGGCACTCTACTCCAGGCAAAGAGTGAGACTCTGTCTCAAAAAACAAAACAAAACAAAAACAATTGTGCCAATGTACCATGTTCACCTCACATCTCCTTCCACCTCTCAATTCCTGTACTTCCTGTCTACAGTTTCTAGTTCCTGGCATGCTCCCCGCAAGGTCCTGTTGGGAGGGCAAGTTGTGAAAGTTACAAGGCTTCGCGAGAGCCCAACATCAGACACCCTGCAGTTGCAGACTGGGTGGGATGCTTCTGGTATGTCAGATCACCAGCCACACACAGAGCAGTGGCTCCACCACAGGGCTTCAGGGGTCCTGTCCTCTCAGCAAGGGGTGCATCTGGGACGAGTCAGTAGGAGCATCAAGTGTTCTCTGCTTCAAGGGCAGTGAAAGAACCATCAGAAGAGCAGACACAAGGGGGCAATAACAGTGAGCCTCAGGCTGCACTAGCACCATGTGCTGGAGCACGACTTAGGGAACCACTGGACAAAAGGTAAGTTTTAGAACAGTAGCCAGGACCTTCAGAGGGGCCTGCTCTTGACCGGCACCAGTCCATGGCCTGTTAGGAACTGGGCCGCACAGCAGGAGATGAGCAGCAGGCCAGCCTGTGAAGCTTCATCTGTATTTACAGCTGCTCCCCATCGCTCACATCACTGTGTATGTTCTGCTTTCTGTCAGATCAGCAGCGGCATTAGATTCTCACAGGAAAGTGACCCCTACTGTAAACTGCGCATGCGAGGGATCTAGGTTGCACAGTCCTTATAAGAACCTAACGCCTGACGATCTGAGGTGGAGCTGAGGTGGTGATGCTAGTGCTGGGGAGCAGCTGCAAATACAGATTGTCATTAGCAGAGAGGTTTGACTGCACAATAAATGTGATGCATTTGAATCATCCCCAAACCATCCCCTCCCATCCCACACCTCAGTGTGCAGAAGAACTGTCTCCCGTGAAACCAGTCCCTGGTGCCAAAAATTTTGGGGGTTACAGCTGTAGGGAATCTAACACTTGCTTCTTCCCAAGTTGGAGCTTAAGGTGTAGACGCTGGGTTATACTGGCCCAGAAAGAACAGGCACAGATGGACACGAATCACCCAGGGAGGGAGGGCACGCCTTGCTGCCACCCGAGTGGAGCGAAGAAGAGTGTGACAGAGAGCAGGTGGGCTTCCTCGCCCAGCAAACCTGCGTTTTACATCTGGATCAGCCACCTGACAGTCACGTAGCGCTGAGCTCCACCTCTCTGCATCTACGTTTCTCTTAAAAAATAAGATGACGATGCCGCCTACCTGACAAGGTGGTGTGAGAAGCAAATCAGGCAATGTTTGGACAATGCCCACCCACTCTGGCCAGAGGAGAGCCTCGACAAACGGCAGCTCTCTACGTGACGCAGCTCCTTATGGAGAGTCGACACTAAAGGGAAGAGCCCGTGCATCCGGACAGACCGCCGGGGAGGCCCAGGCAGGCGAGGACCAGAGAGGCACCACAGTGGCCGCAAAGAGATTCAGAGCAGAAGGGAAGGGTGCTGCATCTTCCATCTCAGCTCAGTCATGCCTGGCAATTGATTTGGAGGAAGAAAAAGTTCTGCTGCAAAAATAAAAGCAGTTCGTAAACACCTGTCCCACATTAGTTGTCGAGCAGGGTCTGAAATTCTGTGATCTCTTCCTACTACTGTGGGTCTGGTATCCTGCAAGTACAGTAGGGCCACCTGCCCTGATGGCCACAATGATGCACGGGAGGAAGAAGAGGCACACATGTGACTCTAAACTCTGTGTCCCCATGGGGTGCCAGCACGTCACAGGTGAGCTGCACCTGAGTGAAGGAGCCAGGCCAAGCCCTCCTCAGCCTCCTCCCGTGTGATCCACAGAAGCAACTGTCTGATTGGGAAGAAGTGTCCAGTCAGGGACCTTCTGGGAAATCAATCACTATTTCCTAGAATAGTGGGCAGAGACTGGCTTTGAACAAAGGAAGCCACATCAAAGTTCCACAAACTCACCACTAGGATTCAGGAAAGAGGCTGCCATGTACGCTCAAGATGCGAGTCACAGCCCAACGTTGGTGACTCCCCAGCGGCAGCCTGAGCTCCACCAGGAAGGACGGAAGGAGACCACATGGGTTATTTTCTCAAGGTACACGCCAAGAAGTCTATGGATCACTGAGATATTTGGGTCTGGAACTTTCTCTCTAATAAGCTGCTCTACCCAAAACACAGCATTCTTTTTCCTCCCAAACTGGGTGATAACCTACCGGGAGGAAAGAAAGGCGTGCTGCCCTTGTTTGTTCACTCATTCTGTCTGTGGCACGTCAGTGAGCTGAGGGAGCCGGGCTGTGTCCCCTTCGCCAGCCCAGAGCAATGGCCTGTGAGAGAGAGACTGCTGAGGACAGGAGGAATAGTGGTCAAGTCCCAACTTCCAAGGAGAGACGGCGCGCCCGGCACCCTACGGTGGCTGCACGTGACAGTCTTTCGGCAGACTGCTGCATGCTTCCATCTGTCCCCTCCCAGTGCAATGTGACAGGAGCCCTCCAGCGATGCACACGCTTCCCTGGAGCTGCATCCTGCCCCGCCCCCACTCCGCCGCCGTTGTCTAACTGGGCACATCCAAGATTAGGCGGCTTCAGCTGCAGCCCCCAGAAGGAAAGCGAAGAACCTGGCATCAGGCTGCTCAAACGCAGACACGTGGAGACTGGGTGGTGGAGGGGGAGCCAGGGATGGCCCACAGCCCCTGCAAGGCGATGTACAGTTCTAAGATTGGAAAGGGGTGGGAGGAAATGGGGACACTTCTTTTCCTTAAAATAAAAGCATTTGCAAAGAGGTAGCTCTTGGAATATGCCTTCAGGTGTCCTCTAGGACCTCAGAAGAGACAGGACCAGAAGCCTCCCGAAGTCCAAGTATTTAGAGAGATCACAGTGTCATTCAGTCCCAGGAACACTCGTTGCAGGGGAAATGCAGGGATGAACCACGCAGGGCACCCGCTCCCGCAAACACCACAGCGCACTCTGGGCAGGGACTACTCCGAGCCCAGGACGGCCACTGCCAGGATGGACCCTGGGGAGAGCAGCTGCCCTCTGAGAAGTCACAGCACGAAACATCCAGCTACACACAGTGACATCCTTCCATACAGCCCCACTTTGCACACACATATAAAGAAGTTCAAAACAGAATATTGACAATGCAGTTCCTTCACTCAGCAAACCCTACTGAGTGCCTTCTAACCTCTGCACATTTGTGAGGCCAAGAAGACGCGTGGCCTTCTGCGCTGAGCTCAGGGTGCAGTCACAGCTGGTAAATCCCTAGGTACAGGGCAGAGGGATGTGGGTTTCAACACAGGCGAGAATGCGGGACAGAGAAGGGCTTTCTCAACTCCACTGGCTCTTAGGGAGAGCTTCCTGCAGATCTGTGACCAGGGGAGGGAGTGACCAATGAGAAATGATGCTGTGTGAACCCAACAGTTGTCCAGGCTACCGATCATTCCCGGCATCCCAGTCGGGGTGTGCTGGGGTCCTGAGAGTGCACGGGCTACAGCCAGGCCAGGAGTTGCCTTGTGGGCTCAGAAAAAACGTCCAAGCTTTGCCCTTGAGGCCCTGTGAGCCGCCAACGGAGCTTTCAACAGAGCTTATCTTAGCATGTTTGTCCTTTGAGAAGGATTCTCTGCAGCTGCAGGGGCAGAGAAAGCAGTTAGAACGTGGCTGTGGGTAAGTAATAATTTGCAAGTGCCCTGCACACTTTCCGTACCGCACGTATGTACTGAGTGGCTGTCAGATAACACACAGGAGAGTGGACTGTAAACCATCAAGCTTTTCTGCAGCTGAGCAGCGTCCCCGGATGACACTAGATTAAAACAGAGCGTCCTCGAGGACAACCTGGAGGTTAACAGGGAAACAGCAAGAACCCTGGCCTGAGATGGAAGAGACCTAGATTTGGGACTCAGCCGCAAATTAAATTCACGAGATCCTGGGCCATTTCCAGCCCCAACACTGACACCTCAGCATCACACCTGCAACTCCAGTTAACAGCTGCCCTCCCTCTCAGACGGCTGTCGTGAAGGTCAGTGAGATGACCTACAGAAACGGAACACAAAAGCAGTCGTCGTACACAGATGCATCCCCAGAAGGGGAGCTGAAGGCGCCTTCTGCACGAGCACCTCTGCCCCTCTGGTTTGGCCACTCACAGCTATTTCAGGTACATGCCATGTGCTGGGTCCTAAGGATACTGGGGAAGATGACTAGCCTCCAGGAGTTTTTGGGAAAATAAGCGGCTATTACTGCCCATCGTATCCCAAAAAAAAAAAAAAAAAACCAGAAACAAGAAAAGAATTTGCCAGTTGGCAGCCAGGACTCCTTGGTGTCTGACACAATCCTCTATGAATCAGACAACTCCCTTAACATGCAATCTGGGCTATTTTGGAACCCCCAATAAGCTTTAAAAAGGTTAGGAGGGATCACCTTATATTTAAAGGTCCCAGGGGGCCCGAAGCCACGTTATAATATTTTTATAGCTTCTTTCAGAGTCAGGAGCCATACGGATTTTGTACTCACTATGAATTTAACTAGTACTTAAGTGTGCTGATTATAGCTGCAAACACACTTCTTGTTCCAGCGTGCGGTTGGAGAGGTGGACGGAGAAAGAGCTTTGGAAATTTACAGCACAGAAATAGCATGCGGTCTGCCTGCCTGAAAAGAATCAATGCCGCTGCGACCGGCAGCGAGGAGGCTAGCAAGAGGCCTGCAGCGAACAAAAGAAAGCAAGTCAGACGGGGCTGTTTGTCGCCGTAATCCTATCACCGGACGTGGGGACAGGGTTTTCCAGACTGGGAGACAGGCAGGGACGCCAGCAGCAGACACAGGGCTGGGCCCAGCAGAGCGGGAGAGCCTGGCCGCAAACCGGGGGCCACCCAGGCAAACCCTCTGGACGTGGTGCTGATTTTAAAGGAAATAATTAAAAATGAAAGTGTATCAATCAGTCATTTTCTAGTTTGCTTTTCATGAAGTAGACATCCTACCTGGTTGTGGAGATGAGCTACAGGGGTCCAGAAGGGCCGGGAACAGGCTGCGGAGAAGTGAACTCTGGTCCAGCCACTGGGCAGCCCCTGACCCCGCGGGTCCCAGCTCTTCCTCTGCTGAAACGAAGGCCTTCAATGTAAAAGGTGCTTCTGTGGGTTCCATGGGTTCCTGGGCCTCACCTTGGGGGCCACGGAGGGAGAGCCTTAGCCAGCGTGGGCCACAGGTGCCCTTCGGCTCCAATCTGTGCCCGGGCTGAATTTTACTTTTATGACATTGGGCTTCCATAAGGCTTCCTTTTCAAAATGGGTGACTACACCATCGCTCCCAAAATAATTTTCTGGAAACCCCTGTACTGCAGGATCGACATGAGTTCATTTAAGCTGAACTTTCCACAAGTCTATATTTAGACACATCGGTGTCGCCTGAAAGTAGAACATTCAGAGGAAGAGGGGCTTATCTTACCCCAACGGGGTCGTGGTGTTACAAGCACCTAATAAACACAGGTAATAATGAGATCCTGATGGGTCCCAAACTGT
The DNA here is from genome assembly GCA_008086735.1 of Cheirogaleus medius. Taxonomy (NCBI): domain Eukaryota; kingdom Metazoa; phylum Chordata; class Mammalia; order Primates; family Cheirogaleidae; genus Cheirogaleus; species Cheirogaleus medius. Next base: position 171,040,098 of record VBSM01002608.1, read on the forward strand.
GAAGTCACTGAGAAATGCATGGGACAAAGATGTTTCTGTTTTTCAAAGTACACTATTTACCCTTTGTGGGGAGGTGGTGCATGGGTGGCTTACTTAGTAAATGTTGATACATGTTTACCATAGCAAATAAGTGTAAAATAAAATCACAGAATAAAATTAAGACAGTTTGGTAATGAAAAGATTCTCCACGTTTGAAATTCTGAAAGACTTATCAATAACTCATGGGTTATAGAAGAAAACAGGGAACTTTAAACATATGTAGAACTATTCTGGTTCCAAGTAAGATGGAGCAGGTTCACTCCGCCCCGTCTCTCCCACTGAACTGCGGCTGCAGAGCCCAGACAGAATGTGTGGGGGCAGCTATCTGAGGACCCTGAAAAGGAAATAGGAGCAGGCAGTTAAAAATATGTAGAAGTAAACATTAATGTGAATATTATTTAACAAAGCCTATGAGATGCTGTTAAAGCAGTCCTAAGAGGGAAATTCACAATCTTAAATGCTTATACTTTAAAAAAGAGGTCTAAAATTTTTGAGTGGTTTCTAGCTGCAGAAGTTAGAAGAGCAACTGCAGACTAAATGCAAAGAGAGTATAAAGGAAAGACCGATTTACGGATAGAAAAATAAATAAATAAAGTTATAATAGAGAGGGTCAACAAAGTAAAAAATATTTTTCTTTGAAAGTAATAATAAAACATTCACTCTCTAGCAGGTTGGTTGAGGAAGAAAATGGAGACATGGCCTAAATTGTATTTGTAATAAAAAAAAAAAATAGAAGAGATTTAAAACTCTATGAATAACTTTATGCTAATTAACTTGAAAAGTAGAGAACTATGAATATATGCCTAGAAAAATATAACTTAAGAAAACTGAGTCAAGAAGAAATGGGAGTGTAAATAATTCTATAAGCCTTTTAAAAAATTGAATAGAAATCTTCCTACAATTAAATCACAAGGTCTCATTTTCAGTTAAGTATTACCAAAATTTCAAGAGCAGATAATACAAATCATACACGAAGTCTTCTGGAAAAATAAATAAAAGAAAGAAAAATAAAAGAAAAACCAAAAATCCTCACTCTTAAATCAGACAAAAACAATGAAAGAAAGGAAAAATATAGGCCAAACTCTCTCGTGAGTAAAGAAGCAAAAATTTAAAACAAAATATGAGCAAATAGAATCCAGATGTGTATCAGACATGTATTTAAACAAGCTAGGTTTGTCCAAGGAGCAAAAGAGAGCTTAATATTGGAACATGCTATAAGTGTAATGGAACAGAAAAACAGTGGGAACCAAATGGCCCCCCTAATAGATGCAGAACAAGTCTTTGATAAAATTCAACATACATTTATGATTAAAAACATAAAACACAACTCTGCAAATTAGAAACACAAGGTAATTCCCTTAACCTAATAAAGGACATTTAGAAAAATGCGACAGCAAACATCATTCCTAATTAAATTAGAACATTCCCCATAAAAATCAAGCACTAGAAAAGGATACCTTCCATCGCTTCAAGTCAACATTGTACCATAAGCTCTAACACAAAAAGGAAAACAAGAAAAAGAAATAGCACAGGAATTGAAAAGTCATAAACAATACTTTCATTATTCACAGATGACTTTTAGTATGTATGAGGATCTACAGATGAAATATTAGGCATATCAAAGGTTTAGTGGAGTCACTGGATGAAAGATCAACATACAAGAGCCAATTACATTCGTACACTCCAGCAAAGACACCATTTCCAAAGACATCAAAACACTAAGGAACTAGGAACACATTCTACAAAAGATGAGTAGCACACATCTAGAGAAAAGTATAAACCTTTAACAGAAAAGAATTTAAGATGACATATGTATACAGGTAGTGATACAACATTCATGGCCGCGAAGACTCACGATCATAGAAAATGTTGATTCTTTCTGCACGGACCTACAGATCTAACGCAATCCAAGCAAATTCTCAACAGAGTTTGCTGCTGTTGTTATTGCTGCTGCTGTTAGTTCATCAAGTAACTCTAAAATTTCTATAGCTGGGCGAAGACCCAAACATCACTGAATAAGAAGGAAAAGGTGGGGCACCAAGCGTCAAGACTTACTAGAGAGCTGCAGCGGTGAGGAGGAGGATGCCCAGACACAGACATGGGCAAAGTAACCAAAGAATAAATAAAGGAACACAGAAAAACCTATAACGTATGGGAACACGACACATAGCAGAGTGTGTGTTTCAGATCAATGGGGGAAAAGGACTATTCAATAAATGGCAACAGGTGTGATTTTCCTTTATGGATAAAAATCATGTCAGATTCCTACATCATATAGAAAAATTAATTCTAAATAAATTTAAAACTATTAAAAGAAAATGTAAGAGGACCACTTATGACCTCAGAATATAGAAGAATGTCTTAAATTAAAGGCCCTCACATAGGCAAGATTGGTACGTTAAAATCAAGAACTTCTGGTCATCAAAAAGACACCTTATAGAAAATGAAAATTATGGCACAAACTGGGAGTTTGTTAATATTCTTAACGCGTGAAACTGACAACAATATTCTTTAGAATATATTAAAAAATTAGCAATATGGAGATACCTTAAAGCGATACAAGTGGATCTACCATTTGATCCAG
>VBSM01002608.1:171060480-171107808 GCA_008086735.1 Cheirogaleus medius
CAGGTGAGAGCATGGGGAGATGAGAGCATGTGGGAGGTGAGAGCATGCAGGAGCTGAGCAGCATGCAGGTGAGGTGAGCAAGTGGGAGGTAAGAGCATGGGGGAAGTGAGAGCATACAGGAGGTGAGAGCATGCAGGAGGTGAGAGCATGGAGAGGTAAGAGCATGCAGCAGGTGAGAGCATGGGGAGGTGAGAGCATGCAGGAGCTGAGCAGCATGCAGGTGCGGTTAGCATGCGGGAGGTGAGAGCATGCAGGAGGTGAGAGCATGGAGAGGTGAGAGCATGCAGGAGGTGAGAGCATGGGGAGATGAGAGCATGCAGGTGAAGTGAGCATGCGGGAGGTGAGAGCATGCAGGAGGTGAGAGCATGGAAAGGTGAGAGCATGCAGGAGGTGAGAGCATGCAGGAGCTGAGCAAGGTCCCGGAGCCTGCGCGGCATGGGGGCAGTCAGTGGAGGAGAGCGGTAGTTGGATGAGGGAGCTGGAAGGAGGGGGAGCGGCAACACAGTTTGGTTCTAGACGTGCTGGTGTGGTCCAGGGAGCAGATGTAGAATTTTCAGAGAAGAGACAGGTACAAGAGAGGTTTCTCTCAACCAGTCCTCACTGAGCATCCAACACACATGCAGGATTCAGTGGGAGCCATCTGTCTTGACCCGAGAAGGCCAGAGAATGCCAATGGCAAACGCACTGGCGGATGTGAGAGAGACAGGTAGAACCGGAGGAAAAATTAGGGGACCTGGGGCGAATGACCTGATGGAAGACGATGAACGCCAAGGTAGATTCCAACAGTCTAGGAATTTTTTTTTTTTAAGGAAAAATGTTAAGTTCATCTAACCCAAACCCTCCATTTTACATATTAAAAAAAAGTCCAAAAACTTTTGCATCTGAATTCATACTGAATGGAGTCGAGTCAGTGAATAGCTGAGTCTGAATGTCACGGGCTGCAGAGAGGAGGGTGCCCCAAGTGGGGAGGAGTCTGGAGCATCCACACCTAGAATCAAGACATGAAAAAAGAAGTGTCTAGCAAGAAGGAAATGGCATAGACCAGGCCTGGGACACCGGTGTGGGGCGTGGTCAGTGCTGGGACCCCAGATCCCAGGGCAGGCAAGTCCCCCTAGAAGGGGCAGAGCTTGTCAAAAGTCCGCTCACCTGGAAGTGCTCACCTGGCCGCTCACACTTCTCTGAGTCCCTCCAGATCAGCACCACGTGGGTGCAGGGCAGTGCAATGTGAGCTGCATGTGTAATTCTAAATTATCTCATAACCATGTTAAAAAAAAAAGCATGGGAAATTAATTTTAATAATATATTTTATTTAACCCACTATAGCTGAGATATAGATCTCAACATGTAATCCATATAAATATTGTTCCTGGACGCTGTACATTCTGTTTTTCACACTGGAAACCCACTGACGGGGACAGCTCACTTGGGAGTGGCCACAGGTCAAGGGCTCCAGGGCCCCACAGGAACGGTGGCTGCCGAGGGGACAGCCCAGCCCCAGGCCCACACCTTCCCTCCATCCCACCCGCCTGCGTTGGGTTTGCTCCAGCTGCCCGGGGAAGAAGTCCTGCCCAGCCTGCGAAAACAGCCTTATCTGCCAGGCCGGCAGGACACAGCTGAAGGCCTCGGTCAGCTGCCTGGGCTGGTCCCCCCGGGGAATAGCTGGACCCACTACACGTGGTAACAGAGAGAAACAAGGTCACTGTCAAGGACGCAGAACTTCAGGCCAGAGGGGAAGCAGAGTCCCAAGAGTGATTAAAGTATTAGCAGAAAAGAAACGCTCCCCTCGGCCCATCTGCAGGCAGGAATCGCACGCTCCTTTCCGGAGGAACTGAAGACGCATCCTTCTGAGTCCCATTCACGTTTGTCCACGGCATGGACCTGGCCTACAGCGGGGGCTCCACAAACGTCGACTCAGCATACGGAAAACCCTGCGCCTTAAATGCGGAGCTGTTTCCCAAACAGGAGAAATGAAGGGTAGGAATGCCAGAGGATGCAAAGGTCTTCCTGTGTGTACCCACTGGCTGTTTTTACTACAGTGGAACTGGAATTGATAAAATTCCAAAAGGTTAAGAGGTGACTCCCTGTCCTGCTGACCACAGAACGAGGAACCTTCGCCCTCTGCCTTGCTCCGGGGAGGCCTCCTCCGCCCCATCCCTGCCCCCCAGCCGTCCTCAGTTCACCAAACCGTCCTGAGTGTGCCTGTGAATCCCCAGGACCTAGCAGACTTTGCCAGATGAGTGGATAAATGCACAAAAGGAAATAAGTAACACTAATAACACATAAATGAATAGTAGGAGATTTACAAATATTATAATGAACGAATGTGCTTGTTTCTGGGCTTGAGTGCCTTTGAAGGGAGAAGAGGTAGATTCGGTTCAACAAATATCTACTGAGCACCTGCTCGGCGAAGGCCTGTGCCAGGTGCCAGGGGCACACAGGGGTGACCGGGGCAGGACCGCCACCTCCTGCCCCCGGTGCTCCCCACACTGTGCACGGAAGGCACAGGCGTGCTTAGCACGACACCAGCCACGTTTAGGCCACACGTGCATTGATCTCTGGACCTCACGCATACCCGTTCCTGGAGAGAAAGACAGTTTATCAAAGCTTAGCACAGCCAAGCACTCCACAAGGCAGTTCATTTTTACGACTCTTATCTGCCCCTCGGAGACCTCCTCCCTGCCTGGCAGCCTCTCACTCTCCCACCTCCTCTGACTCCTGAAGCTGCCAGGCCACTGGGACCTTCGGAAAAGCTTGTTTCTTCCTGCTAGAAGGGACCAAATGCCGCTGACGCCACCCCCACCTCACTGCCTTAAACACAGACGTAAGCCTGCAGCCGTAGCCGTGGCCAGCCACTGTGACCGGGGACAATCAGCGTGAGGACACAGGGTAACAGGCCACAGGATGGCGGAGCAGGAAGAGAACCTGGGCCCTCGGCGACATCCCGGGGCAGCGGCACCAGTGCCGGCGACCACCGACCGTCAGTGCCTTGTGATCCCGGAAACAGACACCTGCTCAGGTCCTTGTTAGTAAGTGTTCTGTTGCTGGCCAAGCATACGTACATATAACGGGTTGAACTGTGTCCCCCACAAGGTCTGCTGAACCCCTAAGCCCCAGTACCTGTGACTGTGGTCTTTGCAGATGCAATCAAGCGAAGATGAGATGAACACGGGGTGGGGGGGGCCTTCATCCAATATGGCCAGTGTCCTTACGAGAAGAGAAGTGACCAGCACAGAGACACGGAGGCACAACGGCCACATGAAGACGGAGGAGGACTGGAGAGAGATGCTTCTACCTGGATTCCAGGCCTTGTTCCTGCCGTTTACCTACGGTTTGCTCACATCAGACTCTGGTTTCCTGCCTGCTTTTATCCTTGGACAAACGGGACACCCTACTCTCATACGTGGCCACTTTTCCCCATACGCATCACGCCAAGAGGGAAGTAGCCAGACGGCCGGGAGCAGTTCTAGGAGCAGAGGGAGAACATACACGGAAACACAGGCAGTTCCTCAGGGTCGCAAAAGGGAAGAAACAGAGATATCTTTTTGCTTTTCTTTTTCCCACTACATCTGGCCCCATCCTCCACTCTGCCAGCCTCCCTCGACCAGCCCAGGGCTAGTGCTTCATCGAGACACAAAGGAGCACGAAGGAACCGTGATCTCTGAGCAGAGAGCCAGCCCCGTCCCATGCATACCAGGGACTATGTTTGTCTTACTCCTGCCAAGGATTACAAGGAAATACATGCTCTTTAGCCAACAAATTTCAGATCCCGAGGCACCAAACTCTGAAAGTCTTCTGGAAGCTCCTTCTATCCCTTTGCCCTGTCTATAGTGCTCCAGTGCACGCGCTATCAAGAGGTACCATGGAGCAATCTGGCAATCAGGGCTATCAGAAAAATTAGTCCATGGGACCAGGTGCTTCTTGGTGTTCTTCATCACGTAACAAAAGCCGGGCCCCAGGGTCTCTGCAAGTTACAAACCTCCCAAGGCAAAGCTCCCTGTGAGCGCACACCTGGCACCACGGCCAAAGAAGAACATACGAATACGGCCTCCGCGGAGGCAGAGAGCACCCTCAATGCCGTGAATCATCCCTCGCACACGTTCCAGCACACTCAGCAGGGGCACGTCCCCGACTCCCACACGAGACGAGCCGTAAGTGTCTGGCCCTCGTGCCTTTACCTGAAAACACTCTTTCCAGGAAGTCTGGCCATTTCTTTGGCAAAAGCCTCCCAGTCCTTCACTAGAAAGATTCCCCCCTGGTAAGGGCGACGGAGCACCCGCTTCCTCTGCTGCTCCTGGGGGTTCATCTGCCAGCCCGGTTTCCCCGATACCCTCTCAGCAAACGCTGCTCAGCCGGAATTGTGCCCCTTCTGCCCCAGCTCCCAGGGCCCTCTTCTCCATGCCCCCACCTCTGCAAAGACTGCCCACACCCGCCCCACTGCCACCGCCAGTTGCTCGCCAGGCCTTCCCGGATGCGCGTTCTCACCACCCCTGCTAACGCGTCTCCCGCTGCTGGACCGCCAACATCACAGGGCAAGGGGTGCGCCTCCTGCGGCCCATGCATCACAAATGCCTCAGCCCACCTGGCCCCCAGCAGCGAGTCCATCGCAGCTGGAACTCGCTTACCTGCTGTCTACACAGCCGGGATTCTCAGGGGCTCCCTCTCCGCATTCCAGGCCATCGGGCTGCGTTCTACCGGCCTCACTCTGGAACCCGGGCTAACATTCCCACCTGACTTCTCACAGTTCCCCGGGGTACTGCTCTGTGACCCGACCTTCCACAGAGAACCTGTGTCTCTGACTCACTCAGATCATGCAGGAATGCAGAATTTAAAGTCCCTCACTCGTGGTCTGCTCCCAGTTTCCCTCTTGAACCAGGTTTCTCTGTCTCGTATTCAATCACTTAACAAAAATTCATTCAGAGAGGGCACGATATGCACTGAGGGGATGCAAAAATGTGTAAGTTCCTACCCTTGGAAAGCTTATAATTTAATAGAGGAAATAAGACGGTTACATAAATCACTAAAATAAGGTTACAGAGATTTAAATGCAATTACAGGTTCTGAAAAAAAGTTGCTATGGAAGCACCTGGCAGAGAAAATACTTTTGCCTGAGAAGAGAAGAAGGAGAATGCATGAGCCTGGGCGTGACGGACTGGCCTGGGCCCTGGGTCTTTAACTCTGTCCCGTTTGCTCTGCATGGCTCCATCTTCTCATCTGTAAAGTACCAGCATCAGATGAGCGGATCTCTACTGTCACCCACATCAGCGATCTCACAGCTCAAAGAAAAAGGCAACGCTTGTGCTGAGCCTTCAAGGATCCCTGGGAATGTGGCACATGGAGAAGCTGGGAGAGCATCCCAGGGCATAAGTCGGTGGCGGTTCAGCGATCAGCCCTGGAAAGACAGGCTGGAGCCAGGTGAGGAGGAACCTTGGACGCTCAAGCCAGGGGCAGGCAGGTTACTCCGGCAGTGGGAGGCGCAGCAGGTGTCTGAGCTGGAAAGCGCTAGAGACACCAGCAGAACCAACACAGCAGCCCAAGCAGGTTAAAGAATACTCGCGTTGATGCCGGCTCAGCACACACCTATTTAAGTGAATGTTTGAACCTGAGGAAAAAGAGCCCCCCTAACACAGAGATCTGTGCATTTCTGTGAAGGGGAACCCTTCCCACCACCCACAAGCAGAACGGGGAGTGGGGGGCAGGAAGTGGTGCAGAAACCTAAGGGTCTGTCCTGGAACGCAGGGAGCCTGCAGACCGCGTGGTGGTGGAGGGCGGGCGGAGAGGGAGGATTCCTGCAGCCCAGCAGGGCGCTGGCCAGGAACACTTCCTGGATCCCGAGGTGCTCTACGGAAGGACGGGGTCCCAGCTGTCTGCACGGCTAGGCTAGCAGGAGCTCAGGGGACGTCTGAGAGACATTCTAGTTCGATGCGTTCTGTGCAACTCCTCTCCCTCCAGAGGACCGTAATATGCCACCCACCCAACACCAGATGTGCCCTGGTCCAAAGGACTGCTGGAAGAAGTGGCTCTTTGGAAGCCTAAAAACGTTCCTAGGAACACAACGCTGTAAAGCTGCGCACACGCCTAGCACAGACACAACCCTGTCCAGCCAACACCCCCACTGCAAGACTGTCAACATCCACTTTCAGCACCTGGAAGCCTTCCCTCTTGTTCCAACGCGTCTCTGCCTGCAGAGCTGTTCGAGTAGAAGTCACCGAAGCCTGTGCTGTGGCCACATCCTGCACTTGAGCTGACTTCTAGCCCACAGGCTTCAAGCTGCTGCAGGTCACTGAAGACAGGAGAATAATGTAGCTGAAGCGTGAAAACAATGGTTGCTACAGGTGGTTCCCTGATCTTTCCCTAAACTCTCTCTCCTCCACCAACAAATGAAACAATGAAAATGAAAATGCACTGACGGAAGCTTCCAGAAGATACTAGTAATGAAAGTAACTATGTTACACCCAGGAATCTTGGTTTGAACAGCTCTCAGAGACCACGCCCCCTCAACACCCTAGTGTAAAGCTGCCCAGGGGAGCTCAGTGCCACTGTGCTGGCTCAAGATCCCTGTCCACCCCAGACCCCACTGTGGCCTTGACCCTCTAATTTGTCTGGCTAACTCTGACTCACTCTTCAAGGCCCAGCCCAGCATCATCTGGCCCAGCAAACTCCTTACCCCCCCTCCCTGGGCTGAATGAGGTGCCCTCCCATGGGTCCTTCTGCTCCACGGACACCTCCACCATCGCCTGACCCACTGTTAAAACAATCTGTGAATGTCTTAGCACCCTGCCCCCCAGACTGTGGCCTCATCAAGGTCATGGAATCCATCAGTCTCTGCAGGCCGCTGGCTTCGAAGCCAGGCTTCAACATCTACCATGTGTGGACCCAGACACCACTGCACTCTGCTTCACACTCCTCTGTCAGCTGGGGACGGTCACATATACCTGTACTACGGGGCTGTGTGAGAACTGCATCCATTATCCATGCAAAGCCCTGAAGATCGGGCAAATGCTTAATGAATATTAACTACTATCTCCTCTATCTCCAGGGCCAAACACAAAGGAGTCAATAAAATGCTGGCTGACACACATCTTAGTGCCAGTTTTCTATAAAACACTGAATCCAGCTCGCGAGCCTGCTCCTCGGAGAAAGCCCTTGTCCCAGTCCTACGGAATAGCCAGGAAGCACATTCCAATCCAGGTTTTAGAATATTCAGAGAATAAAGGAAGATGGAGACTCTTATCAGCAAAGAACCACCCTCATTTCTCAACATGCCATCTTTGAGAAAAGCCACTCTCTTCTTAAGATATATATTTTTTTTCCTCACGAATGGTTGTATTTGGTGAGCAGTATTGCAATACTGATTCTCCCAGAAAATACCATTCAAACAGTATATTTTTATTTCTGGATCTTGGAAAACATTTAGGCCCCACCTCAATTTTATCCTGAAGGAACTGGGGCCATCCTAGGAGGTTGAGACATTAGCCCAAGGTCAAATAGCTGGGTCAGGAAGTCGTACAAGCTCTGTCCTGCAGCCCTGCTACCCAGCAGGTATGTTAGCAGTAGCGTCAATTTAATTTCTCCATCTAATTAAGAAAAGGCATTCATGTGTATCAGCGGTGCAGGAACGAAGGAGAAAGGAGCCTGGTCCTGGGAATGATAACCTCAAATGACTTCTCTAGACTTGAAGGAAAGAAAGGCACCTTCAACTTCGGTCTTGGGTCTCAAAGGTAGAAACTCCCCGGGGTGATGTGGAGAGCCCATCTTCCTAAGAACCATCCTCTTCCATCCCATCCCCAGCCCACCCCAGGAAGCGGGGGCTCCTTGCTCCTTACCCTGGAGGGGTGTATGGGCTCCAGACCACCCAGCTCCGGGGGGCACCACCTCAGCTCCAGCCTCTATTTCAAGTGCAGGGTGGGAGAAGGGACACAGACAGGGTGGGAGAGCCCTCTGTGTGGCCTGGGTTAGCTCACCCTCGTCTCCCAGCTACTAGGTGCTCAGGGTCACAAGGAGGGGTGACCCCGGCAGATCTGCGCTGACCCACCTGGTTCCACGATTCTCAGGCTGCAGGGGCAGGCTTCCTTCCCCGTCTCCACCAGCAGAGGGAAAGACTCCCAGGAGGGAGGAGAAATTTGAACAAAAGAGGGCAGTGGTGCCGAATGATGAGCCACTGTGGAAAAAACAGCCTTCTCAGCGCCAGGCAACGTGGCCCGGAGCCTCTGCGCTGCCACGGACGGGCTGAGCGGCACGTTCGCCTTGGACCTCAGCAGCTTCCGCTGAGCAGTGTGTGAGGTCCTCGCAAAGTCCCAAACCACAGATGCGGAGAGAAGTACTGTACCGAGTAACAGTCCGGATACAGGGACTACAAACTAGCCAAGTGAGGGCACTGGAACCTGTTTCTAAATATATATATTTGACGGTGCTCTTCCAGTTTTCAAAACCCTCACTGCATCGCCTGTGGGTGCCCGAATCAGGCATCTGAGTCTGCCCTTCATTAGCTCCCCTTCCAGAGGTACGGACATAGAATCGGGCCTCCGTAAACACAAACTGCAACACTCAAATTGTGTGGGGTCTGGACATTTTTCATCCTATTGAAATTGGGTTATTTGCACCCAATTTCTCATGAGGTCCTCTCATGTACAACTCTCTGCTAAGTGACACGCGTGGAAGCCCACCCCCCGCGCCATGCCTTCCCCTTCCTCAACACCGCAGCAATCACTCTGGAGCAGGACTCGGATCATTCATGCTCCTCCTTCAAAGCCATCGGTGGCCCCCAACGACGCAGGGTCGAGCCTAAAGTCTGGACCTGGAGTTCAAAGATTTCACGATTTATCCCCATGACCTCTCGAGTCAAACTTCCTTTGCACTCATTAAAAATTAATAAAAACAAAAATATAAAAGGCCCAGAAAAGTGCAAAATGCCAGGTCCCTAATCTCAGGACTGGAGAGGAGAATACAAACAAGTCCCTGGTCTGCTTCGCAGCCACTGGGGCGAATTCCACCGGGAAGTCCAGGCACACACCTTGTCCCTCCCCACGCCTGCGCTGGGGCAGCTCCTTCAGGACAGGGACCTTCCGTCACCTTGGACCCGCCCCACCTGGAGGCTTTGACTCAGACACCTCCTCCATCACAAAGCCACCCTGACCCCCTCCTCTCCCTCCCCTCCCTCCTGGGGCTCCCCCCACCTCCCTTTCCACCTGGCCTTTCCTTTAGAAACACAGCTTATCTGCAAGCTAAACTCTCACCCCAGCCTGGGGCACTGGGACAAGTCCTTACTCCATCTCCCAGGCGCCACGCCCGGAAAGTGCTTTCGTCCCAATTTCAAGATGTCCAGTCACCCTCCAGCCAGCATAGGGCCAGACCCTCTCCCCCACCGCCAGGCAGCAGGGACCCCCTGGGGATGGTTCCCTGGGGTCTGACTCTTCCTCTCTACTCAGCCTTTGACCTCCTACAAGGCAAAGACAGGATATTGGCTCAAGGGTATTCTTTTACAATTCACTAGAAAAAGACAGAGACAGAGGCAGAGAATGAACTTTGGAGCGACCATCCCAAGACCCGCCCTTGCAGATCCTTAGGGTAGAAGAAGTCACCCCTTCTCCCCAAGACCAGGAAGTCTCCAGGCTTGCACAGGCGACCAAATAGCTGGGAGCCGAGGCTGGTGCAGGGGAGCTGGGGAGCGACTGCTGGGGGGCGGGAGGGGTGGGACCGCTGGAACTTCCCCAGGCGGGGCAGGCGGGCAGCGGCCGCGGTCCCCGCGCCGGGACGTGCGAAGCGGAGGACGCGGTGCCCCCGACCCCGGCCAGCTCTGACCTCCCCGCCGACCCCCCGCCCGGGCGCCTTCGTCCTTCCCAAGATCTCGTCGCGGCCCGAGCCCCAGCCCCGGCCCGCGGAAGGAGGGTCCCCGGACAGAGGCCCCGCGCGCCAAGTCGCCCGCCGGACGGGCCGGGAGCGCCCGCGGGGCTGGAGGTGGGCGCCAGGGGACGCAAGGTACGAGGGTGGCCGGGGCGCCGGGCACGCGGGCGCCGTCCCGAGCGGGCCACCGCGGGCGGGCGCGGCGGCAGGGGCAGGGCGGGGGCGCTCGGTGCGGCCGGCGGGCCCCCACCCCAGGACGCAGCCGGCCGCGCCCCACACGCCGGGCAGGACCCGCTCGCCCACCCGAGGCCGGCTGCGCGGAGCCCCCTCCCGCCCTCCCGGCGCCGCGGCGATGCCCGCACAAAGGGGACGCGCGCGTCACCTACCTGGCCCCGCGCGGCCGGGGCTCCTGCTCGGCCGCGGCTCGCGGCTCCCACGGCTCCGCCCGGTGCCGGCCGCGGGGTGCCGGTGCCCGCCGCCCGCCGCCCGCGCCGCCCGCGCCCGCGTCTCCGCCCGGCCCGCGCGGCAGCCGCCTCTGCGCCCTCCGCCCTCCGCCCGGCGCGCGGCCCGGGAGCGCGCACTGAGGCTCCGCGCGGGAGGCTCGGCCCGCCCCGCCCGCGCACAGCGCCCCCTGCCGCCCGCCGCGCCCGCGAAGCTCCGGCCCCGCCCGCCCGCCCGCCGGGCGAGCACCGTAAGACCGCGGGACGCGGGGTGGAAGGGAGGTTCGGGTTTTAGCGACCTCGGGAAGGTAACCCCCTGACGCCAACACCGCGGGAGCAAATGTCAGCATGCCGGGAAGCAAATGCGTACCCACACACACACGACCTTCCAAACCGGGGCTGGAAGGCGCGTGGAGCTGGGCGCCGGGGCTGCAGGTTCGAGTCCCACTCTGCTACAGGAACCAGCATTTTGGCTTCTTGGGACCTTGATTTGATGTTCTGCGCCGTGAAGGCTGAGAGCCGTCCTGCGCCAACCCTAGCAAGAAATGCCTTTCCATCCTACTACCTGGTGGCTTTGATGGGTGCAGAAGAGAGGGCAGGCTGGGGAGTATATCTGGAATCCAGGCAGGGCAATTCCTTTCTTTTTCATAAGGTTTCTAGCTTGTTAGAACCTAAGATCTATCTTCGAAAGTAGAATTCTTATATCTTCTTGCTGCAGTAGCTAGAAGTTACAAAAGTGTTAAACTACATGCCTGCCAGACATGCATATATGAACAAAAGCTATGGGTGTGTATGAAATACCTTCTTCAATGTATGGACCCTCTTTTCTCCAGAATTAGAGGGAAGACCCACCGGAACATCTTCCTTCCGAGATATCATGCCCTCCACACTGCCTGGTGTGACTTCCAGCTCTTCCACCTACCAGCCAGGTGACCTTAACACCTCTGTGCTTCGATTTTCTTATCCAGAAAAAGCAAGTGGTAATAATGTGTGTGTCAGTCGTAGAGCTCTGGGGGCGGATTGAATAAGTCAAATAACGTAACTGGCAAACTATGACTCCATAGTCCTAAACTACGATTTGTCTCCTTTCTCCAAAGAATTAAACCAGAAGATTGTTGACTAACTGGAAGCTTGGAGTAATTTGCATCCCTCTGCTATACACACATCTAAAAAAAAAAAAAAATCTGTCTCATCTGCATTGAGAAGTTATTCTGGTAAATATTTCCCCTCTTCAAAGATATGAACAAGCACTTGCCTTCTGATGCCGCAGCTTCAGTCAGATGCTTTGTAGAAATGTCATTACTCAAGAAAAATGCACAATGGGAAGGAGCTTAACAACAGCCCTTTGTCACTCCAGTCCTGCGTGGAGGCCTGCGCTTCTTCATGGAAGACACAGCCACACCCCGTGTCCTGTGGGGTGCTGGGGAAGCAGGTAGTGAGCGCTACCTGTGAATGAACAATGACGTGAATGCACAGGGACGGAAATCACGCAGTGTGCTCCATGCCAAGGTGGCCCACGTCGAGGCGCCGGGGTTCCTGTCACACGCAAGGGCATAGCAATCGAGTTAGGGGCCCCACGGAGCAACTGGGGCCGGAAGAAGAGGGCTGAGGTGCCAAACCAGCCCTGGCCTAGCTGAGACTTGCGAGTGCTCACGTGGTGACTTGTGTGACTTGTGTGACTTCACTCCCTCGCTGTCTCTGTCAAGGCGACTGCTGCCGGGGAGACTGGGAGAGAGGGCGGCAGCACTGAAGGCACAGTGTGCAGCAGGCACCCGAGATGCAGCTTTCTGTGTGAAGACGTCCCCATCCACCGTGGCGTTCCCCTCCCCAGAGCTCTGATCTCTGAACTCTCACGGTATTTACTTCGTGTCTGTGCTGAGTATGGCATCTGCCACCCTTCATGTGTGGGGCATCCACTCTCTGATTCGTAAACCTTAAGATTCTACAGAACAGCCATGCAGTCATTTTTCCATGTATTTCCTCCTAGGCCCTTGAGCATAGTAAGCGCTCGGTAAATCATGAGTGAAGCCATCTGCTCTAAGCAGTGCCTCTGAGCGAATGTCCTGCTTCTCTCCAAAAACACGCTGCCTGGCTATCTCGAGGTCATCTCTACCCGTCATGGTCAGTTTTCAGCTCGGCTCATGGTTGACCCATCTTCCCCAGAGAGCTGTTGTGCGAAGCCCCTTGTTAGAGATACCTGTTGCTGCTAGGCATTTGTGCCTAGGGCGGTGTGACTCACCACTCAAGCTCCACGGTGATTCCCTACTGCCGGGAAGAAGCCTGGAGAATCGGCGCCGCGGTGCACGGACCAGGGCTGGACAAGCAGAAACCTTTCTGCAGTTGCTCTTCAAAACCGAGGGAAGCTCAAGCCTCACAATGATGGCTTAAATTTAAAAAAAAAAAAAAAAAAAAGAATCACAAATGGAGTTTGTGTGAATCTGTAATCCCATGTTCTGTACGTACAGAAAGTTTATATTTCTTTAATTTTTAAAAGTAACTTAAATTCAGTTTCTTCTTTATAGAGTGTAGCAAGAAATTAAATGTCAGTTCTCATTCTGCCTCTCTCTCTCCTGAGGGACACACAGGAATCTGGGGGGTGTCCTGGCACGGGGAAGGTGGAATGCGGCCTCTCATCCTCAGCCCGCCTGTGGCTTCTGGACATGAGGGCATCTGTCATCCTCCCTGCCAGGTGCACAGCTCCCCAGGTGAACCATGGGGTGTCCCCAGGGCAACGCCGAGGAAAGGGAGAAAGTCCCTGCTACTCTCAGGGTCTTCCCGGGAAAGCTTCCCTTATCCACGCTTCGACCTCCCTCCCGTCAAAGACCTCCCCTCTTTCTTTCCCAGCCTTGACACCTCAAATAATCTCTCCAGTGGGTGTAGCATCCACATCATAAGACAGGATGTGGAGACGTTGTCTTCAAGCAGCTTCAAACAAAAACTTCAATAAAGAAAGTGAAAGTGACGAAAGAAATTCACCCTTCCAGTTATTTTAGGACAGCACAGTTATAGATGAATTTTGTACCCCCCCTCCCCACAAATTAATATGTTAAAGTCTTAACCACCAGTACCCAGAATGTGAGCTTATTTGGAAACAGGGTGAGTCCAGATGTGGTTAGTTAAGATGAGGTCATACTAGAGTGGGTTGTAATCCAGTATGACTGGTGTCCTAAGGAAAAGGGGAAATTTGGACATAGACACACACAGAGAAAGAGAACACCAGGTGAACTTGAAGTCAAAGTTTGGGCTGATGCTTCTACAAGCCAAGAAACAGCGAAGATTGGCAGCAGACCGCTGGAAGCCGGGGGAGAGCCCTGGAACAGATTCTCCCTCGTAGCCCTAAGAAGGAATCAATCCTGCCAACACCTGGATTTCAGACTTTGAGTCTCCTGTGATGGTTAATTTCATGTATGAACTTGACAGAGTTAAGGGATGCCCAGATAGCTGTCAAAACATTATTTCTGTGTGTATCTCTCAGAGTGTTTCTGGAAGAGATGAGCATGTGAATCAGTAGACTGCGCAAAGAAGACCTGCCCTCACCAGTGTGGGTGGCGTCATCCACTCCCCTGAGGGCCCAGGTAGAACAAAAAGGTATAGGGAGGGTGAATTTGCTCTCTCTGCCTGAGCCTGAGCCGGGACACCCATCTTCTCCTGCCCTCAGACGTCAGAGCTCCTTTGGACTTCAGGACTGACACCAACATGTGCTCCCATCCTCACCCCCACCCCCAAGTTCTCAGGCCTTTGGCCCTGCATTGAATCACACCGCCGGCTTTTCTGGGACTCCAGCTTGCAGACGGCAAATCATGGGACTTCTTGACCTCCATAATCACGTGAGCCAATTCCCACAGTAAATCATCTATCTATATCTCTACCTGTTGGTTCCGAGTCTCTGGAGAACCCTGACTCATGTACTCCAGAACTGCTAGAACATAAACTGCTGTTGTTTAAGCCACCCAGTTGATGGTGCCCTGTTTCAGGCTAGCCAACTAATACAAGCATCTGGAAAGTGGCCCGTGTGTGACTACACTTTAGGCAACAAGTTTCATAATAAAAATAAAGGTGCTATGCAAAGGTGGTAAAATAAATGATAATAGATGAAAAGTTTAACATATTAATAAAAAAGGGAAAAAAAATTTTTTTTTCTGGTGTTCTCCCAGAAAGTAGAGATATTGTCTGTCTTGTTTGTTATCATACCCAACACTGGCAGGACAAGTTTCTAAACACTTAATAAATACTTGTTAAATGAAATAAATGAATGTTGTCTTCCACGGATCACTACTAACTAGTTCTTCTACATGGCGCAAATGCAAATGCCATAGATTCTAAACAGACACTTAGAACTGAGAAGGACCAGAGAGAATTCTAGTTTCGTCTCATCGTTTAATTTCATGTATGGAAACACTGAGGTTTAAAGAGGCTGGGCCAGTTCCAAGATCGCCACTAGCTCGTGGCATAAATGGTGCTACTACTCAAGGTTTTTGGCTGATTCAAAGGTCTTTTCACTTTTTTTATATACTGCTTTTTTGCAGTAATCAATACAGTGTGGCCCTTGTGGCTTGGCAAAAAAATTTAAAGTCTTTCTCAGTTCTCAGGGAATGATTAAATTACACCCATCAGTAGGCAGACTTCACTGTGGGCAGACATTTAATGCTCACTAAATATCTACTTGTGTTTGCCGATCTTCCAGCCCTCTTGCAGCCAGACCAGGGCATGTGGCTCACTTTGTTCCATCGACTGTGGACCCGAGTCTCACTCCCGGGCTGAGGCAATGAGAAGACCTTCACGGCCCTCTAACTTGCCCATCCCTGCCACAGTGAGATCCTGGGACCGCAAACCAAAGTCAGCCTGGATCTCTGGGTTGCCTGTTGCCAAGACAATTCTCAGGAGAACAGACACTTGCATGCATTTAGCTGCTGGAATCTTAGACTTTGTTTGCTACTGCAGCACAGTCTAAACTAACTCACACATCCATTGTAGACTGGCTTTGAGTAGTAGTAATTCATATGTCCTGTGTCTCTAAGGAGAGTCAAAATGCAGTACTAGGTCATCCACATAAGTCACACAATCCTAGACGTGAGAGCACATTCGAAGCAGGTAGCCAAGAGCCAGGAAGAGATGGGGACCTGAAGGAATTCAGCTATCAGCTGGGCAGAAAGGGAGCACAGTGAGGAATCCAGGTCTGTGTCCCTGACAACTCAGGTGCCCAGAGCTCACCCCTAGTGCAGCTGCCTCAGGATGGCACATCCTTGGAGGTTTAAACTGGACCTGGTACTCCCCCCACTCCACTAAGCAGGGTTTGGTGGGATTTTCCTAGGTGTGGTGGATGCTTCTGTGCCTTATGCAGATGCCATACAGAACCAAGGCACCCATAACCCCATGAGCTGGGAGAATTGGACATGGGAGGCTTATGCCCTGAGACCATCCCAGGCCAACAGGAGCTGCCTTCCCCAAAGCTGCTTCCAGAAATTGGTCCAGGCAGGGTTAAAGACTGCCCTGCTTGCCTCACCTTGAGACAGCACTGAAGGGCTCGTGCAGCCCCAGAGTTCTGCCGCAAATGCATCCCGGCCCCTCTGCGTCCTCACTGTTGTACGGGCACCGTGCCTAAGACCATCTCCTGACACCAGCCTCCATCTCAGGATCTGCTCCCAGGGAACCTCACCTGGGACGATGAGGTGGGGGAAGTGAGCTCCAGCAAGATTGCGAAAGGGGGAATCAGAAAACACTTTCCTGACACTAGATCACCCAGCCTGGCAGCACCAGTAGGTTTGTCGATTAGAGATAAATGAGGTGGGCCTGGGCCTGGATCTGCAAGGGCTTGGGTTCCACCTAAGGATGGAAAGTTCTGGGGTTGGTGAGAGTAAGACTAGGAATAGGGGCTATAGTGTGTTTCTGGACTGAAACCTACTTAGAAGTCGCTTTAGAGATCCTTTTGTTTTATTGCTGTTTGTTTCTAAGTATTTAACTTTATTCTGCTATGACTTGAACCGTTCCTAGCCTTGGATCATTCAATCTCCTTAACATTCAATCTCCTTATACAGACAGTACATGAAAGCTTCTCTCTCTCTTTATCCACACACACACCACCAATACCACCAACAACAATAACAATAATAAACACAAACATATACACATATTCTCTACCTCTTGACAGCCTGGAAAATTTCCCCTAATATTTCAAACCTCAGTGCAGCCCTGACACTTGGTAGCATTCCTGTGATTGCTCTAGGTTAGCTAACCTTTTGGCTGAGCTGGGCTCCCAACATGTTTGTTACTCTTTTATTATATTATTATATTATATTAGTATATCTGACATTAGACATCAATGAATGCAGTATTAGAATGAAAGAACGCGACTTCCTCCTTGCCCCTCCCCGGTGTGTGTGTATGGAGATCTGTATCAGCCTGGCTTGCCCTGCTGCTGCTTGCGTGCCTGTCTCTGGGTGGTTGTTGGATTTACTGGGCTGTATTTTTGAGAACTTATTCTTATCACAGGATGGCAGGGTAAAGCCATATCCCATTTCCCCTAAAGACGACGCACATTCACAATATCTAATCGTCAAGAGAAGAGCAGCCTTCACGGATTAAAACAAACCAATAATAACAACAAACAAAACCTGGAAACATGGACCCTGGATCTCAAGCAGTTAGGAAGGAGGAGGGAACAGCTTTCTCGCCCTGAGCTGGGCTCGGCCTGGTGCCAAAGTCAGTCCAGGTGTCCCCAATATCTGGCTGTGTGTGCAGTCCCCTTAGCTACACTCCCTCAGTTTACTCGGCCATAAAACGAGGGATAACTACACTTCTCTTACAAGGTTTTCGTGACAAATTATTAACGCATCTATGCAAAGCACTTAACACGGTACTAGCCACATGCTTCAAGGCTCAAAAATTGTCAGCTGCTGAAATGCACTCACTATCCTTGAGGACCGAATAGTCTCACTTAAGAGAAGAATCGTTCGCTCACTGGGAGGCAGCAAAGCTTGTTCCCTCCAATGCCAAGATCACTGTGGTGCCATCAGTCGTGGCGCCATCCCCAAGGAGAATGTAAACCCTGGTGGATATGACAGAGTGGACTATAAAGTCCAGAGGCCTCAGCCCCTCCTGGAATTGTATCTCTGTCAACAACCTCAGCTCCATTGCACTCTTCCTCATGAAATGGAGCTGAGCGGTTTTAGGAAGTTGCGTTCTGTCGAATTTTCCAGGTCTGAGCACTGGCAATTGCTCACCTCAACACTCCCATTAACATTGAGAGCTGGAGACCAGAGCCAGCCATGTTTTCTGTGTGTGCCCGAACAACGTACATCGTACTCAACGGGAGATTTTCATTCCTCACCCCCTCCCACACTCCCTTCTGAGTCCCCAGAGTCCGTTATGCACTCTCTGTGACCACGCACACCCACCGCTTGCTCCCACTTATGAGTGAGAACGTGGTGTTTGGTTTTCCATCCCTGAGCTACTTCACTTAGGAGAATGGCCTCCAGTTCCATCCAAGTTGCTGCAAAAGACATCATTCCATTCATTTTTATGGCTGAGTAGTACTCCATGATGTATATCTATGCATACCACACTTTCTTTACCCATTCTTCAGTTGATAGGCTCTCAGGTTGATTCCATATCTTTGCAATTGTGACTTGTCCTGTGATAAACATACAAGGGCAGGTATCTTTTTGATACAATGTCTTCTTTTCCTTTGGGTGGGTACCCAGTAGTGGGATTGCTGGATCAAATTTTAGAGCTACTTTTAGTTCTTTGAGGAAACTCCATCCTGATCTCCACAGAGGTTGTGCTAGTTTACATTCCCACCAACAGTGCTTAAGTGTTCCTTTGTCACTGCATTCAATGCCAACATCTATTGTTTTTTGATTTTTTTAGTAGTGACCATTCTGACTGAGGTAAGCTAGTATCTCATTGTGGTTTTAGTTTTCATTTCCCTGATGATTAGTGATACTGAGCATTTTCCCATATGTTTGTTGGCCATTGGTATACTATCTTTTGAAAAATGTCTATTCATGTTGCTTGCACCCTTTTTAGTGGTTATTTGTTCTTCTTCTTGCTGATTAGTTTGCATTCCTCATAGATTCGGGATACTAGTCCTTTGTTGGATGTTATTTTTGTATTTTCACACTTACTATAATACCTGATACATCACAGGTGCACAGTAAACGAGTAAATTAGTGAATGGATGGACATCTTAAGCCTCACATTCTCTAAGATGTTTGTCCCCAAAGCCCAAATGTCCTCTGTTGTTGCTCAGGACAATTTTTTATCAGGACTTCAAGCTGTGGCTTGTGGTTTTGTATATTTCATTCTAAGTTATCTCAGGTTTTGGAAAATGTCTTTCACACAATGTTAACTGTTGTCAGTTACCAGATAGAGCCTTAGGCTCTTGTGTAAGTAGCTCACGCCCTTGCACTGGTCTTTGCATTATGCTCTTGTTTTGCTGATGAGGAAACTGGGTCTCTGTGAACCTAAGTAGCCTGCCTTTGATCACACACAGCGATTCCTTCATCTCAAGCCATCCATGCCTTCTTCTACTGCTGCTTTGCCTGTTACTTAACTGTCATTTGTGCCTAACTCTTGTCCTAAAATGTCTAAATTTCTCCAGGTTCAAAACCCTATCTCCTCTGCTTTGGTGTTTCCCCTAGTGTGTAGCACAGGCCCGGTGGGTGCAGGGTACAGATATGCTCCGAACCGTTCCTGAATCAAACTGTTAAGCTACAAGGGTCTTGCCAGGTGCACCAAGCTACAGTAGGCAAATAGGTGGGAAATAGTGAAGTTTGCCTCCATTCTCTTCTCTTCCCTCACCTGGGAAAGGCAGGGCTGACCCATGCCCATGACAAATCGATAAGTACAAGATTAATGTTTGGTATTTTCTAAAACTCTTTGAATTTTACAGGAATTCAGCAGATAAGCCACAAGTTCAGTTGTAGCAAAGACATTTCAGGATCTGTCCCAGCTGAGCAGAGCAATATTTAAAGCGCTGGACCCTTCCAGGCCACAGAAAGTCACGCCACTCACAGCACTGCATCCTCAACACAACTGACCTCCTTTACTTGGCACCATGTCTTTACATAAAGGTAGGCCGTGTCTGTTAGGTATATTACACCTCACCGTAATTAACGGTGGGCCATGCTTTGCACTGAATTATTCCCCTCCCTCAAAATCATATGTTGACACTCTAACCACCAGTGTGACTGTGTCTGGAGACAGGGTCTTTAGGAGGTAATTAAGGTCCAGTGAAGTCATAAGGGTAAAGTCCAGATCTAACAGGACCGTGGCCTTATAAGAACAAAAAGCGAGAGAGAAAGGTCTTGCTATCTCTCTCTCCACCATAGGAGGACACAGGGACAAGGCAGCCATCTGCAAGCCGGGAAGAGAGCCCCCACCAGGAGTTGAGTCCACTGGCACCTTGATTTTGGACTTCCTGGCCTGCAGAGAAATAAATTTCTGTTGTGTAAGCTTTCCAGTGTGTGGTGTTCTGGTCAGTTTGACTTAATCAGCATGTGAATGCCTACTATCTGTTAGGCTTCCTGGAAAAAGTGACCTGTGAGTTATGATTTAAAAAACAATGAGGGACTCTTCATAAAAAGAGAGAGTACCCATTTTATATATACGTGAGGTTTTCTGACACCTCAATAACCACCTCCTTGTGTGGAGGAGTTTTCTGAAAGTTGTTTATCACCCAAACTCCAAGAGAGAGCTGAGAGAGGTCAGATAGGTTGCTGAGGAGGTTTCAGGGACAAGTCAAGGTGGCCCTGAATGAAAAAATAAATAGTTTTTGGGCAGTTTCTCAGATCCTCCAAAAACGAGCTTGCACAGAGAAGCTTTGTTTTAATTAATATGCATACATATTTTTTTAAAGATAAAATGAATTCCCAGAACATGAAATACTTACATTCGTAAACAAATATGTAAATAACTCACAGACCAAATCCAATAGTTTTGTTTTTTTTCAAATTAACTGTGGTCTTTTTGAATGCTATTGAATGTCTTCTCATCTATTAGTGTGAAATGTTAAGAACTGGCTGTTCTCATTAAAGTGTAAAATGCTAATTGGCTTTAAAAACTTCAGAAGATATTATGTAAAAAATAAAGCTATTGCTTATGAACTCAATTCTATGAAACAATACGCATGACTGGAAAGACATGAGCTAAATTAGCAGTTACTTCTAGGGAATATAATTATGGGTAATTGTTATTTTATTCATTTTGTTTTACTGTTTTTCAAATATCCTCCAAATGTGTATTTTTTAATGAATCATACAAAAATAAATATTGTTAAAATCTTTCTGATCTTTCAAGCCCATTTTGATGTTACATGAACTGGACTTGCTATACTTATCCTAAGAGTATTGTAGGGTTTTCTGTGTAATTAAACCTGACCTGGTAGGACACGAACTGGCGAGGGCCCAGCCACGGTGATCAAGGTCTCCGGCTGCCCCTGGAGGCTCCTCCACTGTCTCTGGGAAGGAGCACGTATTTGTCTCTGCGGGAGGGAGCCCAGGGTCACTCTGTGTCCGAGGTGGGAGGGCCAGTGGGACCGTGTTCCTCCTGAAGAAATAAGTGTTTACAGCAGAGCTCATGTGCGGGGGCACGTTTGGGAGGAGGCTGCGTGTCTCAGGAGGACCGAATCTGAGGCAGGAGGGTCTAAGGTGGACACTGGGCTGGGGACGTAGAGGAGGGACAGGCTGGAAAGGGGAATTGCAAGCTGCTCCTAGGCTGGTGGCAGCAGCCTGCAGGGCCAGCCCGATTCATTTTCGGAGTCAGGGACTGAGTGGACAGCGAGACACCAGCGTGCTGGCCCGGCTCTGCCTCCCTCAGAGCCTCCCTCTGCCTCCCTCCGCCCCACTGTGCTGGATCCGTGTTTAGGTCCGGGGTCCTGCCTTGACCCCACTCTGCTGCCTGCCTGGTTTCCCTAACACCGCTGAGTCTGGTGAAGTCCTCAGGGCAGGTCTTCAGCGGGAACTTGTCACCCCTTTCGTGCGCACTGCTTGCCCACAGAGATAGACGCACGCCGTGGGGTTCACCTGGCCACCTTCTGGGCTGTCATGTGGACATCCTGCTGCCCTAACTCTCCACATCCAGAAGAACCAGTCTGGCGAGCAAGTCCTGCGGGGACAACACCAGAGCAGGGACACTGCTGGCTCGCAGGGACCAGGTCTGGAAACGCTCGTCCTGTTCACCCAGCCCTCGTCCCTCCCCGGCCTTGGGCGGCTGACCAGGCCACGCTCAGGGCTCATGGCGAGGGCCGAGGTGCCGTCGCTGTTGTCCATCTGCAGGAATTTGTTTCTTCTGAAATAATTTTATTTGGGGACGCTGAGCACCCAAGATGTTGGCTTTCGCTTTAGAATAGAAAGAGTATCTTTCCTCATGGCTCATCCCCACCCAGTGCTGCTGCTGAGTGCCTTGTCTGAAGTGTGCTTACTCATTATGGATACCTTTGTTGATTTTTAAAGTGTACTTGCCTTCAGCAATAATAGTTTATAAAAGCACACCATTACTTTAAACACACACCAAGGAGAGACTTCATTACATTGAACCACTGAAAGAAAAGGCGGTATAAAAAATATTTTAATATATTAAAACAGGTTACAATACATTTGACCAATACTCAAGAGTAACATATATGGAAAAAAACTATATATTTCTCTAAAGATGGAAACATCATCTACACACTCAAAACAAAGCCTTAAAATCTTACAGCATGATTGGTCTCTGTCTAATCAGCCGATTTAAATGGAGTCTTTTCAACAAGAGGGTTATTATGAAATGAATTATTGCTGAATAGAGGCGTATTGCTACTTGGTTCGATTGTTTTGGTGTCTGTCTACCCAACAGCTAGGCTCCAAACTCCTGATAGAGATAAAACTCCAGCTCCTATTTCAGATAACTGCCATATTGTTTATTAATAAATAATAGAGATGATTAGTACCTTCTAAATCAATGTGTTGTTACTCATATAGGATCATTTCAGGCTTCTTAAGACAAAATTCCATTCTTGTTATTATAATATAAACTTAAGCAATAATAAGGTGCATCCCAAAATACTTGCCCTTAACACATAAATAAGATGCCTCAGTTAAATTATTCTTTGTTAGTTTCCTGCCATTAGAGAAAAATTCACTCCAACTCGAAAGATTTGAACTTCACTTTCAGATGTGGTTTCAAGTCACACTGATTGAGCTCCCGCTGTATATCAGACAAGGTCTTTGTGCTTTCACAGGTGTGATCTTTCTTTGCCCAAGTTATTCTCTTGCTAAATAGTGCGAGGGTCAGCAAAGTGCGCTCATGTTACGTAAAAAATTTGTTTTTGTGTATGCTGATTATTTGAAGCCATCGTAGCTTAGATACTGTCAAAACCCACAGGGGAAAGAAAACTTTCTAATTCATCGTTCTCTTTTCGTAAAAAAAAAAAAGAAGAAAGAAAAGTGAATGTGTAAAATGGAAAACACAGAACAACCTATCTATCCTATTCTGGATGGGACACAAACATATTTAAGTTGAATTACAGTAACTTAAACATTTAAGTAGTAATTTTATTTTTTAAGAAACAAAAACCAAACCTTTCAAAAATCACCAAGTTTTGAAAATAGATCATTGAGCAGAATTTCTGGATGGTGGTTGATGAAATCAGGCAACATGTAAACGCCACCCAGTGAGAAGAAGTGGAATTGCAGCTGAATTAAAATTACTAAATACTTGTTCTTTGCTTGGGCCAAAAAAATTTTCCATGAATTTGCTTTTTTGAAACAATAATAGGAAATTGTTATTTTCCAGGAAATGAGATACTATTTGGGTTATGTAAACAAGCTTCATGCAACATTTCCACAAGGAGAGGATTTTGTTCCCTCACCGAGTGTAAGTAATACTGTCTCTCATGCTCTTTCTTTGAGCTAGAAAAGGAAGGCCTTGGTTTTTCTCATATTGACCTAGATTGCACCTTATTTCAATTGAGTTAATTCAGAAATCTTATATCGTGCCATGGCTTCATTTACATAAAGTCTAGGCACACTCTCTACTCGGCACCGCATTCTCTCCTGCATGGGGCGTCTGGCATGTATGCGGGGGAGCTTGCGCCAGCCCCCAACTAGAGATATGGGACGACCACCCACTCAACCAAACTCAAATTTTTTTGCTTTATAGCCTCATGTGGCCTGAATACTGTGTTGACAAAGCATTGTAAGCAGTGGCCCACATCAACTGCATTGTGCAATGTGGAGTATATCTTGGTTTTGCCAAGAATCACCAAAGAGAAAGGGGCAGGACATTCACCCAGTAGTTGCTATGTGCTGGGGCAGTGCCACACTGGCTTCACTCGTTTTATCTCCTTCTAGGCGCTCACTGGAAACTGGCAAGATAGTCGTTTATTGTTCTTGGAAACATCTATTGACTATTTCTATACTCCGGGGTAAAAAGTCCGACATTGCAATGGTATAAAGTCGGAAAAGGAAAAAGCATGACAACAAGCAGAAATAATTGGGGGAGATACTTTCTAATGCTCCCAGATGTAAAAACTGGTATTTTGATATTGAGCAGAAAATATCGACTCAGTCAAATGAACAAAACTAGATAAAAATAGCTTGAAAACTGAAATATAAGAGTCACAGTAAGCATCGCTCAGAAAATCAAATCCACATTAAATATTGCCCCCAACGACATCACTGGAGCTTATTTCTTACAAACACATCTTTGAACTTGATTTTAGGTCCTGTATATAGGTGACTTATCTAAGCTTTTTATATAAATCAAACTCAAAAACAGAAGTCCTTTCTCAATAACAATAAGATAATTAACCAATTAAGTAAACTTAATGGTTTTGCATTCTCTATGGTTTTAAGTTATCCAAGTTATTTACGTGTTCGGTGACCACAGATAATCAGATGTCATGTGCAGCAGAAATCAGATTTTCAGCCGTTGAGAAATACCAACACGACAGTCTTGCCAACAAGGGCAGCCACGCTAGGAGTTTTCTTTTCCCCGCTGGTGAGTTTAAGTCTTGTTCCACTTTCAGCTTTACCAATCCAGCTTCAGATCTGCCTTGCTCCATACGTACTTTCCTCCTCGCTTCAGAAACATCTTTTCATCAAATCCACTGAATTTTATAGCTTCTTCTACTCCAACATCCAGGATGGACTTGGAAGGATCCTTCCGTCCATTTTGGCAGTTCAGAAAGCGCATCTAGGAAATTCATAACAGACACAGGGATATTTCCACATAATTTATCCTGTAAAGCTTCGTTTAGGTTTTAATTCAAGATAATGTCTGCTATTCCAATCATGTAAACAAGTGTTTTTTTGAAATCTGTAGCCAGATACTGAACTGATTGGAACCCATCTCTCTACTCAACCAACTCGGGTTCTAGCAGAAGAGGCTCATGTAGATGTATTAGATCAATTAAGCACACGATAAGCAGAATTATATACACTCTACATGAGGCACATGTTTCTCCAATGGAGGGAATAATCAGGAAAGGCTTCCCCCAAATGCCGACATCTGAATTATGTTTTGAAATTTTTAATCGGAAGGAACAGTATTATAAAAGCACAGAATCATGAAATAATACGATGTGTTTGGGAAACTGCAGGTAGATGACATTTCTGGAATAAAAACTCTGTGCATGAACATATAAGCGTAAATATTAATAAAAGCTTCTTTTAAGAAAGGGCGCGAGAATGTTTCAGAAGCTACGGAAGCAGACAGGCACCAGATCGAGGGGAGTCTTATATATCTGCTAAGGGTCTCCGTTTTTATCTTATTCTATCCACTTTTGTTTGTTTTATCCTATCCTATTTTACCTTATAGGCAGAAATGAGGTCTTCACACATCTTACGACCTACACTGAGCGTTTTGTGGGAGCTCAAGTAAGACTTATTGAAGCAAAACGTTATTAAATTTGCAAAAGCAAATTTTGGCTCAATTATGTTTGTTCCAGCTATGTAGAGACCAGACAGTTTGTTGAGGAACACTGTTCAAAATCCCCAGCCAATCATTAGAATTTGCATCCCAAAAATAAATTGTTTGAATTTTCCTCTCTACCTTGGACCCATAAACTTAACATTTCTGTTATCCTCTTTCCTCTTACACTTTATAAAGAAAGCTCACATTAATAAGAAATTGCTGTAAAGCATCATTGATTAACTTGAAAATAACAAAATACCAAAAGTCACAGAAAGCATTTCTCAAAAAAAAAAACAAACTCAATTTAAATATTGGACCCAAGGTTGTGGTTGGAGCTCAATTCTTAAAAAAATACATCTTTGAATGAGATTATTTATCCTCTGCTAGAAATACTGGCAAAGGTTATAAATCTAGAGGGGGAAAAAAAGACAGAGGAAAGGGAAAAGTGATTTGCTTTTCAATTTGGAGAAGGGTGGGTTTTCCTTTTCCTTTGGAAGACAGTGGGGGCAGGAATAATGCCGGGGGTGTCTGGGGAGGAACCGGGCTCTCGTCGCCAAGGCCAGGGCCTATCAGTCAGAGGATGAGCCGGTTGCATCTGGGTTCTTCCAGATACTGCGAACTGCGGGCGACCTTCCTCCCAAGTAACCTGGGTGCCCTGCGTTGGGAGAACCTCCAGCCCACGACTGCACAACAGGTGACACTGCTGTGTGAGATAACGGGTTCAATGTGACATCCATGGACGCACAGCCACACGGGAGACAACAGTGCAGGGTGGTTAGAGCACAGGCAGTGCACTCCACTTAAGCCTGTGGAGTGCACAGCCCTGCACTTGACACGGTAAAGTGAGGGTTCTGTCCTGTTAATGGTAATCACTGACCATACGACTATGAAATGCTGGTTAAGGACAAATACGTGCTAGATAGTTACGCTCATGTAACTCAACTCTGGTGTTCCTGCCTCATTAATGTTAAGTGATAATTGTATAGACTCAGAAATACTCACGTATTCATCCAGAATAAGGTAGGAGTCTTTCATCTGCAAAGGAGAAATCAAATACAAACTTAGTGTCAAGGGTGGTGTTCGGCATGTGAGCTCAACTGTCCCTCTTACAACGTTCCTGCCTCTGTGATTTAATATTCTGCAGCCAACGTTTCTCATCTCACTTGAGTGTCTTTGTTGTGTCCCTTGCAAGGTTTGTGTGCATGCAGTTTCCAACAGCTTCCAGCAAGCCTGGACGCTCTGCCCTTTGCAGAAAGGGTCAAATGTTGGAACTTTCACCCTGAAGCCTTTCTGACAGTGGAATCCCAGGCAATTTCCCTGTTCCTTCATGCCATGGGAGAGCCCTTTTCTTCATTACTCAGAATTCCCAGGGACTGTGTGCCATGGATCTAATTTCCCCCTTTTCAATGGATAAAGCAGAGCTTTCCTTAATGCTGGTGGCTGGGAGGTTAAGGGGAGGCATCACTGAGGATTTTAGTATTACTCTTAACACTATGTATAGACAGTTATGCCTCCTGTGGGTATACCTGTGCTTCCTATGGGTAGGTATACCTCCTAATGCCCACCCACATAGGTAGGGTCAGTAAACAGTTTTCTGTAAAGGGCCAGAGGGCAAGTAGTCTCTGCTTTGCAGGCCACACAGCCTCTGTCACAAGTAATCAACTCTGTGCTATAGCCCAAAAGCCACCCCCGCCAAAGGGGTGTGGCTGAGCTCCACTGAAACTGTATTTACGGGCCCAGAAAATGGAATTTTTACATAATTGTCACTGGAAACAGTATTATTCTTGTTTTGATGTTCCCTGCCATCAATTCTTAGCTTGCATCCTGTACTAAAACAGGTGACAGGCCAGATCTGTCCCTTGGGTCACAGCCTGCCCACTGCTGTGCATGGCCAGGTGCCACCCTGCTCTTGGAAGTCTGCAGGGGAAGTGGGGGGAAGGGCCCAGAGCCACTTATGTCTACGAGAGCCGCCTCAGACCTACTGAGTTAGGGTCTGCCCTTTTATCAGATCCCAGGCGATTTGTGCGCACACGAAGTTTGGAACACACTGGCTGGAAGGTTCCTGGGCTTTGGGGTCACCAAAATCCTGGTTTTGCTGCTGATACAAGTCAGATCAATGAACACCTAAGACTCGGCCTTTGTACGAGGGTTAATGGTCCCTTGAAAATGGGCTCAATAATACTACAGCAACATTTATTATAACTACCCTGTTTTCTTTGATCTCATATTAACTACACAATTAAGACGAAGTTTTAAGAAGTCACATAAAATAGCGCATAGAGAGGAGTGGTTTTCCTCCTCTACCCCCTCTCTCTTCTTTTTGAAAGCCACCTTGTCCCTTAGTCCGGGATTTTCTTATTCATGCTCCCTTCGACGTTACCTTTCAAACTCTAACCATTTACCAAGACCCTCAGAAGTCTAAAGCAGAAGGAATGAATTTCTGTTCTTGGAATTCCTGACATTATGCAAGCATATGGGGGAGAGATTTCTCTGCATGTGTATTTTTGGGTGGCAGATGGGAGAAGCTGCTTTTAAAATGTTTTCTTAAATAATAAAACTGACACTTATTTTACAAGATCTTTTAAGTCCAAAATAGTTCTGAAGGTAAATAAAAACTACCAATAATTCTACTACTCCAAGATAACCGTGGGGATATGCATAGATCCATCTTTTTGTCCATGAGGATTAAACTTCAGTTTAATTTTGCACGCTGTTTTTCACCTGTAACTAATGTTATCTGTACCTAATATTTTATTATGAGAATTTATCCTTGTACCTTAATTCGCAGTCTTTGAAATATGCTTTATAGAAGGTATAACGTTTCATTCTGTGAACAGAAAGCTTTACTAGAATGTTAGGCTATCTTTAATTTTTGCTATTATTTTTAACATTGCAGTAACATGCCTTTACATAAATACTTCTCTGCGCCTCTGAATATTTCCTATATTTTAAGTGTAATTTCCGAATTAAAATATGTGACCTTTTTAAAGATTATTATCATAAGTTGCCCATTTGTTTTCTAGGACAGCTGCAGTGATTTGTCCTCTAACTAACAATATGAAACTGCCTCTCTTACTGCATCTTCATGCTCTGTATTTTAATTTGTATTTATTTGAATACTGATACTGTCAAACACTCTTAAAAATGTTTATTCACTATTTTTCTTCTGTAAATTGTCTGTGTATGCCCACTGCCTGTGTTTTTTCTTGTGTGCGTTTGTTAATAGATTCTTATTGATTTAAAGAACTTTTTATAAATAATACTTTATTTTATATAGTTCAGTATATCATGTAAGCATATTCCACTTTTAATTTTTATATTGTGTGACATATTTTAATTTTTATGTATTCAAATATGCCATTCATAACTTATAATTTTTTTCCATACCTTTCATTAATAAGGAGGTTCCTCTACTATGGCAGGAAGAACAAAGAATTATTTTTCTTTAGCTTATGAGAACACATCAATCAATTACCCTGCCTTTAGTAATACCCGGAAGCTTCATAGTGTAGACATGCTTTGGCCATCCCTGCTTAATCTATGTATGAAATTGGCACTAGCAGGATGTATCCAGTTTAATGATATTAGAAAACTAAAGAACTGATGAAATGTTTCTTCTACATCCTATCCAACATTTAAAATTATCCAAAAAGATTATTAAAATAAATAATGCGATGATGTTGATATCAATGTAGTAGCATTCACTAGTTTCTTCTATGTGTAGGGACTATGTCAAATATATATATGACATATATAAATCATATACATATGTCATATACATATATGAATCATGTATCAAGATGACATGTGATTCTAGATACAATCATATCATCTACAAAGGTATCATTCTAGGCATTTGTGGACGGGGAAATGAAGCTCACTACAGAACCCACAGCTGGGAGGTGGGCCTCGTCCCCACCGCCCTGAGACAGCACTCCTCCCATTTCTTCACTGGGAGCCTCTAATACAACAGTGAGCCAGGCTCTTGGCTGAGAAATCC
This sequence comes from Cheirogaleus medius, assembly GCA_008086735.1. NCBI lineage: Eukaryota > Metazoa > Chordata > Mammalia > Primates > Cheirogaleidae > Cheirogaleus > Cheirogaleus medius. Next base: position 171,089,653 of record VBSM01002608.1, read on the forward strand.
CCCTGTCTGAAATCAGTCTGAATGCGTGACAGTAAACAAAAGCACTTTTGCTTTATACAACCTTCTGGTTAGATTCAGGCACCAAACAGGACACTTCCTTGTGGCGTTCTAAGAATCCTTCAAATTCTTCATCGCTGATGACAAATCTTTCCGCTTCTCTCAGGGCATCTTCTCCAGTGTTCTCACCCTCAATCAGGAGGCACTGGAACACCTGCAAGGCAGGGGTGGTGTTTGCTCAGTAAAGAGTCTTCCCCCAAACCTGACTTCGCCCTGATCCAAGCCTCATCTTTTCCAAGCAAAGAAGACACTCAGAACTAAGAAACATTCTAGAAAGACACTACTTTGGAGAAATAAGCCAGCCCTGAAATTTAGGAATATGGTGTTAGAATCACAGCCATAAAGCCTGGTCTTATAATCTAATATTTTCAGACTACAAAAAAAATGTTTATTAAAGGAAATATGAACTATAAAAAAGCATCAAAAAATAAACAAGTTGTAATCTCCAAACCAAGAAAAGTATATTTTAAATATTTTGTCGTTTCTGCTGATTTTTAATAAATCCTCACCAAGGCCTCTATAGTATATTTGTTTTTCACTTAATATATGTTTTTCAAAGCCATTCATATTCAACATTCTTTTAAGTAAATAAATTTGTGTGAGTGTGTGTAATGCATTATTCCATCATAAGTAATGCCATCGTTTGAAGAGAAAAACTCAGTCCCAGGAAAGGCAAGCAAGGAAGTGACTTGTCCAAGGTGACAAAGGGTGACAAGGACAGAACAGAGCCCAGATCTCGAGGGTTTTCATGGAACGGGTTATTCTACATAGAGTTTAATTAATGTCATCTTCTGAGCTGCTCTGATGCCATTGCGGTCGGATTAGCATGAACTTTAACATGCCTTTGATCTCACCGTCTCTGCTAACTGTTTATTTCTCCCTTCCACACTCCACAGTTCCTGGACACCTGCCTCCCGGCCCTGGCCTCGGCTGTCTTTGCTGTTTGCTGTCCTGGTGTCTTCCTCAATGGACGGCCCACGTCTTGGGCGGGGCCGGGACTCCTCCCTGCACCCATGTCTTGCAGGGCCAAGCTCAGAGTGAGGGGTTGGGGGAAGCACCTTCCAGCTAGGTCTGGGCCCCTGAGGGACTCCATATCAGAGGGGCAGGGATGTTCAATTCCAGAATCAGCCAGCTAGAGTGGAGGGGGGAGAAAACCAGGCCACAGGAGCTGGAAGTGGGGTGGGTGGTGACGGGTCCTGGGCCACGTGAACGGTTGGACTAAGAGCAGGCACCTGGTCTGGGGGCATCAATTTACAGCAATTGAAAAGACGTCAGCGCTCTGATGAGGAAACAGTTCCCCAAACAGGCAGCGCTAACTCTGCCCCACCACCCCACATGGGCTGGGATCTTGAAATGGCAAATCTGGAGGAATCAGGCAAATAGGGAAGCGAGCAGGAGTCACGGGATAGGGGAGCAAAGCCCTGAGATAGGAAATCAGAGCTGCGAGGGGGAAAAATATATATACATATATCTATATATATATCTGAAAAAAGGATGTCAAAAGAGAAGAATGAGAATGATAGTAACAGCAAGAAAAGAGGCTCAGAGACGAGACAGTAGAGTGTCCAAGAGGCAGATCAGCACCTTCAAGCTGAGCCCTTTGTCCCTACTTGGAGAACAGCCCCTGCTCTTCTACCATCCTTCTTTCTTGAGCTTTTTCCAGCTCCTTCCAGGCCTGGGAGTGGGGCTGGTATTTCAGCTTACTTATATATGTAACCCAAAGTGCAAGGTCAATCTGTCTATTTAAACATTTTTAAAGTAAGTAGCATTTCCAGCTTTCCTTAACCCGTTTCCACATATCAGGAAAATAACACAACATCCCTTCCCATCTACTTGGAAGTTGACATGGGAATGAAGGAAGCACCCAAGGCAGCCTTGAAAGAAAAGCTTCTCTGTGTGGGATGTGCTCTAGCCTGGATGTGACCTTCTGCCTTGGGAATTCCTTCCATCTTTCAGAGTACAGCCAAATGCCACCTCTTACATGAAGCCTTCCAGGTAAGCTTGGCCTGTTTTGCCTTTCCATGTTCTGCTAGCACATGTAGCTTTATATTCCATGAGTTTTCCTGCATCTCTTTTCCTTGCTAGAGCCGAATTCAACATCTTATCTTTAGTAGCATCCACCCTGGAGTCCAGACACTGATGCGATAGCTACGCGATCACCAGGGCAGCGTGCTAGGAACACACACTTGCGCAAGCCCACCTGCTAAGCCTGCCTTGACCACACATCCTGCTTCAGGACGGTGGGTAGGGGATGAGGTCCGAGAAGCTACTTTTTAAACAGCAACCCTGAGTTGATTCTGACGAACAGCCAAGTGTAGAAAACTTGAATTCGTAGTAATTTATCTGGAAGTATCTGTACGTTGTGGTTGTGTACAGATTGAGTAAGCTCGTGTGTGTGCAACCTTGGACTTTTAGTAGCTTATGGCAAGACTAGCCCTAAAGCATGAATCTGGGAATAAGGGTGCTATTTTGTCACAACTTGGGGATGACTTTACCCCTAATGTCTTCTGATAATTCAACGGAAACTTAGTAGCATCAGAACTGATAAAGCACCTATATCCATCCCTAAATAAGCTGAGCGTTTTAAGAAGAAATTTAGGTTTTCTATGGACATATTCTTCAGAACATCTCCAAGCACTTGGCATATCTTTTGACCTATATCCTCACAACATCCTCCAGAAGAGCATCGGTTCCAGTTTTCAGAAAGGAAATCGGGGCATGAAAGGTATAATTGCAACTATAACAGAGCTAAGAGACCAGGGCCTGGTCTGGGGCTGGCCCCCTGGGTTTACAGTTCCCCTGTGTCAGTATTGTTTTCTGGTTTCACTGGAGAAAGGCTCTCCTGAATGTTTTCTTAATTAAAATCAGCAAAAGCGACCTCGTGCACTTACTTTCCAGCGGACAGGGCTTAGCGCTTTGATCTGTTCGTTCATGTCCTCGTCCACGTTGAATCGGTTAATGACAGAATTTATCTTGAAAGCGACTCTATAATCCCTACACCAAGTTCTCAGTTTTTGCAGATTTTCCACATGGTTCTTCTTTCCTTGGCCACGGCCAATAAGGACATTGACTTGCTCGTCAAAGCTGTCGCAGGAGATGGCGAGAATGTCCAAGTATTCACCTGAGGGAAAATGACCGTCTTTTAAAGTTTCTATCCCAGGACCCTTCGGGCCACTCATATCTCTTTACGATAAACTATATCTTGCTTGCGTCTATGTTTTAATTCTTAAAAAGAAACTTTCCCTCCTACTCACAAAACTCACTTAGGTTTGCATTATACTTTGTTCCTGTGTCAAATAGTCTTGGAAAACATACACACATAATGTAATGATGGAGATACTCATATTTGGTTGTTATAAAGCTCTGCATTTGTGTGAGCACTTAATATATTTAAGTGGGATTTTCCATGTATTCCTGCACCAAAATCATATAATCTCTGAGGCAGGTAGGCATATTTTGGAGGCCTCCAGAGTTATCTATGAACAAGTAATAGATTCACTTCTCCTTTTTCCCACCACACAGATAAGATTGCTCTCTAGACAATCCTCAGTGTTTTTGCCACATTCATTAGCTTCTTCCTGACATCGCTTGTATGTTTGATTCATAATCTGAACATTATGATATAGACCTGGAGCTATGTCAGGTGCAACCGTGTTAGATGCTAAGGAAACCAAGATAAAGGGACGCCCGTGCCGGAGCCAGAGGAGCTGGACAGACCCCTCCCTGGAACACAGCAGCTGAGGGGCTGTGATAGCAGGTCACCCCTGCGGCACAGAAAGCGTTGAGAATTGCCTTTGCTTTGGTCTCTCCCTGCCTTTTTCATCCCTCCTCTGCTTCCCTCTCTGTGGCTGAGTTATTTTTTGCTCTTAAGTCTGAATTTTCCTAGTTGTTGTGACTTTTTAGAGTTGACTCCTTTTCCTTAAAATTAGTTTCAAATCATAGAAGCTAGGGGTTCCAAAAACTCTTTAAGCAACTGTTCTCAAAATAGTGGTTTTTAAACTCCTATTTTGGGGGCTAATTTTATTTTACCCATATGGAACTTAGGCCCCCTAAGTATCCGGCACAAACCAGACCTAGAATAAATCTTTTATTGAATGCAACTCGAAAAGCTCTAAAAATTGATCTCAAATTAAATTCTTAATGGCATATCATATTACGAAGAGGAAACTAACTAAAACATGGTCTCTAACCAACATCCCCCTGAAAATTGTCAAAAACTTAAAATATAGAGAACTGCCAGCTATAGTAAAGCCTCACCTAGCTGATCGCCAAGTCAGCTGAGAATCTATAAGCCCATCGCTACATTCTGCCACCTCTCCAACTTTTGCCGTATGTCTGTAATATCCCCTCCTAATTTTCTCAGGTTTTCTTGTCAAAGCTTTTGTGAAGAAAGATTTAAAGCAGCAGATCTGCTTGTTCAGTCCTGGCATCTTTCCAGGAGAGCCTGGAACCTGATGGAACCTTTGGCCGGCCCTGCATGCATGGCTGCTGCAATATGCTGTAGGTCGCTGATGGGTGATGTGTGTAAGTAAGCCTGGAACAACCGGGCAGGTCGAGTCAACTTGTCAAGACTTGTTCAGCAAGATTCACGACGTACTTGGCTGCATTGCTGGGGGTTCTGAGTTTCAGTTACTATGGCTGGTTGCATAGCAGCATGTGCCTAAGTGACAGGCTCTGCATAAAAGTCTGGGACCTTAAGACTCAAACAAGCCTTCCTGTACAAAGACATCCCAAATGTGTCTCCGTAATTCACTGCCAGAGAGAAAGTACAACTTGTGTGGCCCCAGAAGGGAAAGGACTCAGAAGCCTGTGTGTGACCTCTCTGGGCTCTGGTCCTCCCCTGCTGTGTTTGCTCTGTTACCTTTGCTCTCATAACCCCTAGCCATGAGTATAGCTGACTATTGAATGCTGGGTGTCCTTCTAGCAAAACACCAAACTTGGAGAGGAGGTAGGAGTTCTGACACAAGTGTCTTCATCCACTCAAGCACACAGACCCATTCCTGGCCTGTTAAACCACAGGTGCAAAATCTGTGGCTTTGGTATGGGCTTGGTATGTATATTCTGTTTGTGCCCCCAAACATCTAAAAACATTACACATTATTTGCAAATATTTGTAATGGGAGATTTAACATAGAATATAGATTTCTGATGTATCTTTAATAATTTGAGGATCTGGCAATCTCCCATATTGCACAAACATCGATCCAAGCTCACAGCTGGCTGTCCACTTTCCACTAGGAACAGGGCACGCAGCTCCCATTCTCCGGTCTTCACGCTTCCCTGCTGTCTCTCCACCACGGATGTGACCTGGGTTTTCTTATCCACATCCAAAGTGGCTAATTTACACCAACTTCCCCACAGGAGCACGTGAGATTTTGCCCCTGAAGTGCAGTGATGCTCCTGTCTCTCCTCTGCACACCACTTGGACACCCACGGACGGCCCATGCTGGAGGCCGTCTGGGACCACACCCAGAACACGCCACCGATGAGTCTCTGGGCACACTCCTTCCTCAGCTCCGTTTCTTGTCTCTCTGAGTCTGGTTCCCAAAGCTCACTTTGACTCTCTAACCCCCGGTTTCGTTAGGTGACTCCTTGGTTTTCACACACTGCCCTGAAGTCTTCCTGGTTCTCCTCGAACTGAAACTTTGAATCTTCAATAACTGCTTAACCTTCATCAGGTAGACTCTCCCGCCCACATGCACACGCCCACGCCACCATCTCACGTGGGGAATCCCTGTCCACACCCGCAGCAGATCACAGAGGCAGCTTCCCTTGGAATGGTTTTGAGGCTCAAACAGCTCGTATGAAGCAGGAATAGAGAATTGTACTGTAAGGGATAGGTTATAACTGTCGCCTAAAATGACAGTTCCTAGGAATAAGCTAACATTTTCAAGTGCTTACTGAATTCCAGGTGCTGCTCTAAGGACATTACGTATATTAAACTTACCTGTAAGGAATCTCAGCTACCTTAGGATGAGGTGGATCTTACTCCTGGCTACACAGTGGAATACCTTAGAGTTCCCACATCAGCCAATGGATCTAGTCCAGTCCCAACAGAGATATTTTATTACAAAGCTGTAAAACGTGTTAATCGTCCCCGCTAGTAGCTAAACGAAGGCCACAGGTCTTACACCTGCTAAACTGAAATGTGCGGGATAGCCATGCATTGATATTTTGTCATCTACCTTTCCGAACGTGTTCACTTAGAGCCCCACAGAACTGAAACTGCCACGACACCATGCACAGCTTGAAAAGCGATTAGAATAAGTAAGACTTGTTTTTCCTCCCCTCCAGTTCCCCAGCAGGTCTGGCGTAAAGCCCAGGATGGAAGGAAATAAATATAGGAACCACAGTAGCGGTAGCACTAACTACGGCGCCCGCCACGGAAGCGCACCGTAACTCCGGAACCACCTCTCGCGGATCAGACTCCCGTTGCTCACGATGCTCACGCTCGGCAGCCGGAGCTGCTGCTTGCAGAACTGCACCAGCTGGCCCACGTATTCTCCCCGGTCCTGAATGAACGGCTCTCCACCTGAAAAGTTGATCTTCTCCATACCTGGCAGAGGGGAAACATGGATTTTTCCACTTCATGAATATCCATTATTATTTTAATGGCAAAAGTAATATTTATTCAATGTCAAAAAAAATAAAATAAAAATTTCCCATTATCCTTCCTTCCCCTAACCCTAGTCCCTAACATCAATTCCACCCCGTGGGAATGACCATGTGTTTAACCAGGGTCTAATCAGGAAAAATAAAGTCACTTGAATTTGTGTGTGTGTGTGTGTGTGTGTGTTGTGTGGCCTATTTTAAAACAGGTGTACATGAATGTAGGGAATTAGTTATGCAGATGAACAGAATAGCTTAGAACCAAAGGGCACAATGAGGCAACACAGAGATTAGCAAAGCAGAAAACTCCTTCCGCCCCGGTCTCCCAGCCTGGGAGTAACTGGGCACAGCATTCCAGGTTTCCCTGACCCTCTCCTTGAACCAGGTGCCTAATGCCCTGGATTCTCTGCCCTCCTCCCTCTTGGGTTACTCTCTTATTTTGGAAAATTCTTTTACTAACCCCCTGAAAAAAAAATATATAAAATATGAATGAAAATTAAAGACTTGTATGTTTCAAAAATGCATTTGTAATTTGGCCAGGTGTAACATTCTTGGTGAAATCATTTTTTTGCTCAGAATTTTAAAGGCATATCTTCTTCTCTTTCAGGTTTTCATGTTATTGTTCAGAAGTCTAACGTTCTGATTTGTCATCCTTTGTAAGTAGGTGGCTTTTCCACTCTCCAGAAGCTTTCTTCCTAATGTTTTGAAATTTCAAGACAATGAGCCTTGGGAACCTCTCTCTGTTTGGCCACTCTGAAGGACCTCGACCTAAAACTTTTTCTATTTGTTTGACAATTCCCACCCCTTGTCAATTTTTACTTTTCTTGCTTTCTGGAAATTCTGTTACTGGCATGTTGGAGTTCCTAGATGTAACCCCTGTTTTCATATCATTTTCCGTCCTGTCGTCTGTCCTGTCCCTTTGGTCTCATTTTACTAAGACTTTACCTTCTAGTTTTTCTATTAAAATTTTAATCTTAGAAACATCATTTTTAGTTCCCCAGACACTACCATATTCTACTCTTGTTTCATACGTATAATTCTTTCTTTTATTTCTTCGCAATTATTAATTATAGACTTTTTGGAAGTTTTCTTCTTCTTCCTATATGTACTCTGTTTATTTGCTTTGGTGTCTGCCTTTTCTTTCGGTGCTTTTTTTGTCAACTCATATTTGACTGAGGCACAAAACAGCTTAAGGAACCTCTGTGAAGAAGGGAGGGGCTGGGCAACAGGAGGTGTCACCGCTTGAGCAGTAAACAGCTTTATCTACGGGACCATCCCAAAAGCCACATCCTTGGCCTTTACCCTGAGGACCATTTTGTTTTCCAGAGGAGAACCTCTGTCTCCCGGCTCCGCGTCCTGTACCTGTCTGTTCTCATTGCAGGAGCACCGGGTCCCCCTGCCCACCGGGCAGACTGGCACTTACTTCCCCTGGTTTCGGTTGGTTGCTTTTCTACTCCTCCCTGCTGCACCTGGTGTCCCTGAGAACCCAGCCCTGGGGGGCTGGAACCTTCAGATAGCAACCCTTCTACCACCTGCAGGAATTGCGGGGGGCTTTGTCCGACTACAGGGGGGGCAGTAGGACCACATCTGGCCATTTCCCATTTCCTGCATCAGGCCAGTCTTCCGCAGCATAGGATGATGCCAATTTCTGGAACTTCCTGTGTTCTACGGGGCAATCTGGTGAGTTTCCCAAAGCCATTCTCTGTACCTACATGTTGAAGCTGCCTTTATGCCATAAATCAATGACAACTGTGTGTTGATTTCCTTGTGGGTTGATTCCCCTTTTTTATTTTCCAATTATTTTACCATAATTTTAATGGAACAAAGGAGAGGTTGGAGAAAATGGAGATACATGTGCCACAATTGACTAGAAAGCCCATAATACCTTGACATTCAGATGTTTACGATGGTATTATCATAGTGGGCTTCATTTCAGGTCCAATTCAGTTCAACTTTGTTTACTGCATCTTTATCAGATTCTCTGTGCTAGTGGCCACAACACAGTGGGTCATTTCCAGAATGAACCCTTAACCACTAGGCAACGTGTCCCCGCAAACGAAGTTCAAATGCCCACTTTGCAGAACTCTGACGGTGCTGGCATCAGACACGAGGCAGGGCGCCAGGATCCGGGTCTGGTACCAGGAGACCAGGGCCAGCACCTTTGCCCCAGAGCCTGCTGAAATGATCCAAACCAGCACAGGCTAAGCCTCCTTGCCCTGCCTCGACTGTTATTTCCTGCAGAAACTGTAAAAAAGGCTTTTCCTCTCCCTCTGCCTTGGGACCAACCCTGCTGCTTCCCGTGTGGACCTGGGTGGTACGTTGTGCTCTCGCCGAGGACCTGTGAGTAACAAAACTGGAAAGTTCTTTCCACTTTCTCTCTTGATCCACATTTGGCCTCGCCATACCTCATCCAAGGTGATATGGCTTAAACACTCATGTAATCCTTAAAACAATCCAGGGAGGAAGGAATGATTATCTGGTTTTTAGTTGTAGGAATTGATGCCACACATAATTTCACCTCTTAATGAAACACAACCCATACTATACTGTAAGCATTTTAATTAACTTTGGTTTTATTTACTTAAACTGAGAGGTAATTATATAAAAATATTAATTATAACTATTTATAATAGTTATAACTGATGACAAAAATATATGAATATTCACTTATTTGTGAAACTTCTGAGGCTGGTTTATCAGTTATTGACATTTTAAAAATTATGAAACTGATATTCAGAAAAGTTAAATGTCTTAACAAATCTACTAAATGCCAGAGCAAGAATTCAAACCCTGGCCTTCTAAATGAAGACTCTAAGTTCTTTCCACCTTGCCAGCCTTTCCCTCATTTGTCTGTTCATGCATTCATTCATTTATCCAAAAACATTTATTAAGCCCCTATTACATTACATTTTTTGCCAGGCATAGTTATACACACAAGGGTAAAATTCACTCTTGGAACTCAAACTCTTTGAGGACCCAGATATTAAAACCAAAACAACAAAATGAAGCACAGTGGGATAATTAAATTGCTGCAATACACATTTGCAGCAAGTGCCATGTGATCACAAGTGAAGGGCAGAGGGCATCGGTCCTGCCTGATGAGGACCAAGGATAAGGTGCTTTGAAAGTTCACCTGCAGAGATTTGGGGACAGGCATTCTAAGAGGAGACAACAAAGTGACCACAGGCTTGAGGATGCAGGTGTGCAGAGAGAATGAGTGTGACAGGGTGTGTCTGTAGCATGGGGTGGAGGGGGCTGAAGGCAACACTGAGCTCGCCCAGGGCCTTGGCAATGATGCTCACTAGCTTGGTCTTGTGAGTCATGCAAGAGGGTTAGGTGTGGAGTTAAAGCGTCAAAAGTATATTTTAATAAGATCATGTGCTTTCAGTTGCGAGAGCAGAGACATGAGATGAATGGCATTAATCCTGGTGAGAAATGACAAGAACTTAAGCTAAACCACACTGAGAATGGAGAGTTGGGGTCTTCACTTATGAGATCAGTGATGGGTGACTAAGAAAACATAATGCAGAGCAAAGAAGTCAGATCCAGTAAGGTTCACACTGCATGATTTCATTATATAAATTGTGTTTTAGATCAGCTAGTGATTACCTTGGGGGCAAGGGTTATGGCTGGAAGGCAGGTGCCTCTGGGTGGTGGTGATGCTCTCTCTCTCTGCACCTACAAGCCTACAAGGGTGTGGTCTCAGCGAAATTCATCGAGCTGTGCACTCAGGAAGTGTGCAGTCTTGTGCATGGAATCTATACGTTAGCATAAAAGTTAAACAAGGAGAAAGAAGTTTGCGATACCGCCAAAGTTGCTAGCTGAGGGGGTGCTCTAGGAAAGACAGGAAGATAAGGATGGAAGGAAGAACAGATTTGGAATGGAAGACGTTGCATTCTAATTTCACATGCTGAGTTCTCCGAGATGTGTGCAAGTTATTAATGTGATGATGTTCAGCAAGCAGGTCTCGAGAGTAAAGTCATTGCTCTGGGAACTGTCCCCTGGGTGCTCCTTACTTGTGCCAAGTAATAAAATCCCCTTGTTATAACCTACCTGGATGTGCCTTTTGACTTGATACCTGCTGAACAAACAAACCCCTTCCATTTGAAAGGTAACAAAAACACATGTATAATCCAAAATAAAAGACACAACTATCGCTATTCTCATGTCAAAGTTTTTGGTTTTCTTTTCAACTTTCTTCTGTTACTGTGTGTGGAAAAACCAAATTCATTAATGTTTTGGACAAACTGAGAAAGTGGCACAATCTTCCCAAACTGCCTCTTTACAAACCCTGGGTGGAACAGGGACCCACAGCTTGCACAGACCTCTACTCACTCAGAAGTCTGCTCCACCAACCCCGGCTCTGGGCAGCTCTATGGTTTAGGAAGTCGTCCTGGGCACCTACCCCAAAATCCACCCTTCCAGGATGCCACACTCGCTTTGCGATGGGCGATGGTGATGCAGAGTTCTGGAGAAGCCCTCCAGCCTGTGCATGTCCCCAGCCCCCTCTTGCCTCACCCCACTGTCCTGCAGGTGCGAATCCTGATTTCCGCCCGGGACAGGGGACTCACCAGCCTCCTTCAGCAAAAGCAGTCCTCTCTTGGCCTCCTCGAGGGGAAGCACGAAGGACGTCTTGGCCGTGTGGAAACAGAAGCCGCATTTGTAGTTGCACTGGCGCGTGAAATGGTAGTTGACGCTGGTGGGGGTGGTGGGCAGAAGGATGTCCTCTTTCTCTTCCTCTCTGGTCTCATCTCGCTCTTTCCTGGTCTGCTGCTGCTGCTGCTGCTGCTGCCTCCTCTCGGTGCCTGGCAACCAGAGAGCTGTCATCAGCCAGCAGAGCAGAGGGACCAGGCTCCTCCACAGAGAGCTCAGGGGCTGCCTGAACGTGCTCAGCATCTTTCCAGCAAAAGTGGTGGGCACCAGGGTCCACATGATGCCCGGGACTGCCCTGCACCCCGGGAGACACGCTTTATATGGGGATGGAAATTGGCAGCTCTGAGCAACCTGTCACAAGGGGGGAAGGACACACCTTTTTTGACAAACACTCAGCTGAGTTTTGGTTAGAGTTTTGGTTTTCTTCTCCGGAAAACGAAAGTTGAAATACAGCCAAGAAAGCTGACAGTTCAGAAGGAACTGCCGGCTGTCTCTGCCCCAGGCTCAGCCTCAGTCCACTTGTCTACTCAGTCTTTCCACTTGAGGTGGTGACAGATGAAGACACCGATATCCATCTAGAAATCCATAGTACGACACCCTCTTTATACTTGCATTACTCTCTCCTGAAATAACCCCAAACAGCCTCCACCCTGCCATCCTTCACACGGGGGTCCCCGGGGAACATTTGTTGTTAAGGTCAAATAAGGAGCAGAGCTGCTGGCCACGCAGGGGCTGCGGAACCCCTAGCCTCAGGGACCCCTTTCAGACGGCAGTAAAAGGCACAGGGACGGTGGAATTTGTGTCTTAACCCCCTTTGGTTATTCATCTTCATGTATGCCCTGAACACTGCATTTATGTGGTGTCAAAGGTAGATGTTTAGATTTTCCTACCTTTCTGTATTGTTTTTGATCAATATTTCCACCTAGGAAAACTGGCTGTTTTTCCAAGTTACTTACTAATTGATGAGAATTGCTGCAACTCATTGTTTATTTATCTTTGCAGTTTTCTTAGAAAGTGTTGTTGACTTTTGCACTGAAGTCTTCTTCCTTCCTGCCCTCTTTACTCACAACTGTGCTTCAAGCCTGTGATCTTAGGACGTCATGAGACCTGTGGAAAGTTGCAATGGTCCTAATGGTTAGGCTTCTGGAGCCACAAACCCAACCTGTGTGACTTTGACTAAGTTACTTTACTTCTCTGGTGCTCCATCGCTCATCAGCAAGGGTCTCCTGCAGATTTGTGTGTAGACTGAAAATGCTAATATAGGTGAATCACTCAGAAAAATGCCTGGTAAACTTTAAGTGTTCAGTAAGGTTTAGCTATTTTTATTCTAATCGTGTCATATTCTGAATGGAAACAGAAATAACTTTCATTTTACTTAAAAGGAAACTAAAAGCAAATTCTGCAAAATAACAAGTGTGTGTTTGATCACCAGCTATGCAACAATGGGTAAATAGTGCTCAAGTCCTGAAAGTCTTCTTTTCAAGTCTCATACACCGTGGTCTGGCTCAATTGGAAAATATTATTTGCTAGATCATGTGAGTATGAGGAAATGAAAACCAGGTCAGTTTACATTTCAAGTCAAATATTACAGATAGCACAGGGTGACAACATAGGCTTTTTGAAGCCAACATTTTAAGGATTGAATCCTAGTTCAGCCAATATTGTATAATTTTCAGTAAAAGTCTTTACCTACTTGATCTTGCTAGTACATCTGGGAAATATGGACAGTAATGTCTAAACTACACAAGGAATTTACAACGGTGACAAAATGTATACTAAGCAATGAGAGCAGTGCTTGGCATAATAGATTAGAAACATCTAGCACATAAGACAGGATTGGGTGCCAGGCACGGTGTTATGCTTTGCAGGCGCTTGTTTCACAGCTGAGGATTCTTATATGATGCAAGGAGTAAAGACTGGAACTGGATTCAAGCACTTGCAATACTGCTCAATGATTGATCATTATCATGTTATTTTATTATTGCTTTTTAAGTCTACTCTATCCAGGCCAGTTTATTTCATTCATTCATTCGTTCATTCATTCATTCATTATTTATTTAGTCATGCTTTCCTTTTTTTTCCCTTTTTTCTCTTCTTTCCTTCCCTCAGTAAGTATTTATTGAGAAACTCCTATGTATCAGATAAAAATGTTAATAACAACGAATAAAATATAAAGACATAATTCAAAGTCCCTGTTGTCAAAGAGCTCAAAACAGTCACCAGTCACTTTGGTACTCTGAACATATGCTTATTCTCCCATAACTACCCTTTCCCCACCCATCTAAGAACAGAGCTCAGAAGTAGTAGACTTACTTTGGAACTTATTAAATTATGTAAGACAGATGGCTTAATGCCATAGGTACAGATTTTATAGCTGTAGATGCAAACCAAGGGCCTCCACAGACAACTAAAACCTATGGCTTTGATCTTTTGACAAATTTGCTTGCCTGCTCTTCATAGCATTGAAATAAACTGGTTTTAATTGCCAATTCCCTGATGTTAACGATATTAAGCATCTTTTCATACGTTTGTTAGCCATTTGGGTATTCTCTTTTGTGATGTGCTTGTTCCAATCCTTTGGCTATTTTTGTATTGGGTTTTCTGTATGCTACAATTGAGTCGTGGGAGTTCACTGTATAGTCACTTTGTTGGTTATATGTATTCTAATAGTGTCACGTTCTGAATGGAACAGAAATGACTTTCATTTCACTTCCGATAAGCAAGTGTATGCTTAGTGATTACCAATTGTGCAATGACGGATATGACTCGGGCCCTTGAAATCTTCAAGTGCATGCATGTGTGTGCACTTGGCTGGTTATATGTATTGCAAACATCTTCTTTAACTCTGTGGCTTTTCTTTTTACTAATTTATGGCCCCAAAGTCGTAACTGTGTGTGTGTGTGTTTATATAAATGAAATGTAATATCAATATCAAAGTGCTTCAATATAAGAGTACTGTTCCTTGTCATTTTGATTTATTTTTCATTTAGCACGTGTGCATATGCATGTGTGTGTTGGGCTGCATTTTAGAAGTTTCAAGCCCACCTTCATGTTTGCCAATTCATTAAAAGGACTCATTAGACTCGGGAGCAGGTTACACTCGCAGCTGGGGTTTGTTTCAGTGAAAGGAGGCAGAGCCAGAGTGGCAGGAAAACGATGTTAGCCCTGCAGAGTCTGGAGAGGGCAGGCACGGGAGTTCGGGGCCTTCACCGTCTGGATTGTCCTTTCTCCCCAGCAATGAACTGCAGGGACATGTTTGAAATCGATGGCCAGGAAGGCCAGCTCGAGCTTCAGGCCCTGGGTTCTAGGGAAGGCAGGACATGGAAGCACATCCTGCTATGGGTCCAGCCATGGGAACCAACTCTCAGGACAGCCTCAGACTCCTGGGCTCAAGTGATCCATCTGCCTCAGCCTCCCAAGTAGCTGGGACTACAGGCACCACCATGCCCACTAATTTTTCTATTTTTAGTAGAGATGGAGTCTTGCTCTTGCTCAGGCTGGTCTCGAACTCCTGGTCTCAAGCGATCCTCCCGCCTCAGCCCGGAGTGCTAGGATTACAGGCCTGAGCCACTGCAACCGGCCTCATTATTTATTTTCTAATACTCCAATTTACTAATGTAGAATTGTACATAATACTCTCTTTTTGGTATCCTTTTCAATCTGTGGTTCTATCCTCTCATGTATCCCTATTCTGACTTGTATTTTATCTCTTTTTTTTCACTTGAATAAACTATCTAGAAGTATATCTATTTAAACAGGTTTAAAAAACTAAGTATTTAGTGCATAAGGACTCATTTAAAATAAATAAATGAATAAATAAATAAAACTAAGCACTTTTACAAAATAAATGGTTTTTTACTATTTATTAATTATTATATTTATATTTGTTAATTCTCTCTTTCTGTTTCTTTTTTTCCTTTGAGCAGAATGGCTAGAATAGTTTCATTTTTCCTTGTTTAAACGTGTGACCGTTGAGGACCATGGCTTTTCTTACGACTGTGGCTGTGCTAGTCATTCATTCACAGCTACCTCCTTGAAGTACCCTCCCAGCTCGCAGCTGTTTTCCTTCCTACCCACAAGGGTGGGTCGGTACAGGCAAGTTTATTCCATCTAAACAGCCATCTGAGACCATCAGAGTCTCTGTGCTAGGAATTTGCATGGGCTCACAAAGACGACAGAGATTTTCTTTAATGAATGATGATATCGTATCTTTAATATCTTCGAAACTTACTGAACATTGACTGAGTCCAGATACTATAGTGGTTTTACATCTCCTTGTAGTGCGGAGGTAGGTGAAAATGGCCAGGAAAACTTAAGAAAATGTATGAATATATGATGATAGACAGCAAACTATGTGGTAAGGTGTCTTTCCTGGGTTGGAGTCACAGGGGGAATTAGGAATAAGCTAGGCTTTCTGCTCACCTTCAAGAGCTCAGGGGAGGGAAGCAGACTGGCGAGTGGATAGGGACTGCAGTGTTGAATTCCCTATATACAAAGAACCTTGATGGAGCACTGGGGAGAGGCTAGTAATCCAGATTTGGGGTGGTGGGAGTTATAGGCTATATTGTGCCCCCTGAATTCATACGGTAAAACCTTAATCCCCAGTTCCTCACGATCTGACTGTATTTGGAAATAGGGCCCTTTTTTTTTTTGATACACAGTTTCACTCCGTTGCCTGGGCTAGAGTGCCGTGGCATCAGCCTGGCTCACAGCAACCTCAGACTTCTATGCTCAAGTGATCCTCCTGCCTCAGCCTCCCGAGTAGCTGGGACTATAGGCATGCGTCACCGTTGGGGGCTGATTCTGGCGTTATGCCTTATACTAATCATTCACTATAGCCTGTAATGTACATGTGCTGCATGATGCAGTGGTAACCAGTATTTTCTTCAGACACGGTTACTGCCTTGGGACATAACAAGAGGCCTGAGTTTCTGCACGTAAGCAAATGTTGCCCAGCTCCCACACGGTGGGCCCCTGTGGTGGGAGCCTGGAGGCCATAAAGATAAGAAGAACATTCCCAAGGTCTGGCCTCGTAAAATAGTTGACGGGTAAGATCCCTCATGGGAGGGACGACCTAAGACAGGCGCAACCGTGGGGGCCTGCCGCTGACTGAGAGAGAGCACAAGAAGTTCTTCTGATGGCTGCATTGTTTAATGTTGCTTATTTTGGCCTTGATTTTTGAGTTATGTCTGGCGCTGGCACCTCAAGTAACTGTTTCGAGGTCTGAGACCATGGGAAATTGTTCCCTTGTGATACAACTCTGAAATTGACAGTTATTGCTGCTATGCTCAGATGCTCACATACAAGGAACTAACCCTGGGTCTGGAGGGTCTAAAAATAAAGCGACCGGTGCATTGGGCACTCGAGTCATGTGAAGTCTTTCTGTGTGTCTGTGTTGTTCTTTATGTTCTGTGTTCATCCCCCGTCCTGTAATCGGGCCATGTTCACGCCACCATGCCTGGCTAATTTTTTCTATATATTTTTAGTTGCCCAGCTAATTTCCTTCCATTTTTTTAAGTAAAGACAGGGACTCGCTCTTGCTCAGACTGGTCTCGAACTCCTGAGCTCAAACCATCCTCACGCCTCAGCCTCCGAAGAGTGCTAGGATTACAGGTGTGGGCCACCGTGCCCGGCCTGAGATGATTAAGGTAAAATGAGACCGTAATGGTGAACCCTAATCTAATCTGTCTGGTATCCTTCTTGGAAGAGGAAATTTGGACTGTCAAGGAGACACCACGGATGCATGCACAGAGAGAGGACCGCGCGAGCACACACTGAAATCATGGCCAAGTGCAAACTAGAAAGGCAGGCCTCAGAGGAAGCCACATCTGCCAGAGCCTCCATCTCTCGGACTTCTGGCCTCCTGAACTGCGAGAAAATTAATTTTCTATTGTTGAATCTGTCCAGCGTGTGGTATTTTGTTACGGCAGCCCTAACGGACGAACACATCCCGAGAGGGGGATGGTGTGGGGGAAAGTCAAGAAAACCTCATGGGAAGACACGGCACTGTCTTACTGAAGAAAAAGGGTTACTGCGAGACTCCTATTTTCATAGATTACATACGTGTGAAAACACCTACACGCACTGAATGTCCAAAAGTCAAACTGCTCATAGAGAATGAAAACGATTCCATTCTCAAAGACCTGAAAACATCCTGAACTCCTAACTATTCTTAGCCTATTATTAACTTCTACTTCAGCCACACATCTGTAATATTTCATGTATGTTTAAATGATTTTTTTTCCAGAATTAAACCTAATTCCAAACTTAAGTCCAATTTGATTAAGACACAAAAATTTTAATTGCTTTCAGCTCACCTAATGTTTTCCATCTTTGTCTCAATTCAAGGTTTTTGAGAGATTTTCCCCATTGAATATTATTATCTATTTTTGGTTTTGGTTTTTTGTTCGCTTGCTTACCTATCTGAAAATGACTCAGTTAATGGGTAAAAACAGACTAAAATATTCATGTAACTGAGTAAAACACTGTTCCAGGAAAGCAGCAATACTGCTGATGCAGGACTTGCGTTTGGCAGAGCAGGTGATCATGCTACCTGACATACCTCATTTTACTTTAATGCAGGAAACCTTAATTTGGTGTATGAAAGGCAATTTCAAGGTGCCAATCTGTTCAACATTTCCCAAGTTGAGTCAGTAAATGGGGGAGGGTAATTCCAAAAAGAGGGAAAAACTTGTGCACAGGCCAGTGAAGTGCACAGGTGAAGGCACAGGTGAGTGAAGAGCACAGATGAGTGAAGAGCACAGGTGAGTGAAGAGCACAGATGAGTGAAGTGCACAGGTGAGTGAAGTGCACAGATGAGTGAAGTGCACAGGTGAG
>VBSM01002608.1:171107908-171162048 GCA_008086735.1 Cheirogaleus medius
ACAGGTGAAGGCACAGGTGAGTGAAGTGCACAGGTGAGTGAAGGCACAGGTGAATGAAGAGCACTCCCTGTTCAGGCAGGAAAAGCAGCTCTGTGGGACTGGAGGGTAGAGGTGGGCTGTCCAAGTCGGGAATTGAGGTCAGGGGAGCGGCTCCTAAGTCATCCAGAGGTAAGCAGTCTGCAAAGCCCTGGGCAACGCCAGAGAGATGGTCACACCCAGAAGAGACCTCTCTGTCCCTCTTTTCCTAGTGTGCGCGTGGAACCCCCCGCCCCACAGTACACTGGGCATAAACGACAGAGGAGGAATTCAAACCAGGGTCAGGGGGCCACCTGCCACCCACAGAACACAGCCACCGAGCTACCGTTGGGCGGGCGGAGGGCTCAGGTCCTCATTCGGTGCCCCCTGAGGGCTCAAGGCCCGCTAAGGCGGTTGCCACAGGCAGGGGCCGCCACAGTTCCTGGGAGCCGGCGCCTGGGGACAGCTTAGGCCAGCGGCGGCGACGCGCGCCTGGGCCCCGGGGCCGAGCTTTTCCTCCCTGAGCGCCGGCTGTTTACCACGCAGACCTCGCGGTGAGGAGAGGTCCCTGCCGGGCCAGGGCGTCCCGCTTTCGTTTCCCGGCTGCGCTTGGCTTTCGTTTCCCCGCGGCGCCTGCCTGCCGCACTCCCCGCGCCGGTTTCGTTTCCGAGGCGCGGCCGAGGGCGGGGGTGCTGCGGCGCCCATGGCCTTCGCCTGCCCGCGCGCCCCGCTCCTGCTCGGGCGACTCTCGGGACCGCTGCGAGCGCGTCGCGGGGTCTACGCTCGGGCCATGGCTCCGCCGCGCCGCTTCGCCCTGGAGCTCCCCGACTGCACTCTGGCCCACTTCGCCCTGGGCGCGGACATCCCCGGCGACACGGACGCCCTGGACGCGCGCCCCGACCCCCGCCTGGCGGTGCTGCTGGGGCCCCCGGGGCGCAGCTACTCCCTGTGCGTGGCTCTGGGCCCGGACGCCGGCTGCAGGGCCCGGGTCCGGGGAGCGCGGCTGCACCAGCGCCTGCTGCACCAGCTGCGCCGCGCCCCCTTCCAGCGGTGCCAGCTGCGCAGGCTGCTCTGCTACTGCCCGGGCGGCCAGGCCGGCGGCGCGCAGCACGGCTTCCTGCTGCGCGACCCCAGCGATGGTCCCGACACCCGGTGCGCCCTGCTCGACCTGCTGGACACTTGCCAGGAGGCCCCGCGCCCGCTCCTAGGCGAGTTCGAGGCTGACCCGCATGGCCAGCTGTGGCAGCGCCTCTGGGCGGTGCAGGACGGCAGGCGGCTGCAAGTGGGCTGCGCGCGCGTCCTGCCAGCCCCGGAGCCCCCGCTGCACCCGGTGGTGCCCGACCTGCCGAGCTCCGTGGTCTTCCCGAACCGGGAAGCCGCCCGGGTCGTTTTGGAGGAGGTAAGAGTTCTGTCCCTTCCCCGCTCTCAGTGTGGCATCCACACAAGCAGCTGGCCTCTAAAGACCTTTCCTGCCTGGGTGGTTTGTTTATATGCATTCACGAATTAGTCCGGGAAGGTGTTCTAAGTGGCAGGCTCTGTATTAGACACTGTTCGTCTTTTTGCAAGGATCGTCCACCCTGGTGTGGAGCGCATCCCAGCACTGAGCAGGTGCTGCTTGCTATGCTGTAAATGCAAGTGTACAGAAGGGGTCAAGAGGCCACTGGGGATGGTGCAAGACCATGTCCTCTAGGAAGTAATTCAAGGATCTTGGGGTGTAGAGGAAAGTGTGGGAGTTTGGGGGGTTTAAGAAACTTAGACTTTGAGTAGTGTCTACCTACTCACTGGCGGTGGACCTTGTGCAAGTTACTCAACTACTACTCTTTTCTTCTTCGCCTGTAAAATCTCTGTCTTGCAGTGTTGCTCAGATGAACTGACTCACAGCAGGTGCTCAAGAAAGGAGATTGAAAATTCTTTCTGACCACAAGCCAAACTAGCCAGATGTGGCCTCCCGAGGATGCCCAGTGGGTCTCCGAAATATTATATCTTACCAGATTATGGGACAGGGTTGTAGAGCACTTAAGAGTGCAGGATCAACCACACGGGATTGAATTCAAACTCTGACATTTATTAATTGTGTCACTTTCAGCAAGTTTCTTCAACATTCTTTGCCTCTGTTCCTTTAATCCATAAGATAGAAATAATAAGAGTATCACCTTCACAGAGTTATCATGGAGATTGGCCAACTTAATATTTTTAAAGCACTTAGAAAATTGCCTTGCTCAGAGTAAGCACATAAATAAATAACAAATAAGTGTCTGGGCCTCCTTGTGGAGATGCCGAGAGCATGCAGTGAGGTCATGCACAGCTAGGAATTTTGAATTCCCAGCAGGACATTCCTCTGCTATCTTTGTGATTGTAGTGCTGGGCACTTTTCTCAGCCCGCTGCGAGGTTAGGGGAGGACGAGATGCACATGCAGACTGCTCTCTTTAGAGCCCGTAGTGTACCTGATTCCCTACACTTACGACAGGCCTGTGGGCCTGTAGTTCAAGGTTGCTGTTTACACGGCACTGCAATCATGGGCCTTGCCTGGCCTTCCTCCTATAGGGGAAGCGGCTGACTCAGGGCTGCTGGCTAAGTGATCCAGCTACTCTGTATAAAATAGAGCAGGCCAGCCTGTCCCAGCTTCAAAGTACTCTGAATTCTACAAGTCTGGCATGGTGTTTAATATAACTTAGTCCTTATTAGCATTTGGCAAATATTTAGATGTGGTTTCTGCAAAAGCCCCATTGCTTCATTGCTGATGGACAGACATTGTTTTACAGTGCACACCCTTTATTCCTGAAGCCCGGGAGGTGCTTGACCTGGTTGACCAGTGTCCGAGGCTGGTCCAGAGAGGAAAGTTCCCAGTCATTGCCATCGAGGGACTGGATGCCACTGGTAAGAGAATAGCACTTTTTAGTTACAGGCAATGACCTTGACCAGTCACAAAAATAGAGATAGTTCTTGCAAAGCCAGACTTTGAACAGCGCAGGATGCAGAGATGAGTAAGACCTTCAGCATGCGGGAGAGCCCAGCCCTGTGCTCCGGGGAACACAGGAAGGGCGCTGAATCTGGCCACTGAGGGGGACATGGGAGGTGGATGCATGGTCAGGAGCGATACCTGGATTGTGTTTTAAGCACAGGTAGGAGTTGGTCAGGTGACCAAAGCAGGTAAGGTCCTCCAGGCAGAAGAAATAGCACAGGCAAAGTGTAGACCCCTGAATCGGAAAGGTGTGTCCAGAAACTGTTTTGGAGCAAAATGTGGAAGAACTAGGAAACGGAGGGAAAAAAGTCTTTTGCGCTGTCAGATAGATGTCAAAATACAGTGGCGTGCCCACGCTTAGAGCAAAACACAAAGCGGGAGAGGAGCTGCTTCATGGGCACAAGGAGACGCCAAGGAGAGGGGTAATCTTGGGGGACACTAACATCCATGTGGGTCAGCACGAGGAGTTTCTCTTTACCGTGTCAACTTGAAGGTGCAGGTTTTTATTTTTGATAATGTAAAAGGCACTTTCCAAAAAAGGGCCCTGTACACAGCTAGGCTGACCGTGGCGCAGGCAGTGGCTCGTGCCGACTGCCCTGGCCCAGCTGAGTGATGGGGCCGTGCCTTGGCCTTAGGGAGACCAGCGGTCCTCACCGGCGCATGCTGGCTGGGCACAGCCCAATCGTAGTTTTCTCGACCACAGAGGGAATTCTAACAGCATCAGTCCTTCAACCAGTGTGTCTTGTTGATCAGTTATTTTGTGCTAGAGCTAATTTAGATTTTGTCAGATTGCAAGATATATAAAGATGTAGCCTCAACACAGACAGCCACACACACACAATTTGCAAGGAGGTTGCATGGAGTGGCAAAACGAACATGAGCTGGTGACTGGGTAACTCTGTCTGCCATTCGTGTGCATCCTGGGCCCAGCCAGGCCTGTCGCCAGGGTGAGTTTGGGTAAATTTGTTAACTTCTCCAGTGTCAGTTTCTTCATCTGTAAGATGATTAAATATTAACTGTTTTGCGGGGTCATTGGGAGAATTAGAAGCAGGACATGTGTGGCGTGCAGGGCCCATAGTAGACACTGAGAAATGGTGGCTACTGTTAGGACCCCTCTTGACAACCCAAGGAAAAAAATAAACAGTTGATAATAAAGTGGTAAGTGTGCGCCAGAGAAAAAATTAAGTCTAAGCGGCAGGAGCTCAGAGAAGCCATCGGGCAGCGACTGAGAGTACATCATATTTTTGCTGCCCATCCTGTGCTCCAGGCAGCCGCTAAGAACTAGGAGATGGGTCCCCAGAAGTCACCAAGTACGTCACCCGAGGCTGTGCAGAGGCAGCCAGAATGTGAGGCAAGAGTGGACCCTACCTTTAAAAAGGAACTGGCAGCCCAAAGGCAGATACAGAATCTCTAACGGTCAAGCCTAAAGGGGCGAGAGCAGGGGTGAATAACAGAACCAGGGTGGGGGACCCAGCGAGAGGGTGAGCAGTGGCTTGGGCAAGAAATAAAAATAGCACATTGAAGGGGCTCTGGTATCTGGACCTCTGATGCCAGAGTTTATCGCTAACCAGGGGTTTCCTCCAAGTATTCGAATACCAAACAGAGGAATCCTAAACTCCTATGGGTCTGTAACTTTTTATAATGAATTATATTATTTAATCAACTCCTTTGATTTTCAGGTTGAAAGAATTTCTCTGCTCTTTCTAAGTTAATATTAACTTTTGGGGGTCCTATGGTGGCTGTGGCTAAGATGGGCTATGCTTTGTGTGTGACCTGCAGGTAAGACCACAGTGACTCAGTCGGTTTCAGATTTACTCAATGCTGCCCTCTTAAAGTCACCACCCTCTTGCATTGGCCAGTGGAGGAAAATCTTCGATGATGAACCAACTATCATTAGAAGAGCTTTTTATTCTTTGGGCAATTATATTGTGGCTTCTGAAATAGCTAAAGAATCTACCAAATCTCCTGTGATTATCGACAGGTATGTATAAAAATGCCTTAAATTAGGCATTTTCTCCCTAACATGTAATTGTATGCGTGTGTGTACATATATTTGCAAGTACACAACTGTGTCTGTCAGGCTGTATTATGATAATAATAGGAATAATGCCTGTGATTTATTAATTGCCTACAGCCGTACAAGACATTTGTTAAAAGCATTGCAAACATTATACTAATATCTGGAATGATAACTTTGGTAGACGAATATTAAATGTTATCCCCACTTTACTGATGAGAAACACAGGTCTTAGAAAGGTTAAGAAACTTGCCTCAGTGACTGAGCTAGGATTAGCATGTTGAGGATGTTAAGGAAAGTGTCTGCTTCATAAATCTGTGCTTCCAGTGGTTCGTTTGTTCATCGTCTTATTCAACAAATGCTCATTGGGCAGCTACTGTGTGCCAAAGACTGTTCTCAATTCAGGGGATTCAGTGGCAAATGAGAGAGACAATTGCCTGCTTTCGTAGAGCAAACACAGCGTTGCAGGAAAGATAACCAAGTGAACAGACACATAAGATAATGTCAGAACACGATAAATGCTAAGAAGAGGGCCAAGTGATGGGCTAGAAAATGGCTAGAGCCCCACTAGGTACGGCACAGGGAGGCCTGTCTGAGTGGGCACTGCGAGTCTAAGCGCTGATCCAAGAGCCAGGTGTGGAAATCCCAGAGCAACAGAAAGCACTATGAGAGAGGGAACCGCAAGAGCAACGCTGAGACAGAGACAAGGTGGCGCAGTTGACGACTGGGAAAGGGCCAGTGTGCAGGAAACAGCGGGAGAGGGGTGCTTCCTGGTGAACAGGGAGAGAATGGCAGGGGCGGATGGGCAGGGTTCGTAGGGCCTCGGGAAGAGTGGATTTTATTGTGAGTACGCTGGGAGCCATTGGAAGGTTTCAGATAAGGGAGAGATGTAAACTGATTTATATTTTTAAATTCCACACGTAAGAAATATTAATAGCTTCAACAATGCTATCAGAATGGAGAAATTCTACAGCAAGCAGGTCATCCCGAGAGTACATCACCGGGACTCGGGGGAATCACAGCCGTGAGTTTCAGTTTTGCTCCCATCAGATTGGTGAAAACCATCATAATCAACAGTTTCCTCATACCCGGGGTTGGAAATGATATGGATGGATAGAAACTCTCATACGATGTGAGTGGGTGACGGATATTGGCTCAACCACTTGGAGAACAATTTGAGAAGAGGTAGCAAAGTGGAAGATGATTTCTACCTACTGAAGGAACCTCGTAAAAGTTTATTTCGGCTTCGTTCATACTGTTGCAAAATTTGGAAAACCCAAAGCACATCAGCAGGAGAAAGGGCAAACAAATACTATCACATCTACGAGGTGAAGTACCAAACAGCAATATAAACAAGTGCGATGCGTCAGCGTGTGTGAATTACAAAAGCATAATGTTGAATGAAAAATAGTCACATTGCAGAAAGATGTTCCGTAGAATACAGGCACAATAATGCATGCTGCAGAGAACAGGGAGATGCAAGCAAGGATGCTGAACACCGAGTGTGAGAGAGCTGTCCTCTGGGAAGTGGAGAGAGAAATGCAGCTGATACGGAGTCCAGAAGGGCTTCAGTTTCAATTGGTTAATTGACATTACTCCAGTGTTCTTTTTATTCTGTCATTTTACTTTTGGAAAGGTGAGCCATTGCACTGGAGTGTGTGACATTTAGAAAAAGGCACTAATCATAAATGTAAATCTTGAGGAATTGCAAGAAGTGAACACACCAAGTCACCTGTACCCAGATCAAGAATGAGAACCTTCCAGGGCTGCTGCACCACCCCTGACCCCAGGCTCTGCCCATTCTGCTCCCAGTGGTGGCCACTGTCCCGACCGTCGCCACCATCTCTTAGTTTTGCCTGTTCTTGAACTGCCTGTACGTGCAGCTGTACGTAAGTATGAAGTGCTATTTGCATCTGACTTCTTTCATACCACGTGTGTTTTCAAGATTCATCCATGTTGCTGTGATCTTTATTTTACACACCTTTATTGCACATATGTATGCAGAGCTATTGCTTAGATTCCCAGGAGTGGAATTTCAGGGATACAGGGTTTGTGGATGTTCAGCTTTTGTAAATATTGCAAAAGTTTTCTAAAGAAGCTTAAAGAATTTCAAGGCTCCTCACCTCCCCACGGCGCTGTTTGAGAACTCCTTGTGACTCAGAGCCTGGTCAACAGTTCACATGCCCAAGCTTTAGTTTTAACTCTCCTAGGCGTTTCCACTTGTTCCTGGTGGGTAAACTGGTCAGTTAAAAATCCAGTTTGCCATATCCGAACTCAGAACGTGTACTCTTTTCTCGAAATAACATTTTTCTCTGTACACGTTTCTGTCTGTCTGAAATACTCCATCAGGAGATCATCTCCAGTGTATGTAGAGAATGAAGTGTATAGTGTGGGGGAGAGCAGAGAATGAAAACAGGAAAAAATCAGCTAGAAAGTTGTGGCTGCAGCCTGAGCTCTGATGGCCAGCAGGTGGTTTTAACATCCAGAAGGCAGTGGGGATGGCAAGATAATTATTTCAAAGTTGTCACATTATAAAAAATCCTAGAAAGAGCTGAGAAGGATAAGATGTCTTGTTTCTCTGTGGGATGCCTTTGCCTGGATGATGTTTTGCCTCGTTGTCAATATGCCCAGTGTTATCCTAGTTGATATTTCTTTTGATACAGTCCCCTTTATTTCAAGGGAAAGACTAAGTGGAGTGTGATTGAGTGAGGCACACTATTTCCTAGGATGCCCACAAATCCTGAAGCAGGATGACCCTCTGGGTGGAGGCAGGGACTTAGGCTCTCTGTTTTCTAATCTGTGAAATGGGGATATTCATGATCCCTCCCCTGCCTGCTCTCAAGACTGGTGATGAACATCCAATGAGTGGATGCATGTGGAAGTGCTCTGAAAACTGCAACTCGCTATTAAAATATAAAGCATTAGTATAGAAGATGTGTATAATGTGTCGGCAAATTGCATTTGATTTAAACTGATGTGGTTTCCTTGATGGCAGAATTGGGAGAATTCTAAACACTGCAAAGAGTCTGAAATTGATGGCCAAAGGGTATGATTATTTAAAATGAGCAGCAGTATTGTCATCCAGAGCACTCTATAAAAACAGGTCGCTAATTCTTCCCTTGATTTTTCTTCTTTGTGTCTGTGAACTTGTCTGCAATTTAGTTCTTTAAAGAGATATTGTATCACTTTGTGAGATGAAAAGAAAAGAGCAGTTCTTTGTTGTCTTGGTGGGTTTAAAGATTTTAATGAAATCCATTTTAGACAACACCATCATCTAGCTGAAAAATATATGAGACGAAGTAATTTTTGATAGTGATTATGGTTAAGGTTGGTGACTTAATAACCCTTATTATCTTTAAAAATCTATTCTTGCTGATGGTTTCTCTACAATAAAGAAGACTTTTAAAATTAAGATTATATCAGCCTCTGTGTTTGTAGCTGGCTATTTCATTCAGTGAATATTGAGCATGTGCGGTACACAGTGCAAATTGTAGCTTGAAAGAAAAAGGAAGAGAAAACCTGGACCCTGACCACATTTATTGAGCTTGGGGGACGAAATGCATCTGGCAGAGAAGGTAGAAGGCGAGTTTGTGAGTAATGAGGGTCAGGTAAGTAAAGCACAGGAGGGTGTCCCGGCAGAATGCATGAGAGCTGGCAGCTACAGCAGCCTGACGTTCTTAGAGCACACTGTTGGAGCCGGACCAGGGCTTTGAAGCCTGGGTGGTATAAGGATGACTTAACTCCCAGGTGAATTTTTTCCCTTTGTCCTTTTCAGTACTGTCTGTATCATGTTATCAGAATTTGAAATGATGAAGCTTTAGTTATAACCTGTGTCCAATAAGAATTAGATATTGGCTTATAATAACAGTGTGATAAAGTTTTTTTAAAGCACTTGCCTATATTCGCAACAACTATGGAAGGAAAACAGAGCTTGCACGATTTCCATTTTGCAGATGAATAAGTGAACTTTGCCTACTTCCACAAAGCAAATGGGGTCCGAAGGCCAAACAATGCACAGCTCGGACAGCACGGTGAATTTGCTACGAAGACAGCACTGTTTCTTTTGCACTGTGGAAAGTAATTCCAGACTAAAACGATCAAGAATTTTAGGACTTTAAAGAATTGAAGGTGGTAAATTGAAAATATAGATGAGGAGGGAGCCATGGGTACCTCCTTAGGTTGGGATGTTTATAATTATATCATAAATATTTGTGATAGGTGATAGTCCTTTGATATTGGGTCTGAAATTTTGGATTTAGTCACTTAAAATGGAAATATGACAAGAGCGGGCCCAATGTATAATAAACTATGTCAAAAAGTGAAGTAGCTCTCATTCATTCGTTCACACATTCATTCATATTTCCAAAGGACATTTATTGCATACCTATTATGTGCCAGACACACTTGATTAAAAGAAGATGTTCCACTCAAGAAATTAATTATTTAGCGGAGGAGACAGAAGCTAGCGTACTTGTAAAAATTAGCGCTAATTTACAAGTGAAGTTCTTCAACAGAGTCACACATAAAGGGACTTGAGAGCACAGGGGAGGACACAGTGGTGCTTGGGGGCTTCCCAGGAGCAGGGGTCTGAAGGGAGAGGAGAATTTTGCTGGCTGAGAAGGTCACTCTCGCCAGAACGAGAGGTACGAGACAGGCCCAGTACAGACTGGGAAGCAGGTTCTTACTAGGAGACCGAACAGGTTCTGCAGGTCGTAGAAGCTGTTGGGCATTTTAAATAAAGGGCTGATTTGATTTTTGCTTATGGTTATGATTTTATTTCCCCTCCCAAAAGCATTTTTTTAAAGTAATAGCCTACAGAAAGAGTGACTGCCTTGCCCAGGGAGGGTTTTCGTGAAGCTGCGTGTGGTTTCTTTGTCTCCCTGCCGGATCAGAGGCTGGAGAGCTGTGAGGGACAAGGGGACTTCCAGCCCATGGTCCAGTTTGAAAACAATGTAGGAACTGAAATGTGGGCTTGCCAGGGTTTTATTGGGCCCAGACCCAGCCTCAAATACAAATGAACTTCCAGACAGATCTACCACCCCCTGCCTCCCACCCTGCAGAGAGGAAGGGGTCTTGCAAGGCCAGGAGAAGCTCACAATCAATGGCAATTTTAACTGGACCTGTGCGGCTGTGTGAGGAGCCCCCTGCATGAGTATTCTTGTTGATTTTAATTTTTTTCAATATTTTATAATTTTCCTATTTTGTAAAATGTGATTTTATTCAATGCACACAATAGTAGGAAAACTTCCACAGAGCCAGCCCTGGAACAGCGTCGTGCACAGCTGATTTCCAGCTGCTGCTGTGACTTCAGACGGGGACCTCCCTGCTCCTCCTCTTCCCAGGTACTGGCACAGCACGGCCACCTACGCCATAGCCACCGAGGTGAGTGGGGGAGTGCAGCACCTGCCGCCGGCCCGTCACCCTGTGTACCAGTGGCCCGGGGACCTGCTCAGGCCCGACCTCGTCCTGCTGCTCACCGTGGGCCCGGAGGAGAGGGCACGGAGGCTGCAGGGCCGGGGCGTGGAGAAGACCAGAGAGGAGGCAGAACTGGAGGCCAACAGCGTATTTCGTCAAAAGTAGGTGTCCCCCACGTGGCGTGAGTGGCAGAGCAGGTGCCCCTGCAGGGAGGGGAGCCCCAGCCTCGCTTAGGAGTGTGAGGAAATGATGTCATTCCCAGTTTTCAAACGCAAGAGACGACACCCTCTAAGTTGTTTCAGCTCCCTACGATGGGCTTGTCAGGACAGAGCTGCAGCATTGTTGTTAAAGTGACTGCTGTCCGACTGGGGGTCACACCTGGCTGTGCCAGAAATAGCGTGCACCTGGGTAAGACAATAAGTATCCCCGCGCCTCAGTTTCCCCAGTTGTAATCTAATGGGCACAGAGTACTGGGTAATGGACACAGTAACTTGTACCTACTCGGTGATTTCCGTGTGCCAGGGATCATTTTACTTAGGATGTTGTATAACCGCACAACACCCTTCCAAGGAAAACATCAGCCATATTTTACAGTTTACAAAACTCAGGCTCAAAAGATTAAGTAATTCTTCTAAATTTACGCAGCTATTAAGTAGTAAAACTGGGATTCAAGTCAAGGTCTTTCTGTGTTTGGAGACATGGTGTTTGTTTGAATTAGAAAGTTTTGCACACGATGGTGGAAGAGGGTCTCAGCAGTCTTCCTGCTTCGTGGCTGAGTGTGAATCAGCTCTACAGCACTGGTTTTAAAAACTAAACCAGGAATGTTTTATATAACTAAGCAATGCTAGCGTTGCTGCTGTAGCATAGTAATGTTGTACTATAAATGATAATAACTGCTGTGTGTAAAGATACTATGTTAACCAGTTTATTTGTATTAATTCATTTAAACCTCGTTGCAAACTTGCACGATATCATTTCCATTCTCATTTTATGGAAGAGAAAACTGAGGCAAAGAGAGGATAAGAAAGTTGACACATTCACTTAGCTACAAAGCAGGAAAGCAGAGTTGCCGGCACAAACCTTGTAGCTCCAGGCCTGTTCTAACCACGGTGCTCTGGCGCTCCCGTGAGGGAACAGGCCCTGGGCGCCCCGTGTATACGGCAGGGCTAGTGACCTGGAAAGGAGCTGGAGATTCCGGCGAAAGTTAGAGCACTCGGCAGTAAACACAGCATGTATGCTGAGGACTCTGGCTTCTGTGAAAATCATTGAGGGCACAGACTGGGGAGAAAGTTGCCGCTGAACAAATTACCCAAACTCTTTGAGCCTCCGCTGCTGTCTCTGCAGAATGGGGGTGACAGCAGTTCCCCTCCTAGGGTTACTCTGAGTATTAAATGAGAAAAATCAAGCAGAATGCTAAGGCTTGGCAGATCAGAGGTATCCAACAAATGCTAGCTATTCAACGTTATTATTAATTTACCATTTATTAAACGAAATGCACTCACATCTGTGGGCAAAGCTCATTGCGATGAGATAAGTGGATGGGAGCTTGCTTCAGGCTGTTTGTATCATGGTAAGAAAGTCACCTTAGCAGGAAGAGCTGCATTAAAAAGTGGACTCTTTTCATTCTGCCTGTCCCCAGGGTGGAAGTGTCCTACCGGAGGATGGAGAATCCGGGCTGCCACGTGGTTGATGCCAGCCCCTCCAGGGAAGACGTCCTGCGGAAGGTTTTGAGCTTAATCCAAAATAATTGTAAAAATGTGCCGGGTGCCACGTCTTGCTAGATTAGATGTTGTTTGAGACATCTACGCCCACTATCTGTGATGCAGCTTTCCTTGATTTCTGTTGCACGAGCATATTGTGTGGCAGAAAACTGGAAACCGGGCGATTTAATTTTACTCCAGCCCCTGTGCTCTCTTCTGACTTGTGTCTACCCACCGAGCTTGAGACGACCATGTTCCAACAGGAGGCTATCGACTGCTTCCTGCCTGGCATACTCAGCATTTTCTTGGAACATGCCTGTCAGTCCATCACTACCGACTCTCCGCAAGGCTTGCCTCCTCCAGAAGGCATCAGCTACGCAGAAGCAGCCGGGAAGATCTGCCAATCAGCGGGGAGCCCCCAGCAGCCTCTCCTGCTCCCAAACTGGTGCACGGATGATGCCCAGAGGCGACTCCTTCCAAATCGGGTTGCTCTTCATAATGATAGTCTCACGTAGCCCCCAGTCCTAGAGCCAAGTGTCCCCACAGAGCCTGTCTCTGTGTCCTGGCTGTCCAAGGACACTCCTGCAGAGCCACCTGTGGGCAAGGGACACTGACGAAGAAGGCATTGATCTCGTGTCTGAGACTCGGAGCCTCTTAGCTGGTCCTCTGGGTTTGTGCTGCTGAGTCAAATGTGAGACACTCAAGCCAAGATGCTCTAACTACAAATACACCAAATTCTCTGAACTATATTTTGCTTATTTGTCTTTCTTTCCTTTCCTACAAAATACGGCTCTGGCCACGATGAGCATTTTGTGCTGAGCTGGACGCATCGCACTAGGCCCATCCAGCAACTTATTTATATTGATCTTTGCGTCATGTGTTTCCTCAGTGTGAAGCCACGAATTAAAATTGGAGCCAAGAAGCTGAATGCAATACTTGTGTATTTTTGTTACACAAATTTATCTTGCTCAATAAGCACAGTGGATCCTGGGATGGGATTTCTTAGTAAATTATCTTTCACGTGACTGTCTTAAGATTACAGAGAAGAAACCAGCTTTGAGATCCATGTAGATAAAAAAACCTAGCTCAGAAAAAGGGAAATCTAATAGCTTTGGCCTTGGGGAGCTGGTTGAGCCAGGTGATTACCTAAAATTCCTTCCAGTTCTAAGACAGATGAATCTGTGTATTATTTTTATCCTGCCTACCACTTCTTAAGAAGACATTACCCCAAAATAATTAAATTTAAGGCCTTATCAGGTTTACTGTATGGAATCTTAAATTATAATAAAGTTTGTTATTAGCATCATAGTATTCTAAAAGAACTATAGTTAATTCCTACATAATGCATCTATGTATACAAACACATAATGAGTTTCAGTTGAACATATTTTTAAAGCTGACCAATGGCGGCATTAAGGTTCTTTGCAATGTGGGATCTGATTATATTATTGGTTTTATTTACTTTAAACACTTTGAAAGGCTTATCCTGGCAGCCTAGAAAAACAAACATATAATGCTTTTCTTTATGCCCCTTGCACGTGAATAAACTTGCTGTGGTTTCCTAATCCACTGTTCTCCCGGGTGCCTGTTGACTTGTCTGGAAAGTGACCCTCCGGGTTTTCTTTTCAGTGTTGTGATATCTGGGGGGAAGTTTTAGTCAAGGAAGTCCAAAGGTGTGAGCTGGCAGGCTAAGTGGGATTTGTGGTCAAAGTGCTTACAGCAAGAGGGGAGGGCAATCGTTTTGTTTTAAACATTGTTTCCTCATTACCAATATTAACGGGATTTTTATGATACATTCTTTATACACCTGAGCTTTTCATGCAGGGAAAGGTATATGGTTTGTGAGTATTAGATGAGGCAGTGTTTTATAATAGAAATAATTATTTCTACAACCGGGCTCTTTACACACGGATGGGTATATGGTCTGTGAGCATCATTACGAGAAGAGACAGCACCTCCTGCCTCCAAGCTGATGGCAAGTGGTCATTTGCTTGGCTCTGCTTGTTACAAGATTGGTCTGCTTCTGTTCCTGTGATAGATCATTAGTTGCCTGAATATGTATCCTCCCTTTCTTCAGCAGTAGTGGAATGTTTAGGTCGGCACACGGTGTCGAGAGTTCAGACCGCACTTCCAACTTTCCCTTGCAGCCACCTGTGGCCCACTGGCTAGACTCTTGCCAATAGTATGTGAGCAGAAGGGACATTTGAAACATCAAAGGGATATTGTCCCTTTGTCCTTTAACCCTTCATACCAGCTGTGTTTGGAAGTGACAGTGACCCGTCTAAGGACCAGGGGACGATGATGACACCAGAGAGAGAGAGTAAAACCAGATGAATAGAGACCAGTACTGGAATGTGGAACATCCCCCACGGCAGCCCCGGACCCCTACCTCGGCTTACATGTGTGATGAACATGTTTTGATCTGGTTTAAGCCATTCTTGTTTTGGGTTTCCGATCAATATATTGAGCCTATATTCTTTTATCTTTTACGCTAAGAACCCAGGACACTTCCACTAACGTATGGGACTAAAACTGTTTACAAAGAGCCCATGAGATATCAAATACTATGTTTAGTGAAGAAAAATAATGAGGCTCATCAATCATATACAACTCTTGACTGATTGGCTGCTAAAAATTTACCAGCCTGGGTCTTGTGGACTTTTCATTCTACCTGCCAGACCGGGGTGCCCCAAGAGAAGGAACCCATGACACTTACCTGTGTAAAAACCATCAAGAGCCATCATACCTAGCACAGTGTCGGGTATAAAGTTAACAGTCAATTTATGTTTCTTGTTTAGTCCTAAAAGTTATAGCCAAGACATAAGTTACACTAGAGAATTAAAATATCAAATGGAGTATTAATTATGAGATATGCACAATAAGAAGATTAGCTAGTTTAAAATCGCTTTGCAGTTATATACTACGTTTCATCTCCCCTAGCCAACACGGAGTTCTAGTGTCCTAGCTCAGGGGTCCCCCACTCTGGTTACGCATTAGAATCACCTGTGCAAGGCTTACAACTCTGATGCCGTACCCCCACCACAGATCCATTAAATCGGGTGTCTGATGTGTGTGTGTGTGTAAGTGTGTGTTTTCCATTTGATTCTGATAACGATTGGGGTTGGACATTGATCAGCATACACAGTTTCAAAAATTCATATGCAAACTTAAAGGCACATGGCTAGCTAATAATTTACTGTTTATTAAAGCATGAATTTGAATCGCAATCTGTGAGCCAGGCATGGAAAACAGTTAACCATGGAGAGGGTAGCCAAGCTGAGCACATGATCACAACTCAGTGCAGGTCCTTGACCTTCTGCTGTTTAGTGAATGTGTTAGGGGGTCTATTATATGAGAGGGAGGTATTTGCAAATTTTGGGATTCAAGAAAAGGTCAGGATTTAGTCCTCATGATTTTCATGTACCTAAAGAGTGATACGATGCAGTTGCTCCCCCCCACTCGCTTACTAGTTCTCTCTTGGCGACAGAGTTTTAGCTGGATGCATGGCTTCCCAGATCATGATTGCATTTCTAGGATTTCCTGGCAGCTGTAGGTGCCATTAAAGTGTACTCTGGCCAATAGGATGTGAGCAGTTAGGTAAGTACCACGTTAGAGCTGTTCTTGCTCCTACAGAGGGTTGTACTTGAATACTTTAGTCCTTTTCTGCCTTTCTGCTTGTTGGAAGATAACACGAATTGGACCAGCCGCCACAGAAAATTTTCTTGTATCTTATAAATATATACGTAATATAATAATTTACTGTGTGGTGAGTTTATATAACTGCTCTCTTGTTTCCTTTCTAACTTTATGATTTTCAAAAGTAAACATATAAACAGAAGGCTATTGCGTGTGGCTTTGGCAGTTATGCAAAGAGCTAATATTGAAGCACAAATTAACAAAAGAGGTTTACAGGGAAGGGAATGGAACTT
Source organism: Cheirogaleus medius (assembly GCA_008086735.1). Lineage (NCBI taxonomy): Eukaryota > Metazoa > Chordata > Mammalia > Primates > Cheirogaleidae > Cheirogaleus > Cheirogaleus medius. Next base: position 171,123,948 of record VBSM01002608.1, read on the forward strand.
GGCTTTGAGAAATGGACAGACATCCTTGAAATTTACTTTTATCCTACACAATATCGCAAATGACAGTTTAAACTATTGTAGTAAATAGATGTGGTCTTTGGAATGCTCTCAAATATATGCCTTTCCTTTCTTAATGGTATCTCAAATGGAGTTTCTTAATTCCTGCTAATGTTAAGTCAGCGCTCATTTTCACCACTGAATTATGAAATATCAACTGCACCGATTTCTTGTAAAGAAGCAGAAAAGAAAAGATATGAACTTACTCTGATTGAAAAGTTTTGAAAAATTTGTTTCACAGCAATTCGTTCTCTGAGCTATATTCTTTTCCTTCTTCTTTTTGGGTTCCTATATGTTATGATATCATTTAGAAACAGATGTTTGTCCTCAGTTAAAGTTTCTTCTGCTCAGACAATAATACCACATTGGATCTGCTTCTGGTTTGGCTGAGAAAACTCTTGTCACAGCTCAACTTGCTTTGATAACAACTGTAAATTCTGGAGACATAAAAGGTTCTGCAGGCAAGGTAGAATGAACAAAAGAAGAAGGTTTTAGAGTGGACGTGAGACATGGAATAAAGGAATGTTGTAATCATAGTTTTTATGCTAATGGTGGGTCAGTGTCAGCTCCACCTTGGTGAGTAAATCCCAATAGAAAAGACATAACAGCCTTTCTGTTTTGAAATGAGGCCACTGGAAAATGAAGGATAATTTTGCAAAAAGGACAGCCAAAAGGTGGAAGTCCCAAATTTTGTGTATACACTCTGCCCAAATCTCTGGCAAATTCATGGATCATACATGTGCAGGACAGACTCCAGCAAAAAATAAAATATGTGTATGAGATTGGAGCTACCATCTAAGAAAAAAGTTTATAGTTTGAGTCCAATAAAGTTAATTGCTAAAAACAAAAAATTCAACTCTTTTTAGAGGGTTATAACATAACCCAGAGTCTCCATAATATAATATTCACAATATCCAAGGTATAATCCAAAATTACCCAACATACAATGAACCAGGAACATGTAGAATATTATCAAGAGAAAAAAAATCTGTCAGTGGAGACCACCCCCAAGATGATCCAGGTATTGGAGTTAGCAGCTAAGAATTTTAAAGCAGCTATCGTAATTATGCTCAAGGATGTAAAGGAAATATGCCTGCCATAAATGAAAAGATAGGAAAATTCAGAGAGAAATAGAAACTCTAAAAAAGTATCAAAAATGGAAATTATAGAACTAAAAATTTCTATATCTGAAATTAAAAACCATCACTAGATAGGTTTTGCAGCAGAATACAGAGTTGACACAGGGAAGAATCCAGGTACTCAAAGATAGATTAATAGAAATTATCTGACCTAACTAATCTCTAAAATATAAACAAAGCATTGGAGATTTGTGATATAATAGCAAAAAATCTAACAGGCATGTATTTAGTGTCCTAGTATGAAAGGTGAAGGAGAATGGAATATATTAAAAATGTGAAGAAACAACATTTGCCCTATACGGAGAAAGGTTTCACCAAAATATTTCCTCAATAGGACAAAACATATAAATTTACAAATTCAAAAAATATCAGTGAACCTCCATCATTATAAATACAAAGAAAACCATGCCTAGGCACATCAAACTTGTACTGGAAAGTACCCCCCTGAAATTCATGTCCTTCCTGGAACCTCAGAATGTGACCTTATATGGAAATAGGGTCTTTGAAGATGCAATCAAGTTAAAATGAGGTCATATTGTATTATAATGAGCCTAACCCAATTATATAGTACCTGAAAAATTTTTAGACTCTTGGATCTTTTTGCAATGTATACCAAGGAAATAATCAGTTGTGCACATAAAAATATTTTAACTGCATAATATCTTCAAATAATTAGAATATATTTATATATATGCATACTATGTATTTATGTACAATATGTACTGGTTAAATAAACTGAAATCCTTTTGATAGAATACTAAACACCTAAGAAGGTATAAATTATCAAAAGTATCTTTTTTCTCAGTGATAATTAGAGAGTTTTATTTTCCTTCTACATCTTAAAAAATTTTTCATATTTTCTACAATAGCATGAAAAAATAGAAATCGCATTTTTAGCAGCTTTATTTTGGTAGAAATGGCATGCAGAAGAGTTCATGCATTTAAAATGTACAATTTGATTCATTTTGACATATGTATAATTTCATAAAACCATTATATACACAATCAAGGTAATGAACTGTGTATCACCTGTAGAAATGTCATTGGGTCTCTTTGCAATTCCACTTTTCTGCCCTCCCTGGCCTCTCGATTTCCAGGCAAACACATGTCTGACTTCATAGGAAATTACATTATATTTTCTAGAATTTTACATAAATGGAATATTACAATATGGGCTCTTTTTTATTAGACTTCCTTCAACTAGCACATGGTTATTTGAGATTCATCCTTGTTGGTTTGTGAATCAATAATTCATTCTCCTCTCACTTTTTTATTTTGCAGAGTAGTATTTTATCTTCTGGACATATACCATCATTAACCTGTCAGTGGACATATGGATTGGTCCCAGGTTTTAGTTTTTGCAAATAAGGTTACCTTGGACATTGCATACAACACTTTTTGTTGTTCTTCATGCCTTTGTGTAAATCCATATTTCCATCTAATGTTTTTTCTTTGTCTAAACAACATACTTTAACATAGTAAATCTTCCAGTGATGAATTCTTTCAGCTCTTGCATATATAAAAAAGTCTATATTTCACCTTACTTTTTGGGAGATGTTTTCACTTGGTTTTAAATTCTAGGTCACAGGGTTTTTTGTTTATTTCTTTTAGCCCTAATGTCTTCTCACATGCATTATTTCTGATGAGAAGTCTGCTGTCATCCTTCATGTTGGCCCTCTTTCCTCTATGCACAACCAGTGTCATGTCTCTGGCTGCCTTTTCTCTTTATAATTGCTTTGATTAATTTGATTATGACATGCTTTGGTGTAGATTTATTCATGTGCTTGCAGTTTGTTGATGTTGTTGGATTGGTGGGTTTTTAGTTTTCATTAAATTTTGAAAAAAATTATTTTATTGTTCGAATAGTTTTTCTGTCACCTTTTCTCTCTTTTTTCCCTTAAGGACCCCAACCCTATATATATTAGATTGCTTGAAGTTGTCCCACAACTCACTGATGATCTTTTTAATTTTTTAAATTTCTCTTTGTCCTGTGTTTTTCTTTGGGTGGTTTCTCTTGCTATGTCTTCAGGTTCACTAATATTTTTCAATGCTCAACTGCAGTGGGTAAACCCCATGGATTATGGAGTTTTCCAGCCTGGCTAGTGAGAACAAGAACTATACCTAACTTTGCATGTGCCTGGTTCTGTTCTCTATAGCCTTTGGGGATGGTTCCTTGCCTGGCCCTGGGTAGCACTGTTCCCTGTCATGGTTGAGCACTGAAGGAAGGCTCTCGGTGGAACTCTGATGTTCTCGCTCTATGCATCTCTTTCTACTCCAACTGCCTTGGTCTCCTGGGACTCTCAGCTCTGTCTCCCCAGCACAGGGAGTCTGCTGGATTCTTCTGGGCTCTTCTTCAGTCTTCAAATGCCCAGAAGTCATTAACCTGAGGAATTGTAGGGCTCACCTTATTTCCACCCAGTCACAGGGGGCATTTTCATTTGTTGCTGCTGTTTTGTAATTTTGTCTGGCTGTTTGGTTGCTTTAGGTGAGGGGATACATTTTGTCTTTATTACTCTATCTTGGCCAGAAGCATTTTCAACAAGCAAGAAAAAATTACGACAAGTGAAACCACCTTTTGGAAAACAATAAGTACCTTATGTGAGGCAAATGTTTTGCACAGCAAGGCAGACAGTGAGAGATGATGAGAAGCTCCAGCTCAGGCATCTACAGGGCAGATATTGGGTTCAGCCTCTGCCGTGACACTCAGCATGTTACTTCCCTTCCCTGAGCCTTTATTTCATAAGTTATAAGTAAGGATAAAAACATATTTTCTAAAGGACTTTTAAATATATATTAATATAGTTCTAATGTATAGGTGAGATTCAAAAATTAGTAATTTCCTACTTTTATCTTTACATAGAAATATTTGCAGCTTGCACATCAGTTCAAAGTGTGACTGAAAGATGTAGTTCCCTGCATCAGCCAGGGTGCACTTAAATCAGACTAAGGCCGGTCCTTTGTGGAAATGCCAAAGCATAGAATTTACCGATCTCCAAGTGGAGTAAGCGCTCATACTTAGTTATATTTAAATTTCAGCAAATGAGGAGTTAAGCTAAAACCATTTTAACCATTAGGCTAGCTTGGCAGATCCAGAATGAAAACTCCATTTAGATGAGAGCGTCAGGGCACCATTCATCAGGACAACGCAGGTGCGCGGGAGGACAAGGTGCTCCCGACCTTCCACTTTTCTCACGTTCAAGCTGCTACGTCTCACTCAGTGTGAACCCAGAGTCAGACAGGGAGCTCTGCTCCACAACGACAAGCACATCCAGTAGCAGATTAATTTTAATCTTCAGGCTTATGTAATTGCAGATTTGTTCGTTTGCTTAGATAGTTTCTTTGTTATGAGCAGGGAGAGGAGAAATGGATACTGGCCTTTTTTTTTCCCAGCAAAGTATTATATTTTTTTCTCAATTTAAGAGTGTACAAAAGTGTAGTCATTTCATGGAATTCATTCAACATACAGCTGCAGTCTATAAATAGGAGGGAATATTGTTCTTTTATGTAGTCTATACATTATCTGGTTTTTCTCACGTGCAGCCCAGGGTAGCAGAGGAAAACAAGTTTAGTCCTATGTGGTTTAACATTTAAAATGATGTGAGTTTTTAACAGTCTTGTTAGGTAAGGCACACTCTTTTCAAGAGAAAATGCTCAGTGTCAAGAGATTTTTGTCTTTCTCCAAGACGGCAACTGTGTGCCTGGGGCCAAGAACGTTATTTGGGCAACCATAGGGGTGCAGGGAATGGGGCCATGGTCACGTTATTCTCTCTCCACTTGGCTGGCACAGGGGGTTGACATTTGGGTCTGGTAGCCCCGCGTGTTGAACGTGGTCTCGGCTTGGGGCTCCGTGGTGTCTGGAGCTCTTGCATCTGTCTCCCCTCCAGCCCCGCTGCACGGCCTGCTCCCAGGCTGCGCTCTGTGTCCCCTCAGCCCACGGGAGCTTCCTCTCTGCCCTCCACACTTCCCGCCCTGAACCGATGCTCTCGGTTCCAGAGCAGAGCCTGGAGGGAGGAAGCTGGGGAGGAGGAGACATGCCTCTGACCATCTCCTGTTGTATTTTCCCGTAGGAAATGAACAGAACCTTCTATTCGCCCAGCGGGTTTTGCTTTGCAGTATTTCTCAATGATGTTCTTTGGTGTGGGTCTCTTTCTCCCTGGGCAACCGGTGAGTCTTTCAGTCTGGAAAGTCATGTCCTTGAGTTCTCAGGAATTTTCTTGATTTGTTTCCCTGGTAAATTCTACTTTTTAATTTTTTGTCTTCTCTTTCTCTGTATATTTTATTATTCAGATGTTGGACATCCTGGACTGGCTTTCTAATTTCCTTAACTCTCTCTCACATATTACTTTTTAATACTTTTATTTTGTAAGATTTCTTAAATTTCCTGTTTAAAATTTTCTATTAAGGTTTTCATTTCTCGTGTCAAGTTTTGAAATTCCAAAAGCCTGCCTTTCTTTCTTTCTTTCTTTCTTTCTTTCTTTCTTTCTTTCTTTCAAGTTTCTTCTACAGTATCTCTTATTTTCTCCTTGGATGCACTATCCTTACTTGTCTTTCTGAGACTATGAATCGTTGCTTTGTTTACAATTATTCCTGCAAAGTCTCCGTTTCCTCTGAGGTGGCTTTTGTTTGTTTATCTGTTGTATTTGCATCTTCTGGGTGCCACGCTTGTCCCGTTCTGGTAATCCTTGGAGACGGCTCGTGATGAGTGGGGAGACTGAATCCTTTGTGCAAAGCATTTACAGTGAAATCTCATACAGTGAACCTCCTCTTTGGGGTTGTTGCAGTAGACACCCAGCTTACCCCCTTATCTGTTTTCCATTTACCTGCTCACTTTGTAAGGTGCATATCTTATGACACCCCTTTTTTGTGGAATATCTCTCTCTCCCAGGGTCAACCAGGGCTGTCCACGGAGTGGCCAGCAGGTGGAATTCAGCTGGCACGGTGTTATTTGATTTTACTTTTCAAAAAAATTTTCAGATTCTTAGACAACTGAATGTGTATACATTTGGGGTCACAATCTCTCCAGTTGTGCCACACTCCCAGCCTCTATTCCTGTCCAGCTGCAAGGAAGGAGAAAAATAAGCAGCCCCCTGCATGGAGGGCAGATGTACACACAGATGATGGTCATTATTTTGATCCTTCCATGACTGGTGTAGGTATGTAAGAAAAACCAGGGTATGATTCACTTTGCCTGGAGTGTCCACAGAGGTTTCAGAGATATGGAATCAGAAACACCTCATGGAGAACAGGTCTAATGCATGTTAGACTGGATTGAAATGAACCTTTCTTTCTTAGGAACATTCTGAGTGTTGTGTTACTTGTCCTATTCAGTCAAGTGTTTTGAGCCAGTAATTTTTATAAGTTAACTGATTTTAATATGCTTGTGGGTGTAAATTAGATACAAAACATCTAATTTGGACCTGTGTATTTCATTTGGAGACCATGCATTGATCTAAATCTACTTTGCAGCCTTTCAGTGTCAATCTTGAATTTCTTTAAGCAAGTGAAGTATATAAGACATTTGTGTGGAAAACTTGTAACAAATTGCATTTGGCTCAATCCCTGGTTACGATTTTGTTATGCTAGCTCTTTTTCTCTTTTCCGTTTGATGCATACTTAAACCAATTCCATTTAGAGCAAATACATTGCATTTCCACTAGAGGGAGGAGAAGTGCTGATTTTAAACCTTTATGAGGGAGCCGTTTCTTTGCTGAGATAATCACTTCTCTCATTACCCATAAACTGTGCCTGGAAAAACAACAGTAGTTCCTTTCATTTTTATTTAAATGTCTGCTCTAATGGGAAAACAAAGGACAAAACATGGAACGTTTCTAGGTCAAAGTAGCAAATCTTTAAAAGTGGCTAATTTCTTGCTTCAAGAATTCTAAATACAACCCTGGGGTCAGAAAAATATTCAAAGAAAGACCTTAGTGATCATAGAACTCGATCTCTTGCTTTAATAGTTGTGTAAAATGAGGCCCATAGAGGGCCCTGCCCTGCCCAGGGTCATATAATTTGTTCGCAGCAGATGCATGCAAGAATAGGGATTCTGCAGTTCTTTTTCCAGAACTCTTTATTATGCAATATATTGTGTCAGCATATCTAATGCAATAAATGATATATATATATATGCACACACATATTTATGTGTGTGTATATGTATATACATGCATATATTTTCTTCCTGGTGAAGTTTATGATTTCAGATTTGGCAGCGAGAAGTATTCTGGGGCTTTCCTACATCCTTGTTTATTTGGTCTTAAAATCTCTCCAGCCCTCTCCCCTCATTATGTAACTCTGGATGCTAACACACTGCTTATGTTGGGTGCAGCTAATAGATTCTGCAAGGCCCGGGCTCTTGTAATGACTGAGCAATCAGGAAAATACCACGATTTAGAAAACACATCGTAAACTTTTCTGTGGAGTATCCAAAATGTTTATTAACATGCATGACATTAATGGCTGTGCTTACTCTGCCATAATGGAGGGTGTGTCCCATTTCTCTAAAATAATAAGACATTCAGGGGAGCTATCAAATTTCTCTTTTGGCTGAAGCTGCTCTGTAAACCCTTCCAAATCTAACATATTCGTGTTCATCTTTGAGGTAGGAAAGATTATTTTCTGAGTTTTAATTGAAAAAAACAAAACCTCCAAACACCCAAAATTCTCTAATTCTGAATTTGGGGTTAAAAGATCCATCAACAAATGTTTGAAGACACAAATGCATATTTCTTTCAAAATTTTCTGTAGCAAGAACTTTCATTGAGGAGCATCCCTCACGCCTCTGAGTCCCCTGACTAGTAGCGTGGAACTATTTTTCCCTGAAGAGAGCTTGCATTAAAGGTTAAAGTTAGGAAATTCGGTGACATGTATAAGGTTTCACATTTATAATGTGAAATGTGAGCAGAACTGTGGTCATTCTTTTAATTAAAAAGTCATTAATTCTTACTGATTTATGTGCATAACTACAAAGTAACGAGTGAAGGAACTCCTGGCTGCAAGGCTGAGGGGATGCAGATACTTGGTCTCCATCTCTGGACTTTAGCTTCTCTATTTGCAAAACAAGAAGATCAGACTCGAACAGGACCGAGAGCCCCTTCTTTTCCAGGACCAAGAGCCCCTTCTTTTCCGGTGGGCCATGACTTCAATTGCAAAACAACTGGAATCCACTTAGAGTCCAAACTCCCTTTTAATTTTTAACAGGATCGTAACACAGGGACGTTGTTTTGTGCCATCTTGTTACTGTTTTAACGACTTGGGAAAGCGTGCTATTGGTATATAATGCATTCCGTAATGCATTGATGCCCACAAAACCTTTAAGTGAATCAGTCTTTTATAGGAAGAACCCCCTTTAAATTCCCTAGGGAAATCAAAGTGACTTATAATGTGACTAATGAGTGACCGTTTCTCTCACTCCGTCTCAGCCCAGCCCCCCTGTCTCCCATGGGAACTCCCTGCAATAATCTCTTCCCAGGTATTTTTGCTGTCAGCACTCTACCGCCCCCTACAGTCTACACTTTGTGCAGCACCCAATACCATCCCTACAAAACATGATTGACATGAACTCACCCACCTGTTCGTCACACTTGGAGCTTCATTCAGGTCTCTATTACTCCTAAGAGAGGCCTTCCCCATGATTCAGCCTCAAATAGTGCCTTTATTGTTCTCCCCGTGGCTCTAGCTCATTGCTGTCCATCTGTATCTATGTCTGGGTCCATGCCTGTGTCTACACTGTGTCCATCACCATAACTACATCTGTATCTCTATTCATATCATGTCTACATCCGTACCCACATCTCTATCTAGATCCACCTCCACATCTGTGACTGTACACCTATAGTGTGTGTGTGTGTTTGTGTTCCTGCACTGTGTGTACACTCCAGGAAGGCAGAGACTTTGTTTTGCTCGTTGTTAGCATCTCAGTGTCTAGACCAATGCCTGACATATAACAGGAGCCCAATAAATATTTGTCAAATGAACATGCACATTTTCTGTAGGGTCCGTCAGACCGTTGAACTGGGATTCGGAGTTTTGCTCTTATTAGCTTTGTGATTGTGAGCGAGTTGTTTAAATTCAATGAGACTTCACGTTCTCATTTCTAAATCAAAAATGCCATCGTTTTCCTCGAGGGTCTGTTGTGAGGATGAAATTGGATAGGATAATGAAAAGGAGCTTTCTCAGTCCTGGCCAGAAAAGACTCCAAGGTAAGGTCAACTCCCTTCTTCTTCTTTCTGTCTTATTGAGCACACTCAGATTTTCATGCATTTTCTGGCATCAAAGGGAAGCGCACCTATTAATATTCACTTCTGGTTATTTTGAAAGTTGGAAAACTGAGACTTCCCAGCTGTGGAAGATCACATAAGATCAGATAAACATAAACACCAGTTTCCACAGGATGGGATTGTCACAGAGCAGAGCAGACTTACCCGAGACTTTAAGCTTGGTGTTGGAAATGCATTTTTCCCCAAAGTCAAGAATGATGGTGGTTTACCATTTAGTTTTATTATTTGAGAGTTAAGGACTAAACTTTTGCCATCTAGGTGGTATGAGCTTAAGCATTTGCCTAATTATCCAACCCAATTTTAAGAAGGTTTTTTTTTTTATTTTTTAATAAGTTCCCTTTTGTAGTTGAAAACCAAATACTTTTGCATTGGAGTAATGCACCTCCCTTGGCGAGAGTAACCACTCTAGTCAAGAAAAAGATTGGCAGTAAGCATCTGCTAAGGGTTTCATGCACGTCATGGTAAGTATCCTTCACTTCAAGCCTGTGAATCAGCTCCTAGGGCTGCATCTATGGGGCGTTATAGAACCAGCCCAAGGACATGTGGTTAATTAACATGTGTCCTGGAATTTGTTGCCTGCTTGTCTGATTCCAGAGCCACTGAGGGCTCCCAAGCCCTGGGCTGTGGTGCCCCCAAGTGATGACAGAGTCAGTCTCGAGTGACTGTTCTATCTAAAACAAAACAAAACAAAAACAAAAATAAAAACTGAAAACAGAAACCCATGTGTGTGATATTATATTTGTGAAGTTATTTATTGTTTAAAAATCATGTAAGTTTGTCCTATGTAGCAATAGCACAAGGCATTATATCACTTTTCAGATAAAGCAGGGGAAATCCTATGACTTTGCTGAAGGTCCCCAGTTAATAAGTAGAGACTGGAATTCTGCCTTCTGATGAGAGATCCTTGTTCTTTCCACCATTCTCCCTGGCCTTTCTAGAAGAAACATTTCTGGTCCACAGTTACAGACTTACATCTGCATTTACAGAGTCTCTTCTCCCCGCCAGTCATTTGAGCAGCAGCTGGGAACACACAGCACTTAGACAAACACAGATGAAATTTCTTCCCTCACGCAGCTTTCCTTCTGGGGGCCAGACAGCTAATAAACAGGTACCTCCAGGAGACACCGGGTGGTGTGAGTGCTGTGGGCAGAAGTCACACCCGTGAGGGGACAAGTGCACATGGAGGGAAAGGGTGGAGATTTTCAGTTGGGTGGTGTGGAAAGGTGGCTTTACTAAAGAGACATGTGAGTCCCTGAGGGAGGCGAGGAAGCCAGCCAGGTGATTCACAGGCTTCCAGCAGCAGCAGTAGCACAAATTATTTGTCGTGTAAAAAGATTCTTTTAAAGAGCCATTCTGTTTTCTAAGTGCGGGAGCTGTGTGCTGCACATTGAGCTGTGTCTGCTGCGAACAGTGAAGCCCAGTGACATAAGCAGGGATTGCACAACCTGGCAGGAAAGCCCTCACCTGACCTCAAGAGGTGGCCACACCTGGGATGCTCCCTGACGGCGTCCACACCCTGCTTTCTCTCTGGGACCTGCGCTGAACGTGCTGTTGGCTTAAAGTAGTCTCTTTATCGAAAGACTGCAATCTTCCTGGCAGATACCATGCATTTTTATCATATTTCCCAGAAGCGCTCAGATTCTCAGGGTCCATATATGTGAATTATCTATAGTGCAGTTAAATGTCATGAAATTGCACAAGCCTTTTTAATTAATAGGATTCATAAGTGCTCACTGGAAGTCAGTTCTATGGAATTCATTTTTTTTCCTGCTTGACATTTATGTAGCCTCTTTAACATTTAAAATATATTATCTCATTTTATTGTCACAACAGCCCATGAAGTGGTTGAGTGGGAGAGATATTATCCCTTTTCTCTCTCTCTCTCTTTCTCTCCTTCCTTCCTTCCTTCCTTCCTTCCTAATGGAAAGATACATGGTATTTGATATGATGGAACATGCTGGAATTCTAGTGACCGGGCTCTAAAAATAACAAGATATACTTTCCATCCATCAAAATCAACCAGTATTTATAGACACAGCATGTTTGCTTGCTGAGAAGAGTGTATGGGACAGCAACCCCTGCCATGAGAATGGAAAAAGATACAAATCTTAATGAAGCGCCACTTGGGAAAATGTTTCAAGAATTTTTAAAATGTGTTTACCTTTTGACACCAAAATTGTAATTGTAAGAAATCTCTCCAAAGACACAGTTAGAACTGCAATAAAAGTTAATAAACCAAAAATATTTATTCCGGCATTGTTTATGAGAGCAAAATTTTTAATAAAGTTAATTGCTCAACAGTAGGGGAATGTTTAAGCAAGTGATGATGTAAGGACTCGATGGAATATTGTGCAGTCTTTGGGAACAGGATATTCTACTCTCTGGAGGAGAGGTTGGCTATACCCAGGCAGTGGTGAGAGATAACTTGACCTCCTGGCCTATTACTTTTTGCAAAAACAATCCCCAAATCCTAGAGGTAGGGGCCGGGTGGGAGATGCCTATGGATAAGAAAACAGAGTTTCAGCAGAGCCTGTGTACAGCACAGCTTCCTCTGTGCATTCGGGTCGGATCCCTTAAGAAGGAGACGTCAATGCTAGGTCAGGTGTGACGGTTCAGGGTAGGGATGGGTTGGTGGCATTTGCTGTGACTGTGGATGCTTTGAGGGGTCCTGTTTTCTCCCAACAGTGAAGGACCTGGTGGGCAGGCTTCCAGGACCAGGTGGGTCATTAACTAGCTAAATAAACAATGAATAATAGAAACCAACAGAATAAACAATGGCCCCTCCCTCCATTTTTGGGCTCCCGGAGTCCAATACCCCTTTCAGCATCGTGAATCCAAGTCACTGCTGGCCCTGGGCGTCCTCCTCTGGAATGACCCTTGCGTTTGTCTTTCACTCCCTCCCTTTGTCACCTTCTCCGTGTTTGTTCTAACTGCACGTCGGTCTCCCAGATGCAGACCCTGACCCAGCAGGCTGCCCATCACTTTCCCGGTATCCAGAGCAACCCTTTGGAAACAGCCCCTGCCCGGTGGCCCCTACAGGGAGGTTCTTTTGTTTACTGCCCTCTTTGACTTGTGCTTGCCCAGAGCCACGTGTTCCCAGAAGCTCAGGGCCTCCCAGTGGGTGCGGGTCCCCCAGACTCCCCCTGGCCTCGGCCTGCTCCTCCCACGGGGCCACCTGGCCTTGTCCCTCTCTGACCCTCTGTTCTGCTCAAGGTGAGCTTCTGAAACTGATTCTTCTGCAGTCCCCTGGGCCCACCCTGCCTGCCTTCCTCTCAATTTTCAGGGGACTGTATCTCCCATGATTTAACCTTCTGTTGGCCTTGGGTTTAAATCTATTGATTCTTTTAAACATGTTTTGCTGGTTTTTTGAAGCAATAAAGGTATAGGCTAAAAATTAAAAGAGAGCATAAAATGTATGCAATGAAAGTGAGTCTTCTGCCCACCCCAGACCTCAGCCTCCCTCCCCAGGGCTGATGTGCACTGTTTCTTGTGTGTCCTTCCAGAAAAGTTCCATGCACAATACAAGTATACACATTCCATTTTTATGTCTTTGTCAAAGCACATGGTGGCTTACAATACATATTTTTCTATATCTTGTTTAACACTTAAAACTATAGCTTGGAAAATATATACTTTAGAATTTTTTTCACATGAGAACACAGCTATTTCATTTGCTTTTACATCTGTATAGTGTTTCACTGGATAGATAAATCATAATTTATTTAGTGGATTCTCAACTGTTGTTTCCAGTTATTATCTATAATCATCAATGGTGCAAAAGAGCATCAACCTGTGTGTATGAGTGTGTATGTGTATGTGTGTGTGTTTACATGTATTTGTGCATCCCTATAAACATATCTCTAGAATAAATGCATAACAAAGTAACTGCCGAGTCAAAGAATACATTCATTTTATTCATTTTTAATTTGTTCAAAACCGTTCACTTTATCCTCCAAAAAAGTTGTATCAATTTAGTCACACCAACAGTGTACACTATTTTTCCATTTTATTTTTTGTGAATTGTATAAGCAAACACTCCTATTGTACTGTTTTAATTCACATTTCTAAAATATGAATGAGTGTGGATATCAATTTATTTTTCTAAGCCTTATGTCTGTCTCTTAAATACTCTGCCAACTATCCTATGGGTCTTTGTCCTTCTAAGATACTGATTTGTAATATTTATTCATATATTTATATACCAGGCCTGTGTCATATGTATTGTACAGGTTTTCCAAGTTTGGCTTTATGTTATTTCCTTTTTGAAGAACTGTTAACTTTTTAAAGTATTGAAATGTATTAATTTTTTCCTTAATGGCTTCCGACTTTCATGCTTTGCTTAGAAAGTTTCCCCAGCTCCAAGATAAACATTTTTATATCCTAATTTTCTTCTAGTTTGTGATTTCATTTTTTACTTCTATTTTGTAATCCATCTGAAATTATTTTAGTGTTAGAATACGTGTTGATTTTCCTCTTCACCTATCTTGAGTGAGTTATTTTGAAGCGCATTTTGCACTTGAAATCGATTGCAGATGTAGTAAAGTATGAATAGTATTCATGGCATTAAATGCTTTCATTTGCTGCAGTGATGCACATTTGATTTAATAAATATTAAGCAGTCCCCGAACAGGTACGCACTGCTAACATAGTAACAACTTCTATCCACTGAGCAGTTACCGTGCACTCAGCAAACTCTCTAGAAAACTTTACCCATTTTAAATCCCACAGCCCTGAAAGGCATGTACTGTTGTCTCTATTTTATACCTAAGAGAAAGGATCATCTTGAGATGACACATCTTACAAGCGCAGACCTGGGGCCTGAATGTGAGTCTGCGTCTTCAGAACACTGAGGGTTTCCAGTCTCGTTCCTGCCACCAAAGGAGAGGCATGTTGAATGGTGCGTGGATACATGGAGCACCCTCTTTCCGGTCCACTAACTGGAATTTATAGTCCTAAAGCTTCAGCCTTTACATGAAATATTTTGTCGAATTGGATTTAAACCTCTTTCCCATCCTCTGAGCCCGATGAGGTAAGACTCATAAATGCCGGGTGTTGGCTTCTGTCCCTGTGCAGGAGATACGGGCACTTTACAGCGATAATTTCCTCCTAATTGGTTGTAACTAATGCACTGCCGTTCTGGAATGTGTCACTTACCGAAATGTACCTTAGCAAATGGACCATGTTCTCCATCTAAATGTCAATTTACACATGCTAAGCACAGCGCATGAGAGGCAGTGGGATTAAGAAGAAAGGGGACAGGAAGGGGCTGCCCGAGTGGGCAGTAACTGACCTGGTGACACGGTGAGCTGGCCACCTTCCCCTACGTCTCTTTTGGATGGGGGAGGATTGGAATTGGGGACTGAGAGACCGGCGGAGAGGCAAGCCCTTGCCGGAAGTCAGCATGCATCTCCTGGGCTTGCCTTTCCTGTGCACAGGTCTGTTTTCTCATATGCAAAAACAGGGAGGCTTGGTTAGACTCACGGTGTCAAACTCTGCTCTATGGAGGTCCCTTGGGCCATTGTACAGAAGGGGGAGGGACGAGCCCGCAGGGATCCTGTCCTCTGCTCCCACCCGCCCCATGGCTCCCTGCTTTCCCTGCTTTGCATCTTTGGGATAACACTGAGACACTGGGCGTGGCGCTCTCCAGGGTGCTGCCAGCTCTGACATCCTGAGATCCTGGTCCCCATGGCCCTGGGCCCTGCACTTGCTCTGGCGGAGGCTGAGCACCACCGACCTAGGGAATGCCCCGCCTCCTGCTTTCCTGTCCTCCTCAACAGCCATGGACAAAACAGGGTGCAGGAGAGGTGTGGGTGGGAAGAGAAGCAGGTGGCAGCAGCCTCGGTTAGTCTTGGCACCCACAGGAGCAAGTCAACAGACACTAGTGGGGCAACCAGCCCAGCCCCCATGAAAGGAACGGATGCAGCAGAGGGGGACGTGGGCACCTGTGTCCCTGTGTGGAGCTTCCAGGCCTGGCAGAGGCTGAGGACATGTGCGGCCCCCGCCTGCCCCAGCTGGCCCACTGACTGTGGGCAGCTTTCCTGGGCTGGGGAGGCGTCCAATTGCAGGAAGGGTGGGCAGGAGCCTGTGGGGAGGATAAAAGACATAACGAGGAATTGAGATGACATATGAAACCTTCAGATGGAGAGGGCTCTTTGCCCTCTTTTTGTTAAAAAAATAATCAATGAACTTGTCTCTCTGTTTCTCTCTCTGCCTCTCTGTTTCTCCCTCATCCGTATTCTCCTGAGCTGTGATTTTAAGTTCTCCAAGGGTCTGAGGTTTCCACATCAGTGTAGTAAAATTGCATACGCAGTGTCGGTGTCAGGGTGAATTCCTGGTGCCTTGGAGCCAGGCTGAAATGTATGAGCTTCAGAGAGCCAGACTTTGCAGAAGAAGCAAACTTGGAAGAGAGAAAGTGAGAGAAAAAAAATGAATTCTGAAAGATCTGCAAGGAATCTCATTTCTGCCTTTTACAAACTGGTGGGAAGTTAGCAAATTACTTAACCTGTCTATGAATAGCTGTCATTTCCCACTCCACAAAAAGAGGATTCAGATTAGCTTTAGATTTCTAAAGCTAATACTAATATCTACCTTCTAAATTTGCTTTGAGAATTGTTAGAAAATTGCTTGTCTTATCTAACATATCTAAAATATTTGTTCAATCGATGGCAGCTACTATTTTACCCAGGTTAACATATACTCTAATGGCTTTCTGTGTGTGTGGTGCCATTGTTATCATTATTTAATATCGAATTCTGTTCCCTCCGAGTAGACAGGACCCGCCACACACGTATTGTGTCGTGTCAGCATGTAATTTTCCTGGACTTGTGAAAAGGTCAAAGAATACAATTTTGGAGAAAAACTTAAAAGACCTATTTGAGACTCAAAGGGAAGTTTTTCTACCTTTAAATTCTTATCTTTCCTCACTGCCTTTCCCACCAAACTTCCAGCCTTTCCAGGAAAGCTTTGCAAACCACGGGGACGTCCGAGGGACATGAGGGCAGCAGAGTGAGAGCTCCGGCCCAGTTATTCACTTCCCTCACTCTGCTCCCTGCTGGGCTTTTCCATTTCTGAAAAGTCAGCCTTCTGGACATCATGATTCTGAAGCCCGTTCAGTTCCTAAGTACGTTCTGTGGTTCTCTTCCGTCTGCAGCCTGAGACCACGGTTTCTACACTAAAATTAAGAGACGTGGTCTGACGAGTCCAAGCTTGCAATGAAGAGAATCGAGAGAGAGGTTTGATGTTTGAATGACGAGCCGTTGGGCCCCTTCTCAGACCTGTGTGTTGACTGAGTCCATTTCCCAGCCCGTTGCAAGGCCGCTTCACCTGCTGGTTTGTGTTTTCTGTGTTGCGAATTCTGTACTTCCTATTTCCAGGATGATCTTTGTCAGTGTGACCTGGCCTGGGCCGTGCGTGTGGATGTGAGTCGTGCGGTGCTGATGGGGCCGGCTCTGGGGACAGACACTGGGGCTCCCCTGGTGACTTCACCTTTAACTATGGAAACAAATGCTTTAAGACTGAGAAAGGTGTTTGTGCTAAATCTTCCATGTCAGCTATTATATTTTTAGTATTCAAAGTTTAAGTTTGTTCTCTGAATACCCTCTCCCCCAACCTTTCAAAAATTCTAATTGTGGTAAAATACATATGACCTAAAATTTAACATCTTAACCATTGTTAAGTGTGCAGTTCGGTAGTGTCAGGTACGTTCACATTGTTGTGATCCGCAGAACACTTCGTCTCCCAAAACTGAACCTCTCTGCTCACAAAACACCAGCTCCCCACACCCCCTCACCCTGGCCCGACACCACCGCCCTCCTCTCCACGCACTCCAGGCACGTGATAGTGGAATCTTACAGTGTCTGTCTCTTTGTGACGGACGGCTCACGCTCATTTCACTTAGCGTGGTGTCTTCTAGGTCCATCCATGTCATAACTTGCGTCAGAATCTCCTCCCCTTTCAAGGCTGGGCAACGTCCCTTTGCGGCCACAGCACACTGTGTCTATCCAGTCATTCGCCGACGGGTGTCTGGTGGCTCCCCTGTTTGCCGTTGTGAGTACGCTGCTGTGAACACGGGTCCAGCTCCCCTCTTTTGGCACCCCGTCCTTCATTTTTGGATCCAACATCTGCACTTTCTTCTCTTGTTTATCAGGGGATATTAATTACAGTTATTAATGACAGTTTTTTATATATTTTAAAAGTTTTCTTCTTTTCTTCATTCTCTCATTTTTTAAGATTCCTTTCCCCCCTTTTCTCCTTCTCTCTCTCTCACCTTCTTTTCGTCTGCGTGGATTGAAAGGTGGCTGTCAAAGAGATGAGTCTAAGTCCTAGCCCCAAAAACCTTATTTGGAAAAATGGTCTGTGCGGATATTAAGTTAGGGATCTCCAGACCAGATCCCTGGTTATCAGGGTGAGTCATAAATCCAACACGACAATGCTCATACGATACGAGGAGGGAAGAGGAGAAGACCACGTGGAGACAGAGGCAGAGGTTGGGATTGGGCAGCCAGAATACAAGGAATGCCTGGACCCCAGAGGCTGGAGGAGTCAAGGAAGGATTCTGCTCTAGACCCTCAGGTGGAGCGTGTCCCTGCCAGGGCCCCCATTTAGGGCTGGGGCCTCCAAAACAGTGAGGGAATTCGTTTCAAGTCTCAAGTCACTAACTTAGTGGTAATTCGCTAGGTAGGCCTGGGACACTCATGTTCCTTCCTCCCTGCCTGGCTTGTTTCCTTTCATTTTAAAGGCTCTCCTCTAATGCTCAGTGCTCCTTGCATGTCCAATCACGTATAACTGCTGGGTAAAATAGGCAGCTGGGCAGCTCTCAGGGTGTCTGTGTTGTGTATGTGTGTGTGTGTGCATGTGTGTGTGTGTGTGTGCGCCTGTGCATGTGTATGTGTGTGTGTGCATGTGTGTGCATGTGTGTGCATGTGCATGTGTGTGTGCATGTGTGTGTGTGTGCATGTGTGTGTGTCCATGTGCATGTGTGTGCGTGTGCATGTGTGTGTGCGTGTGTGTGCGTGTGTGTATGTGTGTGTCCATGTGCATGTGTGTGTGCGTGTGCATGTGAGTGTGTGTGTGTGTGTGCGTGTGTGCGTGTGCATGTGTGTGTGTGTGTGCGTGTGGAAGGAGTAGGGTTGTCATGTGTTGTTGCATTGACAGGGCAGGAACCTAGCTGGTTCATTCATAGACACATCCTCCATCTGGTCCTGACCTCTGAGTCAGGGGAGGGGGTGACAGGGCCCCTCGTTCTGTAGGCAACTTCCGTGGAGTTCCCTGAGTTTGTGTACGGCACACTCTGCTCAGTGTGGCTGGTGTCCCGGATCCGGGGCCATTGTGTTCAACATCTCTACAGTGACCCTCGTCCTGCACGAGGGTGGGGCGGGGTAGCTCCCCCTGTAGCTGGGGTTGGAGGGAGGAAGTAGGAGTCTAATCGCCTCCTCTCGAAATTTCCAACCCACCTGCCTATGTCCAGTCTCTGCCTCTCTGTGCTCACTGCTGTGAGTGCTTTAAGTCCCTGGGCCTCTCAGGGTGAGGTTACATCCTCGGGTCGCAGCTTTTCCTGGTTTGCTGAGTCAGGTGCCACTTGGTGATGCTTCCTGGCCTCTAGACTTTTTTGACTTCTCTTCCTGATGTTGTCTTCTCTCCTGTCCCCTCTGGACTCCAATGTCTATGCCTTTTAGTTTGATCTCTTTACTGTCATTTTAATGGGATTTCAGGAGGGGAAGGATGTTCAATCTACTTGTTTAACCAAAAGCACGGGGATCATTCTATCAAAGCTAAGCTGAGTGCCTCGGCTGAAGGAAGGTGCGTAGCTGAGCGAATGCTGGCGGTGGTCTGGGGGAGGCAGCTGTGCTGGAGGGAGACGGCAAAACCGACAGTATTTAGCCTCGTGACTGCTTCACAGCAGCTCTGAATCTGCACTCCACGTAAAGAGAAACAGGGACTGGGAAAACAATACCGTGCAGAAACAGTTGACTCGCACTTGCAGAAAAAACCGATAGGTTCTACGTAAACACATACCTTTAAAAAGAATGCTAAGTGGTGCACGCTTACAAAGGAAAGGTGTTGGAGCTGCTCCTGCTGGCTCACCCGGCCAAGGAAGCTTCTCTCCCCAGCTCAGCCTTGATGCCTGGAGCATTTGTACCTGGAGCTAACCTGGCAGGAGAATCCAGGCATGGATACTACGAGCTCTCTCCATGAGTAATAAAATATTGTGACGCACTTACTGGTGATGGCTAATCGCATAGAGTTTTCACACCAGAACCGGGAAAGGTGCCTGCATCTGGATGACAAGCTTGGGGCAGGGGCGGGGCGGGGGTGGCACGAGGCAGGGCCTGACCTCACTGCACTCAGTTGCTTCCTAGAAGGTGGACTCTGCTCTGTGCTTCGGGGTTCAGGAAACATGGGTGCCTTATGCCCAAGTAACATTGTCATCCACAAGGTCTTCTCGATCCCAAGGCCCCCGAGCCCATCAAGACTGGGTCTGCATGGCCCCTGCCCGGCAGGAACGGTGAGGTCCAGCGGGAGGGCCAGAGGCCGTGGGACCAGCAGAGTGAGGCTCCAGGTCAGCGGCTGGTCACGGTAGGCCAGTCGCGTTAGTCGCCTGTGGCTGTCAAGTTGGGATGACAACACCTGTCTCCCAGAAAGGATTCAATGGGATAAGGAAAGTGTCCAGCACCAAGTAGGCAAAAATATACTTTTATTTATTTTATTTCAGCATATTACGGGGGTATAAATATTTAGGTTACATGTGTTGCCTATCCTTCCCTTCCCTTCCCCCGCCCCAGAGTCAGAGCTTCGAGCGTGTCCATCCCCCAGACGGTGCGCATCACACTCATTATGTGTGTATATACCCATCCCCTCCCCCCACCTGCCCGACACCTGTTATTCCTATATGTTAGATGTTATTCCTATATGTCCACTTAGGTGTTGATCAGTTAATATACTTTTATTTTTTTGCTGGTTATAATTCTAAATGACATTACAGTGAAGTACCAGGTAATATGTATGAATCAAGCCTCAGGAAATACAAGATCTGTTTAATGTGATTAGATATCTGCTCCGAGAATGCTCGGAATTTTACATATTTGAGATCAGTAAGTTCAAGTGAGCACACATTATGGAATGTTTGCTTTTTTCCAGACTTGCCCACGCAGAGATAAGTAATCATTTAAGAATATATTGGGATTCTGAGTCCAGAAGATAAATTTCTCACCCCCACCAGACCCCAGAACCCCCAGGGAGGCGCTGGCATCTGCTCACCAACGAGGTTTCGGAGCTTTTGCCTGTGGAAGCAGGTCCCACTAGGCTGATTTTCTCCTTGGATTCCCAGACGTCTGCATCCAGCCCTTGCAGGCAGCCGGGAATTGGCCCCTTGGCAGTAAAGGATGTCCTCTGTCCTCTGTGGCAGCCTGGCTCCCTGGGGCAGGAGGAGGGAAAGGCAAAGGGTCCCCCTGTGTGTCCAGGATGGGGAACGTGACCCAGCAGGGCTGGTCCCGCCCAGCACCAGCTGCCACCAGCATGCCTCCTGCCCCCTCTCCACAGGGTGTTTGTGAGATCTCGGAGAGGTGGTTGGGCCAGAAATGCTAGCAGAGGAGTGAGGGGCTGGGGCGGGTCTGTGACCTATGGAACTGAGTCTGTGGCTGCACTGAAGCCTGCAGAGCAGGGGGGCTGGCCCATCTGGGGAGCTTCACATCCTGCAGATCCCACCTGGGCAGAGGGGGTTGCCCGGCTGGGGATGAGAGGAGAGACGCAGAGGATTGGGAATCTGGAACCCTTTGTAAACCTTGCTGGGGAGCCGGCTCCCTGCTCCCCAGGAAGGGCTGCAGCCAGAGGCCAGTGGGATGGATGTGAATTTCCCCTTGAGAACGCTGGCTACAGTGGGGGCCAGCTGCAGGTGGGTCAGCCGGGCTGGGGGACCCAGGGGTGCATCCAGTGGGAGGGAAGGCTTATGAAAAATGTTTTAACTAAGAAACGGCTCATGTGTTGACTCTATACTTTGTCCTTAGATATGAAATTTGGATGTGTGGATCTAACACTTTACCAGAAATAAAGAATACAGTTTATTTTATTTTTCTAGCTGGAAAGCCTTTTGGCTCTGAGCATCTGAGGAAATGAAGGAGGGACACGAAGCTGTTACTCTGATAGACCGCATGAAAATCTCATTCATTTAGAACACAAGGGACCAGACAATGGATTTTGAATTAATTAGGTTTGCAGTGTATGAAAGTATTGCTTGGAAATATAGGACGTCTTATTGGCTGAGGAATCCTCATTCATTCTGTTAACTGACGCAATGTTTTTGTTACTGAATGTTCGGGCATTTGTCCCTGAGGCTGCGTCAGAAGACTGAGGATAAGTGGTTTGAGGAGAAGGAAAGGGAGGCTGGCAAGTGAGGAGGATGGAGACCCTCTTCTTAAAGTGCCATCGTCCTAGCTGTAAGCAGAAATACAGAACTTCCAAAGGGAGGGATTTCAGCTCCAGCTATTGCTGTTTAACTATAGCTGATGGTTCTGATACATCCCATCTCCGGCTAAGACAATCTGTGACCTCCACACGGACAGTTCCCTTGAGCCATCTCCAGTGGTACAAAGGACAAAGGACACTCCCCTGCCCTTCTGATTACTGGCCTCAGGCAGGGATGTAGGTTTTAACTCCCCAAAAAAGAGTACAAGGAGTTTTAAGAGACAACTCGTAAACATTTTATCCCTTTTCAGGCTGTTTCCTCTGTTAACCTTTTATGTAAACTGGTAATGACAATGATATTTCCTATATATTTGGGGGCAAATGATAGGTGGTTTGGGAAACATATCATTCAGCTCTTTTGGTTATATCATGAAATTCACTGGGTTATTGCCTGTTGTCATAACCTTAGGTTGTATCTAGGCAGCTACCAAATTCTACACTTTGAGAATGTTTTTCTTTCCTTTTTGAACCCTGGCCAATCTGATGGTTAACTGGATATTCTTGCCCTTAGGTTATGGATTCCTAGAGATTCGTTATTATTATTATTATTATTTTCACTTCCAGATCTTTTATCCTTCCTTCAAGAGTGCCTTGTGTTCATCAGAGAGTGCTCAGCTGCTTCATCCTTCCTTTGCAAGGACCCTGCAATTTGCATTCCATTTCCAGCCGACACAATCATTCTAGCAGGTCTCCGGGACACTGGGCTTCCTTCTGGTGTGTTCTGGCAGCCTCAGCAGACACCTCTCACTGTCAGTTTTGGCTCCTGCAGCGTGACTTGTTGCGCACGTGGATAGATACATGAGCAATTAGCGTGTCTGTGCCTATTAACCTTTTCTTCCTGTGTCGGAGTCAGCTTAACCCAAGGCCCTGAGATGATTAGGCTGCGATGATATGCACAACATAGCAAGGAGGAAAGTGTCAGAAGTGGAACAGTGAAGTTTAGAGACGGGAGTGGTGAGCAGTAAAGAACGCTTGGAGTCGAGGGATGCTCATATAGGTTTTCTATTTTCTGATGGACTTTCTAGAATCAGAGGGAAGGAGGGAGAGGAAAACCAAGGAAGAATTAATGTGGTTGATCTTCATCCCTTATTTTTTAAGGTAACGGATGGATTGGGAACATTCGAATAGGGTTTACAAAGTCAGAGGAAAGGATTTCAGAGAGAGAACGAGATGGAAGATGCAGTGGAAGATGAGAGTTGAAGTCAAGTCCTGAGAAGCAGTGGGAAGGGCCTGTGTCTGAGGCTGGGCGGGAAGCCACACCTGCCCTTGGGATGGGAGAGAAGGGAGAATTAGTCTGCGTGCAGGAAAAACCCATGTTAAGTTTATGTTTCTTTATCTTCTTGTAAAATCCAGGCTACTTGATCACTTTATCAATTTCTCCTGAACCTTCTTTCAAACACTTAACTCAAAAATAAGTGACGTTTCTGATGATTTCCTTGCCGTGGGTTAGTGGCTTTCATCATGGGCCGGGCCCCTTGTCCTGCCCTAGAATAGCCTCTTCCTGTTTTACTATGGGCTGGAGGGGCAGGGATGGTTCCCTGTAAGCCTTCTGTGGGTACCAGTGGCCCCGTGGATTCAGAAAGGACAAAACAGGTTGGCATCTTAGCCTGAACAGAGAAGGATTCTGATTGTTGTTGAAAAACATTGTATATTCAGATGCAAAATCCTCACGCTTTTTCACAGCCTAAAAGTAATGTCCTCTGAAAGCAGAGAAAGAAAATCGATGGAGCTATTGATTAAATGTGCAGGCTCGAGCCCTCCCTGGGGAAGCACCGTGGCCTGCTGAAGCAGGCAGGATTAGGACTTCAGTCTGTGCAGTGATATCGTGGGGCACAGCTCGCCAGGCCTCAGTTTCCCTCCTTTGTAAAGGGAGAGACGTGCAGTTCTGTGGGGACTTGGACAGACAATCCTGTTTGCATATTGTTAACCGGATCATCTACATCCTCCTTCCAGCAATAGGAAACCGTGAATTCTGGCTCAAATTTAGTCCTAGAACAAACGCTGCTTAAATATTCTAGTACCTATGACTGACGGATAAAAACGAGCCCTCCTTCTGTGGCGCTGAATGCCATATTCTCTTCTTATCAGCCTTTTGCCTCCTCCTCATCATCATCACCGTAGCTGGCATTTCCAGCCGTCAGTCTATAGCCACAGCCAGGGCTCCCAGCGCTGCCCACTCACTGGCTGCAGGCACGGCGTCTGCCTCACCTTCCACGTCCGCCGTCCAGCGAGCTCCTTGCGGGGGCGTCTTGCTGCCTCAGTGCCAAGCACCCAGGGAAGGACGTCCCGCGTCTGCGCAGATGTGCCACAGGCCGCGTAAGCCCCAGCCAGGAGGAGGGTGTGCCAGGCAGGTGCGGGGACCTGGCATGAGGCAGAAGAATGACCCTTACCCCCACCCAGCGCCCATCTTGGTCGCCTTGCCTCCCATTGTTTTGCTCGTTTTCCAGCTCACGATGTTTCCAGCAAGGATCTCTGCCTGTCCCTGGCTCTACCTCTGACCACAGTGCATCCCTCTCAAGCCTCTTCCTTACTCCCAGTCTTCAGTTCAGCCAAAACCCGTTGTCCTTCCCGCTCCCAGACAAAGCTCCACCTGTGTGAACAGATGAGCACGGCTCCCGGAGACCGCGCTGTCTACACCAGCGGCAGCCGGGGGTGGGGCTCCGAAGACTTGCAGCACACAAGGCAGAGAGCTGGTAGTCCTCAGAGTTCCTTGAAGATGAGCAAGTTGTTTTCTGATCAAACAATCATAAAACCCGCACAGATAAGGTTATTTAAGGGGCAGTGTAATTAGGCATCTCCCAGAAAATTCTGAATACTGGGTTGATGCAGCTAAAAACCCTGACTGTCCTGGGAGGAAACTGGCTTAAGGAATGCTTGGAAAACAGGCTCCTTTGGACATAGGAAGCCATAAGACAACACCGATGACAGTGACAACAAGAGACAATTCCAGTACATGCCAGACACTGCAGGAGATACCTGTGTGTGTTAACACTGACCTTTATAGGGCTGTAGCACAGGTGTGACCATCTTCACGTGGAGCTGGCGACGTTCACTCTCTGTGCTGGGATGTGCCCAAACACACACAGTCAGCAAAGGTGTCAACATGATTCTGACCCAGTTCTGATAGGTTACAAAGCTCCGTGCTTGTCACACGGCCTCGAGCCAGGGACATGTCCAATCAATCCGGATCCCTTTCCTAGCCCAGGTCATTCCTTCTGAGGTCCATGTGCCCTATGTCCAGGAAGAACGAGATTCACAGCAAAATTACTGATTCCTCTTGCTTCTTTCTAGATTTTGGTCCTCTGGAATTTTGTTTCCAGATGTCCACAGCTTTGGGTTTTGTACTTTAACCCGTCCCGCAACACCGTCTTGTTCTTTCACCTGAGGACACATGTGCCTTCTCTGGTCAGACTCTCGATGAGCCACCTTCAGGAACGTTCCGGGAGGCCTCTGGGTCCTGGGAGCCCAGCCTGGCATGGGACACCTCCAGCCCACCTGCGTTCTCTCCCTTGGAGGGTCCTGTGGTCTCAGGAGGCAGCTGAGTGTGAGGTTGGATTCCTCCCAGAAGCATCTATAAGCAGGAAAACACAGGGAGCAAACAGAGCTTTGCATGGAAGCACTGTGGGAAGGGACAGGAGAACTGATCACCTGGGTGTGTCCCTGTCCCCAGGCACCAATCTCGGGGGGGACCCCTTGGGGACAGGGAAGGCATCACTGGGAAGGAATCTGGGCCATGATGGCTGCAGTTTTCTGTCTTATCAACCGCTTGCCCACTTGTGCTCCAGGTGTGCCCCACGGCCCAGGGTGTGGCCAAGACAGGGATGTCCTTGCTGTGTCCTTGTAGGCGTCCGGCCCCAGCACAACCTATGGTGTACGAATGGCTCACATAGGTGGAATCAGACCTTCTGAACGCTAACTTTCAGTGTGTGCAATTTGCCAAGCAGAAGGAGAGAAGAGCAGCTATTTCAGAACATGCCAATAACATTGTTCACGGAATGAAAGAACCACTGGACCTCTTGATTTACATCAACACACACTGCTGTTTGTCAGACAGACTCAGAGGTTCTCATGAAATTCCATGCTGTAAATAAAATGGGCATTTTTGCCTAGGGAGTTTACCTGCCTCCACCCCCCCCCCTTTTGATAATTAGTGTGGCAGAACCACAGCGGAAACCAAGGGCTGGCTGCATGAGGGATGGCGCGGCTCCCCTTCCATTCACCTCGGTGCCTGCACTGGCCAGGAGGCCCTCAGGTAACCAGGTAGAGGTGATTTTGGTAGCTATTTGTCAACAGCTGATAGATTACTATTTCAAAAATAATGCAGGGAATACCCATGTTCTCTGTGGGTCCAATGGCAAGAACCCAATCATATTTTTGCAACAGTTGAGGATGAAATTTCAGTTCAGCAGCTTCCCTGCAGCAGTGGACACGTCCCTCAGTGCGGACAGCTGAGCTGGGTGTTTATGTGATGAGTCTACGTGGCTTCTGCATTTGAATATGATGACCTCGAAGGTCACCTTGATGTTCAAGATGCTTTGATCTGTTTCTCGTCATATTCCACAGGACAGAGGACAAGGAAGAGCAAGAACTGAGCCGGTGTGCTGTGTTTTGTGTTTGCATAAGTGGAGCTACGTTGAGGAAAGAGAAAACAAATTTTATATATATATATACACACACATTAAATTAATACATTCATAACACCACGAAGGAAATTTGAAAGTCATCCAAAATCTCACCATCCTCACATAACAACCATTTTCATATCCTTGCATTCATATACAACCTACCATTCTCAGAGCCCGGTTTTTGTGCAGCTATAATCAAGGGACATAGAAGGTTTAGTAAGAAACAGATTCATTGAACTTACATTCAGATTATCAGGAATAGAATGATCCCCTAGGTCTCATTTCGTGTGGGAAGTAACAATAACAAATACAGCATTTGCTGATAAATGTATAAACGATGAAATTTTGCACACACAGTGATGAATAGATAACGTTCATCCTTAGATGTGTTGGTTTCCTGCGGGCAGTCCTTCCTGTCCACTGCGCGTTTTCATAAACCGGTGGTCCGTAGACGGGCTGCAAAGAAATTGTAAAACATTTGAAATTGTACACAAATGTTTGCATGGATGTCTGTGTGCTATTTTTCTTTTCCTGGGGGAAAGATCACTTTCTCAAAGGTGGCTATAACGCCTAATCTTTTAAACAATCATCCAGAACAAAGCCAAAACTTCTCAGGTGGCTTGTACAGCACCTCCGCGCACACAGACACACACACACGCGCGCGCACATGCGCACACGCAAGCACACACGCACACACATGCGCACGCACGAACACACGCACACGCACGCACACACGCCACGCCCCTGCCTTTCATCTGCATCCTCAATCTGCTTTCTGTTTCTCATTTGTGCAGATGCATTGTATTGATTAGCAGTATCCAAAGCTCATTATCACACCTTTTGTGAGACTAGGATATAATTTAATCACCACATTTTGGCACAGATCTTGGTGGAATCCATCAAGATATAATTTAATTGCCACTGCCCTCATACAGTGGTGACAGTTAAATGGAATAACTCATGTCAAGTGTCATAGACACAGGAGGCACTTAATAAACAGCTGCTATTCGAGAGACAGAGGGGCCTGTGTAGTCACGTAGGATCATGGTCACATGGCCAGAAAATCACCGAGAAACTGGACAGTGGTTCCTCTGCTGCTTCTCTCGGGCCTTCTCAAGGCATTTACAAATCAGCAAAAATGTACGTGGAACCAGGGAGGCCCAGGGGGAAAATGACAGCCAGACGTACAGCTGTTGGGAACCCATTGTGTGCCAGGCACTGGGTCTCTCTCTGGGGAGAGGAAATAGATCAGTTATGGGTAATAATCACTGCCAAGTGTTCAAGGGGAGGGCAGTAGCTTCTCATTCCAACTCTACAAAAATATGACCCACCGAAAGCGTATGGCCGGTAGCAATCTTGCAGACCAGTCCTGTTCTCTTTCTTCATCAGACATACATTTAGTGATGTTTCTTCTCCGTGTGGCTTTATGGCACAACAGTGAGCGCAACCGTAGTGCTGGCACAAACTGCAGCCGGTCTACCTAATAATTTGTGGCACGGGAAATGCGCAGGAGATCAACCAACGGAGAAGACAGACAAAATGCCGTGTACCTCCTGCGTGGTCTCACGAGGGTCGCGGGGCAGGGCTCTTGGAATATGCACAACACGCATGGTCGTTCACACGCCTCCTTTGTCCTACCCTCATTTCATGTGAAACAGCGAGAAGCCGATGGTTCCTGCACACGCTCATTTTCTTCCGAGATCGTGGATCTGCTCTGGCTCTTCCCAGTTCACTCTTTGGTGGAGGAGACAAGGAGAAAGGCGCTACTATCAGGAGCTCCTCTGACCTCCGGCCGGTCTGTTTAACTACTGCAACTGCTCCGTAGCGGTGGGTGTCATTCTCGGCACTTTACCATTTTATCATTTAGGGAACCAAAGTTTAGAAACTGCAGAAAGTGGGAGAAACGACATTCAAACTTTGGACTGTCTTCATCAGAAGGCAAAGCCCCCTCATAGTCCTATGAAACTTTCCTACTCCCCTCACAAGTAATTGAGTTTTCTTTTTTCTTTTCTTTTTTTTTTTTTGAGACAGAGTCTTGCTCTGTTGCCCGGGCTGGAGTGACGTGGCATCAGCCTCGCTCACAGCAACCTCAAACTCCTGGGCTCAAGCAATCCTCCTGCCTCAGCCTCCCGAGTAGCTGGGACTACAGGCAGGCATGCACCACAATGCCCGACTAATTTTTTTATATATATACTTTTAGTTGTCCAGCTAATTTCTTCCTATTTTTTTAGTAGAGACGAGGTCTCACTCTTGCTCAGGCTGGTCTCAAACTCCTGAACTCAAACGATCTGCCCGCCTTGGCCTCCCAGAGTGCTAGGATTACAGGCATGAGCCACCACGCCTGGCCTTGAGTTTTAATAATACATAATATTTATTGGTTGCTTACTGTGTATGCTCCTGTATGTGCTGTAGCTCTCAGTCACCTCAGGAGGGAGGGTTTATAAACTACTATACCAATGACCACTGACAGATAAGGGAATTACACCCCAGAGCAGAGTCAAGTAACTTGCTTAAGGTGACATAGTTAATACGAGGTAGAGTTAGCATCTGAAGTAGGTAGTGGATCCATCTTTTTAACTGATATGCTGTACCATCTCCCTTTGATTTTTGTCTCAACTCTTCTTGGTCTGGTCACAAGTTGCATCTCTATTGACAGATTGAAGCAATTATCTAGAGTTTTCTGCCCTGGATTTTTAACAATTTGTGCAAAAACCTTAGTCTGTTGCTGAGGATAACACGTTTGCCACTTGGAAAATGAAGTAAGAATCCATTGTTTAAAAATATGAGCTGCAAAAGGCAAATCCTAAATCTTTTCTTCCAGCATGCGTCGACGCAAGACTTCAGACCGGAGGGGACTCTATTTATATAACTTGTTTATAGCGCCCTCTCTCGCACTTCTCGGATCTGCTGGCATTCCCTGGTTGAATAGAATTCCCAGATGGATTTGACTTCTTTTTCTTCACCGTTCCTGGAGTCAGAGAGTGACAGCACAAATTGAATGTGAGCGGAGATCGGAAGGATCCTCATTCCATGCAATGTATAAACAGAGCCGTCTGAATGGCCCACTGGTTTAATTACAGGATGTAGAAGTGGGTGAGACAGGCACGGCACTGACAGCTGACGGAGGCCTCCGCTGTGTACCCCTGTTTTCGTCTCCTGAAATCATTCAGACGGATCTCAGGGGGAATTCTGATGTGCTAATAGTAAACAGATACTTTTCCTTAACTGCCAGTAATTACCAGGTTATTTTGGTGGAAACGTGTGTCAATATAACATGATCTCTCTTCCTGTCTGTCTTTCCTTCTTTTTCATTTTTTTCTCCCCACTTCTCGCCTTTTGAGACGGTCTGCTGTTAGCAGGGAAACCGAGAGGAACAGAAAACTTTCTTGCAAGATGTTTTCTGAGGATGCAGTTTCTTCATGTGCAGCATGTGGCATTTCTGAGCAGGGTGCTGATGGGTCCGGAGCGGCCCTGGGCAGGGGGAGACTGTCCAGCCAGATGGGAAATGTGCTCCCCGTGTCCGGAGACACCCCCGGTCATGCTCGCAGGCACCGGTTTTCCAGTTTGGTAAAGACGTGATTCAGGACAGAAACCTATGGTAACTTTATTCCATCTTTTACTTTGGCCTCTACCTGGGAGGTTCCGCCCAGTGGACTGAGTTGTTGATTTCGGATTGTGGAAAACAAAAGAACAAAGCCTCATCCCACCCTGGAAACTCGAGTGTCCCCTCCTCCCACCCACACCGCTCCCCTGGCCCCCTGTGCTCCTCGGACCAGATGCTCGGGCCGGGCCTGCGGCCAGTTGTCCAGCACACGGGGCTGGGCCCCGGGGACCCCAGCCGAGGTGCTCTTCACTTTGGGCTTCCACCCAGCCAGAAGGACACAGCTGCACGGATAACTATGGACCAATGGCTCCATGGGCACTGGTGGTCCCGGATGAAAGTGTCACCAGTGCCACTGAAGCACTGGTGTGACGTGGTGGGGGGACTTTCCAGGGGAGCTGTGACAAATCGCACAGGCAGGTGTCCTCACCTCGTCCTGCTCTTTATTTGCAGAATCTCCAGTGCAACCCACAGACTCACTCTGCTGCCCAAGTTGCCTTCCTTCCACCATCAACTCCAACACGAGCGTGTGACCTTTCCCCTCTCCTTAAGCACACGGGTCCCCCTAGGTGGCCTCTGTGGGCCAGTGTGGATCAGAATGTGGCTGCATTTCCTTGCACCCGCTGGGCTGCTCTGGCAACATCACTGTGCATCACTGTGTGTCACTGTGCGTCACTGCGCGTCACTGCGCGTCACTGCGTGCCACTGTGCATCACAATGCGTCACTGTGCGTCACTGTGCGTCACCCCCACCCTTCCCCGGGCCTCGCTCCTGCCCCTGGGGACGATCTCACAGCAACACGTAATTGCATCCAAAGCACCTGCGCGAGGCTCGCTGTCCTGCTTGGGGAACCTCGTTCTCTTTCTCATTCTTGGAGACACAGCTGGATCTTCCACCTTCTGGATGCTCGCCCTCAGCTGTCAGCCCACAGTGCTTAACAACAGCGTCCGCCACCATCACCTAGTTCTGTCCTCGCAATAACGCCGTGACGCAGGTGCTGCTATTCTTCCCATTTTGCGGATAAGAAAACTGAGGCTCAAAAGGTTATGATCTGCCTAAATTTCGTGTTCAGTTCTAATGAAATATAACAAGCATTAAGTGCCTGTCATGTGCCTTAGAGTAGACTAAATTCCTCATGTATATCCTCTCATTTAATTCTTTACAATCCCATGTGCCGGGCACTGATTTAGCCTCATGCTGCAGACGGAGAAGCTGAGGCTGAGAGAGACGTGAGGGAAGAGCAGGTTTTGATCCTTAATGCTATAGTGCAGCTGCTGGCCGGGCTCCGTAGTTTATTTTCTTAATCATTATGCCAAAATGGTTCGGTAACTGGCAGCTATTATCATTGTTATTTTTTTAAAAGTGTTACACATACTGGGCAAAGCTCTACCTTATTCCAAATCTGGCTCCTATAGCTTGGTGGGTTTTTTTTTTTTTAATTTTTGAGTTTTTAATTTTTATTTTAATTGACACATAATAATTCCCCTCATCTCCCACGCGAGGGATCCGTCGAGACATTGCAGGAGGCAGAGTTAGGCTGGCACAGTTCTCGGCGCCAGGACCATGACAGCGTGTGCTGTGCAGGTGACTCAGATCCAAAGCTAACGAGACAACAGGAAAAATGGAAGTGAATAAAACAACAATCTGCCTCATTTCATATTTGTTTAATTGCCCCAGTTGATGTATAAATGTGTGGCTAAAAATATAGCTTTTACTACTCACTCATGCTTTGCATCTTTAATTCCCAGTTCAGCTTTTTCTGCTTCTAAGTAACTCTTACATACTTCACTGCTTTAGAAATAGCCTTATCCAAGCTAATGACATGAAAATAAGGAGTAATGTATACTCGATTGTACATAATAGGGTTGTAATTCCGTGGAGAGATGCCCGAGTGCTTTGCTAACGCCATGAGAAATTCAACATGGAAATCCAGGCTCGAATTACAGTGTGGGAGGGCTGGATGGGTCGGCGTGTGTGGCGGGATGAGCTGACTCTCCTGCGGGATGCTGCTCAGGGGGCCCCTCTAGAAAGTGGCACTGATGGGGAAACAGAGGCTACAGGGGTCAACCGCTCTCATATCGCGTTAGAACGCCCGGTTCCCTGCACGGGCCTGCCTGCTTCATCACTCTCAGCCTGCCTAGAAAGATAAGACTCCAGGGACTCTCTTGGTGTAAAGCACGTTCGATGAAGATTGGCATTTCCAAATCCTAAAAACACAGCGTCATACTCAATACAAGTTATTTGCCAAGATTTTTTATTGGAGATCAGAAATCACAAGCTAGGCATTCACACCCCAGCAGAACATCTTCCTCTAATTATTAAGGGCTCCTTTTTCTGCCATAATCGAATCCAACTAATACTAAATGACCTCTTAAGGCAACCCCACATGCTAAGCTGCAGTGAGCATCCAGGTGCCCCTGCAGGGCTAAGAGGGCCACAAAGGGAGCCCCACTGTGGATATTCTGAGGGCAGGTAGACCTGGATCTGTTGGCCTTCGGGGCTGGGACAGTGTTGCCGGGTGGCAGAGCCAGCGCCGTTGTCGAGAGGAACTGAGATGCCAGCCAGATTTGCATGTGATGCTTGGTGGGAAGTCAGGGCTTGAGATGGAAGAATAAGTAGCCAGGGTTGGAGATGAGAGGGCTGGAACCAGGGTGGGCTGAGACGTCTCGACTGATCAGGGGAAGTGACTCAGGACTAAGGGTATGGATGGTGAATGAACCCTACAGCCTCCCTTCCAAGTACTTGTATAAAGGAGCCCCTCGAGAAGGAGATAGGAAGGAAAAAGAAATGGCCAATAACAATGATAATTTATATTTTGCAATTTACAAAGTATTTTCACTGACATGATTTCATGTAGTTCTTCCAAAATCCCATGAGTTGTAGGGATAGCACCTTAGCTTACATAATCTAGAGCAACATTTCTTAACCTGGGATCCAAAAATATCTCCAAACACCAAGTGGGCTTCAGGGCAGTGCTGTGCAGCAGTGAGGAGCCGGGGTGGAGGCTGGGCTGTGTGTCCTCAGTTGACCACCTGCTCTCGGACGAGTCACTTAACCTCCCTGGCCCGGGTCCCTCATCTTCAAAATTAGAATCCAAATAATATTTATAATTATAATTCCTCATAGTGTTGTGTAGATGATGTAGGGGCCAAGGAGAAACTTCCCCTTTGCCCTCTGAAGGTTCATTGAACATCAACTGACAAAGGCAGATTTGTAGGGGAAAGGAATACAAAATTATATTTTAACTTGCATAGGGGCATCACAAGGGAACGATTACCCAATGATGCAGTGGGAGACAGAGGCTTATACGCTATTTTTTACAGGGGAGGAAGGGATGGGGAATGTTGACGATTCTTTTGAGGGCAGCAAATGATTACTAGGGAGAACGAATGGACAGGAATCAGCTTGTCAATGATTCTGTCTGGGATGCGGGTGGGCACCAGGGCCAGAGGCGGGACAGCACATGAGGTGTGGCTGCAGGCCTCCATCGTCTCTTCTGTGATGGAGAATGAGGTTTCAGGAAGGGGAGGAGGGCAATGTGTTTTTGGAAAGAAGCTTTGTTGGGTCAGCTAAGGAAATCCCAGAGAGCGTCCCTCTATGTCCTTGCAGGGCTGGCTGGGGTGACAAGGTAAGTTCAAAGGGGCAGCTCTGAAGGCCTCTCAGCACGTCCAAGCGTCGGTCTTTGGGGTATGGCTTTCTGAGCTCCAGCCATCCTTAAGTGACTTAACACTAAGGCACACAGTAATCACTGTATGTGGTGACTGCCATTGGGTGCATCTTTCTGGAAAGACTGTAGCTTTCATCTAATTCTTGAAATTCCATAACCAACCCCCCACCCAAAAAAAGTGATTGATCTGGAGGAAGAGATTGGCACACACCTGGTTAGCTAAGCAGCCCCCCAGCAGCCAGTATGAGATAAAAGGGGTTCGGGCACCATGGGGGGATGGGTGCACACGCACTCCCGACACAACCTGCACAGGGCGCCAGGTGGGAGGCGGACGTTGCCCGTTCTCACGAGTCAGAGTGAGCCGGGCACCTGCAGGGGCCGGTGATGCTCAGGCACGGCGCTGAATTCTGTAAGCACAGGAGCTCGCTCAAGTCTTGACAACTCCAAGAGGCTGGTTCCATTATTAGCACTGCCCCCCTTTACAAATGACCCTCAGGGGCTCAGAGCAGTGACCCAGTGGGGAGCTGAGTGTGTCTGCTGGATTCAACCCTGCTTCTTTCAGAGAGGCTGGGGCAGTGTTTGAACAGGACCTTGAAGACGGAAAAAGTGGAGATGCGGGGTGGGGAGTGGGGGTGGGGCAACAGGCCACGGGGCGGGGGCTCTGCCGGGGGTGTCATTAGCAAAGCCCAGAGGTAGGAAAGGAAACGTCTTCTCTGGTTTGGGGTGCAAGAGCGGAGGACGGGGTGGGGGGGGCAGGATCTGAGGGTGGTGGGCGGGGAGGTTGCTGCCGCTGCATCTGGCTCTGCTCCTGAGCTCGTCGCAGGCTGAGGACGGGACTCACTCACGTGTGGACACGCCTGCCCCAGTGGGCAGCACACCGGCCGGGCAGGAGCAACCCCTGTCTGAGAGCACAAGGCCACAGGCTGAGGACTTCTGACACGCCAGCACGCCGGGACTCATTTTCCACATTTTCTAGAGAAAACTCACACGGCAGCAGCCAGAAGCCTCATTGCAATGCCTCCTTCCACATACGGTCTGGCCGTGGAAGGACGTCTCATGTGCTCCACATCTCGTTGCAGGGGGCCGCCCCCACCCCGCTTCTCCTCCCTGTGCTCCCGAGGAGGGTCGCTGTTCCCACGGAGCTGCCTGTGAGGGCTCCTCACGCACGGGGGAGCTCAGCCGGACAGAGCCCTGGCACCAGTCGTGACCAGGTGCCTGCATCTCTGCACTGCCCCGGGGGGAGGCTGACTTTATGCGTCACTTGGCTGGGCGAAGGGCTGCCCGGCCAGCTGGTAAAACATGACCTCTGGGTGTGCCTGTGAGGCTGTTTCCAGAAGAGATTAGCATTTGAGTTGGTGAACTGAAAAGGAAGACCTGCCCTCCCCAGTGTGGGTGGGCATCGGCCAACCCACCTCGGGCCTGGGTAGAACAAAAAGGTAGAGGAAAGGGGAGTTTGCTGTCTCTGCTGGAGCTGAGAGGTCCCTCTTTTCCAGCCCTTGTACATCGCAGTCCCGGTTCTCGGGCCTTCAGCCTCAGAGACTTGCACCAGCACGCCCCCTCCGGATTCTCAGGCCTGCAGACCCACTGGGATCACACCATCGCCTGCCCCCAGCCCCCTGCCCGGTTCTCAGTTCTCAGGCCTTTGGACTCAGACGCAATCGCACCGGCCGGCTGTTCTGATTCTCCAGCTTGCAGAAGGCCCGTCACGGAACGCTGTGGGCCCTATAGTCTCACGAGCCAATTCCAGTAATAAATATCTACCTATCTATACTGTTGGTTCTGTTTCTCTGGAGGACCCTGACTAGGATAAAAACCTCCTAATTGCCTTCTGTGCCCTGGTTGCCTCAACCAATGATTTCATCATCTCTGTTGTTAAAAGAGGAAATCTTCGGAGGGAACATTTTAGGCCTCACTGGCTGGATTTTCCTCTCGAAGCCTGTGTTTCTCCTTTGCAGTCTGTGCCACCTCTCCGTCCATTCCTCTGGACACCCAGAGCCTGCACCGTGCTCCCCTGGGGGGAGTGGCCCCTCCTCTGTACCCCTCTCCCGGTCGTGTCTGTGACGCAGCCTGAGAGGAGAAAGCCCCTTCTTCCCGCAGGACTCACACTCCCTGGGGCAGAGGGTGGGGGACGGAGCACGGAAGGGAGACAGGACACCTGCAGGTGGGACGAGCCCCTGCTGGGCAGGAGATGGGTCTGGTCCA
The DNA here is from genome assembly GCA_008086735.1 of Cheirogaleus medius. Lineage (NCBI taxonomy): Eukaryota > Metazoa > Chordata > Mammalia > Primates > Cheirogaleidae > Cheirogaleus > Cheirogaleus medius. Next base: position 171,159,977 of record VBSM01002608.1, read on the forward strand.
GCTCACCTTTTGCCACTCCGGTACCTAGGTGACTGCCGGGGTGATTTAACCTCATTTTTCTCATGTGTAAAATTAAAGCAGAAACAATTTCACTGCCTTGAATTGCAGTGCGGACCAAATGAGACACTCTGTGGAAAGCCCCAGGCGTAGACTGGACCGCACTCGGCCAGGGTATGTGTTTGTTTCTGCATAGCTGAGGAATAAGGAGAGAGCGGTCCACCGTGTCATTCAAATACAAAACCAGAACGTCAATTCTTACATTGATATGCTGATTTCTTACATTTGTTAAGTATTTTACAATGTGCAAACACACTTCTTGAGCTAGTCCCTCAGCAGACGCCTTGTGTGAGCTCCACTTCCTCACCTTATCCAGCAACATCCTTTGAAGTGTCAGGTGGGGACATTTCCTTCGCAGGTGCAGGCGGGGATGCCCAGACCAGGACGTGCTCAAGGTCAGGTGGTAAGCGAGGCTCTTTGGTCTCCAGCAGACTTAATGAATCTCAGTTAGCGGCAGAGAACACCCTGGTCAGGAAACCAGGAGGAGCTAAGTGCTCTATAAAAAGCCTGCATGCCTCCTCAGGAGTTCTCTTTTCATTAGAATGATTTATAATGGGGTTTTCATTCTAAGAAGCTGCCAGGTCCTGAAAGATATTTGTAAAATGCTTAACCCCATGGGGGTTCTCTCTGATATGCAGAGAAAAAGTACCATAAATGGTTTTGTTTTCTTTTTTAAATGCAAAGACAGAAATTATGGTCTTAGGAGGTGTGCCAAATTAAGTGCACAGGAAAATGCACTCATATTAAACAATTTGACTAAAGAAAGCAACAGACCAACAATGTTACTGTCAACATTTCTCTCTGTCCAGAGTTCCGTGCAGAGTGACTGGGGGCTCCAGCCTGGGTCGTTTCTGGTGGTTTCTGAGCAGGATGTGCAAGGCCTGCGTGCAGATGGAGTGTGGCTGGGACACACCAGCAGGTACTAGCCACCACGTCAGAGAAGCCACATCCATTGTCGTCTACAGAACAGTCTTGGGCCCCAGAAAAAGACGAAGTCAAAAGTGAGAGCCTGGTATGTGCCACAACTGTACGAGACCAGGGGCCAGGAAGAAGCAAAGCCCCCACGTCTCAGCTCTGCCCTGGCTGTGGCCCTGACTGGCTAACGCGGCCTTTACTGCACATACTTTGCTCAGCAGTCACTGTGGAATTCCATGATAACTCAGGAGCACAGAATTTTGGGCAACCTGTACCTCTGGGTGAAACAGAATCTATTCCTGGGTCACTTTGATTTGAGAAAACAGAAAAATCCCAAAGGGTCCAGAACACATCACTTGTTCTCTCCTAGAATCTCCCCAAGTTCTGTGCGAACAACAATCCTATGGCCACCCTGCCAGGGAACAGGGCCGTCCTCCAGGGAGCAGCCCTGCCTCCCCGTCCCGCACGTGATGTTGACTCTCTCGGAGAGGGATGGGGCAGGACACCACCCTGAGGAGCCCGTTCCAGTTGATTCTAGACTGTAAAGGGAAGGGACAAAGGCGGAGGCACCAGGCCTGGGTGCTTGCCTGATCTCAGTCCTACAGGAAGTGAGACCAGGCTTGGAATCAACACCTAGTGATTTATTTAGCACAAGTCAGGAATTGTTACTCCAACGGTACTGTTCGTCAAGGGAACTCAGACCAGGTTCCACACACACGTTTAACAGCCGCGCTTCACTGGGGGAATGTGCAAAGCAAGGTCAGCAGGGGGAGAGCCACGGTCCCCCTGGCGCCACCCCACAGGGAGGGGAGCTGGCCAGGACTCTACTGGGTGTACAGTGTGCAGTGTGTGTGTGTGTGTGCATGTTGTGTACATATGCCGATTGTGTGTGTATTATACGTGTGTATATAGTGTATGTGTGTGTATTGTGTGTTGTGTGTATGTGTGTGCTGTGTGTGTATTGCATATATACTGTGTGTGTATTGTGTATTATGCAACGTGTGAGCATATTGTGTGTATTGTCTGTGTGTGTTTTGTATGTGTGCTGTGTGTGTATTGTGTATTATGCAATGCGTGAGCCTGTTGTGTGTATTGTCTGT
>VBSM01002608.1:171165806-171230528 GCA_008086735.1 Cheirogaleus medius
AAAGCTGAATAGTACTCCATGGTATATATATACCACATTTTATTAATCCACTCAAGAATTGTTGGGTACTTGGGTTGTTTCCACAACTTTGCAATTGTGAACTGTGCTGCTATAAACATTTCGAGTGCAGGTGTAAAGACACCTGGTTTTTCTTTCTTAATAGAAAAGAACAAAAAGTGACATCAATTAATAAAATAATTTTTCTTCCTGCTTTGGTGAACATGGTTGAAACAATTTACATGGAGAAAGCAATGTGGAATGCACAAAATTGTGCCCTCTGTCGTCAAACACCTTTGGAAGATGATAAAAATATTAATAAAGATTGAAATAAACCAATATGTGAATAGATTACTCAATATGGGAGGTTTCCTGCACAATTGAGTAAAAGTACAGATGTTTCTAACACGTCCATCCTTCGGATACTTGCTGAGTTCAGTTTCAATAATGAAATATGCAAAGAACAACCTCTTCGTGATACTCTAAAGAAAGATGTATCCAAGAAGCTCTATTCTGAACAGCAAAGGATTCACATAATAATATTTATGGAAAGAAACTATGGAAGGGTAAGCAGTGACACTTTTGATATTTAACAACAATAGCTACAATAAAAGATCCTGGCACATAATTTTTTTTGTTTTTATTTATAAGTAAAAATTAATTTAAAATATTATTCATTTTCTTTTATTTAGTTCTCTAAGTCGTTTATTTTTTTCCCTTGGTTTTATAAGGTACACATCTTCTTCGGTAGTACACATATATAATTAATGAATATATACATGTCAGTATTTGTTCTCAGATTATTTTACTAAATAGATGCATAATCAGAAAAGACAAAAACAACATAGTCCCCTCAACATTGTTCTAGGCAATAAATGAGTTTTATTGCAAAGTATCCCACCCATCTCAGAGGGGACTATGAGGACAAGAGTCAGTGAAAATGGGGAGAACACCTAAGGACATCAGATGTTCTTACCACTATAAACCCATTTTTAAAAATATATAAACACCTGTAAAATGATTATGAAGTGTTAGCAGGCTGCCAGATGTGCTTTCAAGAAACCATTCCCATATTGGGGGAGAAAATAATATTGACGCCACCTCAAACTCTGAACTCCAGCTTTTTTAAAGACTTTCTTCATAATTTTTACTTTCTTATTCTAAATACATTCTAAAAATAAAATAATTTAGTCTTATTTAAAGACAAACAATATTTTAAAAGGCTTTTTTTTTTTTTTTTTTAGAGTCAGGGTCTTGTTCTGTCTCTCAGGCTGGAGTGCAGTGTTGGGCTCACATCTCACAGCAGCCTCAAGCTCCTGGGCTCAAATCATCCTCCTGCTTCAGCCTCCTGAGTAGCTGGGACTACAGCCGTACACCACTAAACCTGACTAATTAAAAAAAAAATTATAGGGTGGGGTCTGGCTGTGTTGTCCAGGCTGGTCTGAAACCCCTGGCTTTAAGCCATTCTCCTGCCTCAGCCTCCCAAAGTTCTAGGATTATAGGCTTGAGCCACTGCATCCAGCCTGAAATAAATATTTTAAAAACCATTAACAATCCTCTCACCCTTCACCCTTTCAAATGCCAGCCTCCTGAGGTAATCAAATCAAAAGTTTGCCAGGGCCTCACAGCTCCCAGGTTGGAGATCGTTCTTTCTTTTCCTGTGAAAAAACATGGAGGGTTTTGGTGTGTGGAAGGCATTTTGTGCTTGCACTAGCTGACCCTGCCAACATTCTGCAAGGGGGTCATCCTCGCCTGATTATAGTGTGATTCTCTGCCTCTGAGTCCATGTGTGTCTACCTGTCCCAGTTTTTCTAGGATATACCAACACAGCTGCACACAGTCTTCACGATATTAGTACATGCTAGTGTGTGCGTGTGTGCGTGTGCGTGTGTGTGTGTGTGTTTGAGAAAATGGTTGGAACATCAGGTCTCCCATGCAGGCCTAAGCTGTGGTCCAGCCGTTAAGTCAGTGGCAATGTGTGAGCACAGGAGAACGCAGCAGAATGAAGTGGCTAAGGCCACATGTTGGAACTCCCAAGAATGGGTTCAAGTCCCAGGTCTGCCACTTAACAGCTGGGTGAATTTGGGTACATTTCTTAAATTTCTTTGTTTCATTGTTTTCATCCACAAAATGGAGAAGAAAGGTCTAAAAAGGCTTCTTCACAACATTATATGAAGATCTGGTGAGATAAAGCATATGCACTAGTTAGCAATGTAGCTGGCAAATAGTAGGTGCTCAATAAGTGGTAGCTATTATTAGATACTTTATTATTATAGTGAAATGCTGACTCACACCTCTCACATATGCATTTCCCCTCAGGCTCCAGCAAATCTTTTACAACCACAAGGTGGTACAAAAAGCATCCGTCTGCTGTCAGACTACGGTCATCCATCCTCAATACATCGCAGCGCTCCGATAACACAAGAGCGTGGAGATCGTGGCCCTTCCTGACTTGTATTAGATGCTCAGTTAGTGTTTGGGGCAGACAAGGTGAGTGACTGAACAACCCAATGACTTTAACTTAATGCTCTAATTTTCTAGAAGAGATATTTTAGGTTATATTAATATCTTATGAAATGTTTCATAGTTGATGATTTTAGCCCACAGAAATGGCCAATTTTACATTACCTAGTAATTTGAAGGCTCACTGAGTAACATTTTCTGAGATAATGCACTGTGTGAGATTTTTTAAAGGCTTTAGTAATTAGTTGAAGACTTCCAGAAAAGAAAATTATACTATAAACTTTTTCCCAGTCTTTTTATTTTATGAAACAAAAAATAAACAAACAAAAAGAAAATGAACTACCCACAGAAATTAAATGATTGCTCAAGTAGATACAGAGAGATAAGGCCAGATACAGAGAGATGAAATTAGATTCTGGATCCAAGTATTTTGCCATTCAGGTACTTCTAATTAGAGAACCAACCAATTAACTAATCAGGATTTGCAAAGCATCCGCTATGTGACCAAAGAGGTGAGGGGCTAGGAATAAAGGGACATACACACAGACACTCAACTTTGTACCCTGATCCATCAGAAAACAGTGAAGTGTGGTTCATCAACATCCACCAGGCATGATAGGAGGATGCTTTTTGGAGGCAAAAGGCAGGTCTGGGTGATGTTTTCAGGTCTGTAAAGCAGAGACAGCGGAGCGCCCAGGGAGGGAGACAGAGCGGGAATAATGGCTTTAGGAACAGAGGTAGCAACACTTTCCATCTGTGTTGAGCTCATTGAGAATCACTTTCTTGGCAAATTTCATTTCACTGGTGATCGACTTTGCAGATGAGGAAACAGAAACAGCAACAGTTAAATGGACTTGTCCGATGTTATCTACTACGTACGGCAGATATAGGGCAAGATTTTTACCCTCCCCTGTGTGATTCCAAACCCTGTAGCATTTCTGCTTCTTCTTCCTGTTTTGTGGTGGAGGAAAGTACCCCTCAAATGAGATTTTTAGTTGTTTAGATCTTTTAATTAAATTGTGGTTATATAAATATATATATATATACATATATATGCTCAAATTAATGAAGCAATTAAATCGATGTATTTAATTTTACTTTTCCCTGGAAGATGTAATCACCAGGATAGCTACTGCACAGGAGGGCTCCCAGGGGAAGAAAATCTAAAACAACAAAACCGTCCCTCAGTTCTGCGTGCATTGCCTTTTATGGGCACGCTCAGGTTTTTCATCATGGTGGCTCTGAGTGGGCCGCAGGCCTCCTTTCTCCTGGGTACCCAGCTAAAGATGCACTCGCGGGCGGGCCGGCCCTGCCCCCTCCCGTTCTCCGGGCGGCGCGGCCCGACCACGCGGTGGCGCTGTGGCTCCACCGAGCCGGCCGCGGCAAGGTGCGCACAAAGGTGCCCCGCAAGGTGCGCGCGGCCGCCCGGAGTCCTGCCTGACCGCCCACTCGGGGCAGCGCGGGGCCAGGCCCGGACCCGGCCCTGGCCCCGGCCCGCAGCAGCACCCCGGTCACGCGGGCGGCCGTCCTGACGACATCACTTAGAAGATTAAAAATAAATTGAAGCACATGTCACTTCAAAGGGGGCACAAAAAGGACATCTGCATGATTTGATGCACTAATGAGAAAGAGCTGCTGGCTCTTGATTCGAGTTATATGGAAAGAGAGAGGATTTTAAAGCTTGTGAGCTGCTAGTGTTTCCAAAGGAATGACTCTTTTTCATTATTTAAATAAAAAAGCACTTTCCTCCCCCACTGTCTCTGCACTTGAATTCCTCTGGGCTTTGATTGGGGCTCAGGGAGCTTTCCAGCCCAGGAGAGGAGGAGGGCCCGGCTGGGGCAGATGGGGCGGGGGTCCCGATGATGCCCGGGGCCCAGAGCAGGGGTCTGCAGAGCCCAGGGCCTGTCCCCTATCCCGGGGACCATCTGTGCCACCTCCAGGGCAGGGCCCCAGTCTGCAGACGGGGCACCCACGACATGCCTGGCTGACTGGTCTTTTGTTTCAAAGACCCTTCCCTCCTCCTCGGCAGCCTGAAGTCACACACACTCACATCCTCCCATCAGTCACTTCCTGGCTAATGCGGACTGAGGCCCAATCATTCTCTTTTTTCATGCCTTGTCAGGAGTCAGGACAGGGGGAGGGGGAGGGGAGGAGAGAGAGGGAGGGGGGCGCCCTCAGGAGGAGGAGGAGGGGAGGAGGGCAGATGTCCTCATGAAAAATTTACCAGGAGTAATCAGAGGCCCCTGCTCCCCGCCTGCGGCCACAGCACTCCTGGTCTTGCCCAGGCCACGGCGAGAACATTGGAGAGGGCCCTGGTGTGGAAGGCAATCTGGTGCCGGTGGCTAATGCGGGGCGCTGATGCACCCACGTCCTCCTGAGGCCCGCTGCAAATGCAGTTCAGGGGGGATTGATGAAGTATCAGTTAATGTGAGGCTGGCAGTTTAGAGAGGTCACAGCTGTGAGGGCTGCCGGGTCTCCCGCAGACAGGCATAAGAAGCGTTAAAGAGAGGGGGAGCCCCGGGAAAGGTCGCATTTATCTTCTCTGCCTGGACGTTTCTCAAACGTTTCCGTATTGCCCAGAGTCTCTGCCCCGCACCCCCAGGTGAGCGGTTTGATTGAGAGGAGACTCGCTGGCTTTCTCACTTGCAAAACCACACCTCCCTTCAAGAAACTCCAAACCCTCATCCCCACGTTCCTGTCTCCTGAGGAGGGAAGCAGGAGAGAGTTGCTGTTCCTAATTGAAACAGGCAGCTGGATCTCCTGATGCAAGTTCCCCTGTTGTAATTGGCGCTCCGAGTCGAGCCTGCTCCTCCGTCCCTACGCTTCCTGCTCCAGGAAGGTCGTCTGGGTAAACGGCACGTCTGCAGACCGTGGGCTCTGAACCGCTCAGAAGAAACTTTCAGGCCCCGGTGTCCACTCTCCAGAAGGAGATGCTGCAAAGTCATGTTTGTTCGGAGTGGTTTTCTAGGTGAGAAGCTTGGACTCTGGGACATCATCCTGCCACCTGGAGACAGCGGCGGCCTGGCCGTGCTATCTGTGCGCATTCTAAATGAGGATGCGGCTTTCCGTTTGGATTCACAGATGATCGGGTTTTCTGGGATATGAAGTAGCGAGGGCTTTGGAGTGGCGCAGCCCTGGGTTGGGGGTCTGGCTTCCCTAAGCTTTGAGAAGGGTTTTTTCATGACCGCCCTCTGCTTATGGGAGGATGGGGTCCCGGCACAGACGGCTGGTTGAGGGCAGAGCTGGGCTGGCGTCCTGGCCCAGCCACTCATACCCCTCTGTCTCTCAGTAACAGGAGTGAACGCGATGGCAGTGACGATGACAGTGCTCAGGGTGGCTCATGCATGCTGAGCTGTGCCATGTGACCTTCATACACATAGGAGCTCATCGGCCCTTCCCTATAAACTGGTGAGGAAAATATTACTGTACTATCTCTGTTTCAAAGGAAGGGAGACTGAGATTTGGCGAGTAGGTGGCGAAATCCCTCCTCTTCTGTCTCTGTGAGGCTGGGCACCTTTTCCTCTTCCTGGGTGGTGGGTGGGTGGGCTGGGGGGGGGCGTCTTACAATACAAAGCTGCCCAATTACACAGCACACAAAAACATAGCAAATGTGAACGATTGCAGCCAGATTGAAATTACCATCATTTTCAGTAAGGAAAAGTATATTTATTAACAGAAAATCAATTACTTTTCCCCAAAATCACAGGGGGAAAGTGTACAAATAGAGAACAGCTCTTTTGGAGAGGAAATATTTTCTCTGAAACAGGACACTGTTGCAGGTTCCAATGCACTCTGAGTAAATGTGTAGTTCGTGTGGCGAATGCAGGAGAGGGATTAGGGCTTTTTCTCGCTGGCCCTAGCCACGTGCCATGGTGCACTGTCACCTCCGGCCCTGGGTGGACAGGAGGAGTGATTTGTGTCCCTCACGAGCACAGCAGCTGGGCTGCTCCAGGTGCCCGGGCAGGAGCAACCTCCGGGAGCCCGGGGCCCTTCCAGCTCTGGAGGCGGCTGGACTCCCTGGGTGCGGGGAGCTGGGGTGCAGTGGGTGCTCTCGGCTCACTGGGCCCCTCTCGCAGGGCTCCCGGCACGGCAGCCTGGGCGCGGTGCCTGGAAACCGCCCGGTGCGGCTTTGCCTGGTGTTTCCCTGGCCCGGGGCAGAGAGGTGGGTCCAGGACTCCTACTCCACCTTGGCCAAGGTGAAGTCCCACGGCGTCCGGTGTGGCCAAGGGAATCTCCCAGAGCCGCCTCTGATCGTTTACAGATACCTGTAACACACACACACACCGCCAAACACACACACATACAGTACACACACAAACACACGCATACACACACCACACGCACATGCCACACACATACACACAAACACACACACAGCATAGGCCACATACACTACACATACACACCGTACAACACACGTGTACCCCCCACAGCATACTTATACTCACAGCCACACCCCACACACCTTCAACACATATGTACACCCCCACAGCACATACCTGCACACACACATACACACCACACACAAACACATGTCCTCTTTATAACCATTCTGTTTTATAAGTAAGATAGTTGTGTAATACCAGCTTACCCTTTGCCGCAGGATAACGTCAGTCAATGGTTCTCAACCTGGGCGACTTTGCCCCTCGGTGGGTATTTGGAGAAGTCTGGAGACACTTTTGGCTGCCACACCTGGAGGTGCCTCTGGCATTTGAGGTAGAGGCGGTGGCCGCTGCCGCACACTCTGCAAGTCACGACGCACCCCCTACACCAAAGAATTTTCTGACCCCAGTGTCAAGAGTTTGGGGGTTGAGAACCCTCATGCGACGTCACAGTCTGGAGAACAGGGGAGCCGCGGATGACTGAGAGGGAAACAGCAGGAAGGAGCAGTCCCTGCCTGCCTTCCCCTAACCCCCGGGGTGGAGGTGGGGTGCGGGGGGACGGGGTGTGGGGGGCGGGGACCGGGATTCAGAGTCCGGGCCTCTCACAGGGGTTCTCCTCCTGGGGTTGGGGAAGCCATTTACATTTTTTGGTCATTGTTATCTTTTTCCAATATGAATATTTCAGAGTTCTATTATATATTGATATCAAAATATGCAAACTGCATATAAAACGGACACTTAATGTCAAACCTACCATGTTTTCTGCTGCTTCAATTAAAAACTGAAGATTTCATAAGCAACTGCTGACCTGCCATGAATATTTATAAATGGAGAACATATTGGTTCAATTCTTTATTATTCTTTTTTTTTCTCTTCACATCTTTCTTTTTTATTTCAGCAAATTATGGGGGTACAAATTTTAAGGTTTCAAATAATGCCCTTGCCCCCCTCCCCCCACAAGTCTGAGCTTCAAGCGTGACCATCCCCCAGATGGTGCACGTCTCACTCATTGTGTATGTATATACCCGCCCCCCCACCCGCCCAATACCCCATTAACGTAGTTCCTATGTGTCCACTTAGGTGCTGCTCCGTTAATACCAGTTTGCTGGTGAGTACATGTGGTGCTTGTTTTTCCATTCTTGGGATACTTCCCTTAGTAGTATAGGTTCCAGCTCTATCCAGGAAAATACATTTTTAAAGCCAGAGGTGCTGTGTGGCGGCTGACGCAGAATGGGAGAAGAGAGGAGAAAGGATGTTTGAAGAGTGTCTGTGTAGTGGGTGCTGCAGGTGGAGACTGCCCAGCACCTGCCCGCCACAGACAGCCTGGTCTTCGTCCTCCTCCCTGAGTTTCTGTGGGATCCAGGGGCAGACCCCGACGCCATCCCACGGAGGGGTGGCGGGAGGCAGACCACACAGATACCTTGGTGAGGGATTCCTGGGGAAGCCTATGAGTCTTCAGTGCCTGTACACCTCTTTTGCTCCACAGTTGCTTCAGAAAATCCTTGTGTTCCTTTAAACTTGTACGCTGCGTTGTAGGAGGCAGAGAAAGATCTGTAAGTGGTGTCTAAAAGCAAGTTTCTAAATGTTCATGCTACAAACCATGGCCATTAGCAAGTTGTGCACTTATTGCAGAGCCTGTGACAAGCACACCAGGGCATCTCCTTGGCCAGGTAACCGAATGCCACGCGGGGTGCGGGAAGCGAGTCCTCTGGCCCTGGCCAGGGAGACGCTCTGTACACAGTGTCACTCACAACATCGTACGTGATTCCAGCCTGCAAGCTGAGAACCTGCCTGAGAGTTTTTGGACAGCCTTGCATGACTTGCATAGTGTTTCCAGAGATGTGGGGGTGGCAGGGAGGGGAGATGTGTCCTGTGCACTTTTGTTACAGGAGAGGTGGCTTTTGGGAAGCCCCCTGGCTCCACGGTTGCTCCCCAAAGCTGCGCTGGGGAGGAAGGTCCCGGGGAATGTCCCCAGAGGGTCAAGTTGCCTTTGTTCAGTCTGGTTGGGATTTGGGGTGGGGTGAGTCACACCATGGTGACTGGACGCTGCCTCCCCGCTGCGGGGTTTTGACACAGTATTAGCTGGTGCTATCGTATTTTTTTGATCAGTAAAAATGAGCTCCTAACTTTAGTTAGGAACCTTAGGTTTTAGTTTCAGAGAACTCTTTCAAAGAAAGAACTACATTAGAAGACCTGGAAAGGGACCCTTCATGGCTTTAAGCCAGTGTCAGAATTAGACATGTGCAGTGCCAAGTCTCAAGTGTGGGCCTCGGGCCAGCAGCAGTGCCACCGGGAACTTGTCAGAAGTGCCAGTTCTCGGCCACACCCCAGAGCTACCTTTGAATGTTATTAACCCCTCCAACGGTTTCAATCCGCAGCACATCTGGTTCCTTGTTTTGCTTTGTTTTTTGCTTAATTTTCTCAAGCATGCGGCTGAAAGTTCAGGGGGAGGTAAGTGTAGAGAAGAGAGGCAGGGACCTAGTTCCTTGCGATCCTGTGACTTTGCGTCCGTTACTGGCAGGGACCTCGCTGCCACTTTGGTTTCCCCTAAATGAGAGCAATAATCGCTTAGCATCATGTAAGATAAAAACATCGACAAATACATAAAGCTTCCTAGTCTCGCAGATATGCAAACTGAGACCCAGAGGTCCCTGGGTCTCCGAGGATCACCCGCTGGCAGCAGATCAGAGGAGAATCCAGACTCCCTTGCAGGTGTGTGTTCATCCCGGCATCTCCATCCTCTTCTTCCTATTGCGATGTTTTCACTATCTAGAAAAGGGTATTCCATATGAGGAAGAGCAACAGGGAGGATTTCCGAAGACTCTGGTGGACAGCGATCACTGTTTGCTTAGTATCGATTCAGAGAGACAGGTCCACCTTCTGCATCTAATACATTTTTATATTCCCTCGTTTATGACATACTTATCTTAAGGAAGGTGGTTTTAAAAATGATTTCATAGAAATGGGTTCTCCCTTAGCCTCCCCGTCTTAACGGGTGTTTGACAATCGACTCAGATACAAAGCAGATTTTGTGACTGAGTCACGGGAAGTCTGAGTCCGCACGGGTCTGCCAGATGCCGGGGACCCTACACTAAACACGAACGGACAGGGACCCTTTGCCCCTCTCCAGCGAGTTCATCTGCCTGAAGGCACTTAACAGCCATGGGGGCTTCTCTCGCTATCCTAAGTCCTGAGGGGGCTTCTCTCGCTATCCTAAGTCCTCGCTATCCACAGCCAGACAGCATTTGTGGAACTGAATTTGTCACCACAACTGGTCTAAATATGAACCCTGGACAAAAATTCCAAATATCAGTCACTCGAGAAGGGAATAAACAGAGACATTGGAATGCGGGTAATGAGAATCCACCTTGGAACGCTAGGTCGCCAATGATCATGTTAGCTGGATTGATTTTTTTCTCCCAGATACACGGCCTGGACCTTTGAATGCAGACCCTGGCTCCAGAGATATCTTTAAGGCAGTGATTTCCTTTAAAAGAATATAAATAGCTTCAGCATATAGTGAATACACTTGCATGTGAATAAACTTGGAAAGCACATTAGCCTATATTACCAAGCTGTATTTGAGCATACTCATTGCAGGGAGTAAATTTTTAACATGTGTTCAGGGGTGATAAGAACTGTGTCTCTGCTCTGACTTCCGTGTGTACATAAATTATGGAACAGTCAGGTATTGACATGGAGATCAGGCAGAGCAAGCTGGGCTTCGCCATGGACTCATTTGCATGTCAATGGCAGGCCTGGCTGTTTGATTACTTTGCTCTTGTCTGAGCTCCCAGGGCAAATAAGAACAAATAGATATATTTGCGGATCTAGAATTTCTTTCTCTTACTCAATGCACATGTATATGCTTATATAATTTAACAGATGATAATATGAGCATTTTACAGTGCATTTGATGCAGCGGTGACGATAATGATGGTTACCATTTGAATAGCAACATGAAGTAGTTCACAAAATAGCCTCTGGTGGAATGTCTTAAATTTTATCCATTCCAAAGGAAAATATTTAAACCCCTTCAACTGTGTGGATTCTTTTCAGGCCACATCTTATGTCCCTACTGTCTCTACCTAACTAAATCCACTAAGGCACAGCCGCTGTGGGACCCTGTCTTCTTGTAGCAATGCTCTCTCCCGGAGAAGGACGTCTTCTCCAGCGGGGATGGTTGTCACTGTCAGAATTTGGTAGCCAGCGAGAAAAGCGATTTGCCCTTTAATCGGACAAGCATGTGTTGACAGAATAATGTGTTTGCTAGCCGCCTAAAGTGGACATCTGGTGTTTTCCATTGCCCAGCACCCCGCCCTGTCTTCCTCTGGAAACGGCACCTTCTTCCTTTGAGGAGTGGCGCCTCTTCCACTCCATGGTGGAAGATTGATCACACCTTGTGTTCCGTCTTCCTGGCCAGAGTGGTTAAGGCAGGGACGTGCACAGGCCTTGGGGGTGGTTTTGGGGGGCAATCTTGTGACTTCACAGGTAGACTCTGGGAGAGAGATGTCTCTTTATTCTACATTCATTACATGATGGAAACCTGGGTCTTTCTGTGGTCATGCGTCACCCTCCGCTGCCACATAGAAGAAGAACGTTGCCATTGTTGGAAAATAGTATCAGCCCAATGAAAGAACTAATACTGAGAGATACATGGAGAGAATTCTGTGTCATTTGAGTCCCCGGACTCTACGAGGTTGGCACCAACCTTAACCTTCTCAACTCAATGTGAGGGAATAAGTTCCTCCATTTGCTTACGCTAGTTTGGATCGTGTTGGCCACGTACTACTGAAAGAATTCAGAGTAATGCACTGTCTTACAGCATCACTTATCTTGGTGTGTATGATGTTTATCCTCCTTTTTCTCATGAGGGGCCAAAGAACATCGTCCTCAAATATCACCTGCACTCACCCAATTCAAATCCAGCTGCATAAAAATACCTTTAAACGTAGGGTTTTTAAAGACAGCAAAGGGAACTGACTTAACCAGCGTTATGAAACAAAACCTAGTCTATTTAATCACTTACTTGAGGATCTTACCAGTGCACACAGTGGAAAGCTGTTGGTAGACCCCAGGTTATCAATGACGTCGTGTCCAGATGTGCTTAGAATGTCTGGGTCCCGCCTCGCCTGCGGACACCTCCCACGGGGAGACCCGGCCAGGACGCGGTGGAGGTCGCACTTCAGCACTTCATCGGCTCCACGCTGGAACCAAACTTCAGAGCAGGAGCAGGGTCAACTGGGCTGGACGAGATGGAAGACTTTTTATTGTCCTTTTGTTTGTGTAAAAAACAAACATTCTTAGGCGAAAACATGGAGTGCCCTCTGCTGAGAGCATCGCCGTGCTCCGTTTAGAGGTGACTATTTTCACCTGGGATGATGTTAAACCTCGCGCTTTTGAAAAGTGCCGTCGTCTCTGTTGCGTTTCTGTTTACGTGTAAGGTTTCCCCCTCACGTTTGCTACATTTATAGTCCTTCCTGAAAGTGCTCAGGCTGCCTGCAAGGTTGTGTGTGTGTCAAACTGATCAAACTGCTAGTATCTGTGCATTTCTTGTATGCAACTTGTATCTCAGTTAAAAACAACGGAGCCAGAGTGAGCTACGACTGTACAAGTAGAGTCTGTGTCTCTTGCAGGCAAGAACCTTATGCAAGAGGACCTGCTGGCTGGGTTCTTTAAAAATCACACCACAGCCCCTGGAAGGCATGTCATTGGAGTGTCACCGGAGTGCATCCTTGATCTTCTTGTCCCACTCTGTCTTTTTTTTTTTCCCATTTTTTCTTTATTTCAAGAAAATATGAGAGTACATTTTGGTTGCGTTTTGTATCTTTGCCTCTCCCTAGCAAGGGTTAGAGGTATGCCCTTCCCCTCCACAATGCTCACCACATCCCTCAGATGTGGGTCTACCCCCCCAACCCCCGAATCCCTGGTGAACACCACCACCCTTTGAGCACCATAGTGTTAATCCGTCAGTACCGATTTGATGGCGAGTCGTTAGAGTCTCACTCCCCTTTTGTAAACATAACTGTATTTTAAACCATTGCTCCCCAGCAGCCTTGCAGTGCACACAACACATCCTTGGAGCTCTGCATGATCCCAAAATAGTACCAAACCCTGGGAGTCTCGGAAGGGGGAATGCTCGGTGGGAGGCGAGGAATCAACACCGTCTTTTCCCTTAGCCTCCTTCTTCTTGCTTTTTACTTAGATACTACTCTCCACCGCTTCTCCCGCCAACAGGAGATGCTGCATAGAATTTGGAAATGCACAGCTAGGACAGAGGTAAGCTACTTAGGTCTGTGCATGGATTAAGAAAAGGTGAGAAAGACCGACGGGAACCTTGAGCAGCCTCAGAGGGAGGAGTGGCCCCCGCAGGACTGGCAGGGCGGTGCTTGGTGCTTCTGTTGTCAGACGGGAACGTTCACCGAAGGCGAAGGCGAGCTCGCGAGCTAGAGTGCGCTATTTCCAGCACTTCTCGGTGTTCACGTGAGGCCCCGTACTGAAGATCTCTGATAGAAGGGAGGGACTTTCTGGGAAGGTGTCGTCACCTTTTAATGTTTGCTCTAATTCCTTAGCGATCTTGTGGCTCAAACTCAAATTTATACGAACTTCTAATTAAGCACAGATGGTCACAGGTGCAGGTTTAATAAAGTTTTTCAGAAGGTGAATTGCGCATGGGTAGTTTCTCCCCCTTCCGCATGGTATTAGCTTCCTGTTGCTGCTGTAGGAATCACCACGAGCTCAGCAGTGTAAACAGCACAAGTCTGTTCTTACGGCATTCCACAGGATAGAAATTCGGCGCTGGTCTCGCGGGACTACAATCTTGCGGTGGCGGAGCTGCCTCCCTTTCTGGAGGCCGTGGGGAGAATGCGTTTTCATGCCTTTTCTGGCTGCTAGAGGCTGCCTGCCTTCCTTGGCCCCTGGGCCGCTCCATCCATCGTCCAAACCAACAACCTTGCATCTCTCTGTGCCTTCTGGGGTGGTCACACTTCCCTCCAACTCTTCTCTGCCTCCCTCTTCCACACTGAAGGACCCCTGGACGACAGTGGGTAACCCAGGGTCCCCTCTCTGTGTCACGTCAGCTGACTAGCAGCCTCGACTCTGCCTGCAACTTCAACTCTGCTTTGCCACATAACACTGCATGCACGAGGGCTGGGGATTAGGACAAGGACGCTTTTGGAGGTGCGACGTGATTCTGCTGACAACGTATGTTGAGGGAGTCTGTGGAGATGGGGAGCGGATCGAGGCAGAACAGAACGGGGCCTTTCAGGAGCCGCACCTGTCCGGCTTTGAGGCTCCTGGGTCTCCAGTGACCAGCATCACATGTAAACCCACACCGAGTTCACGTTAGTGCCGTATGATCAGGACTTGGCCTGTGTTCTCTTGCTTTATTTTACGTACACATAAACACACACACACACACAACCAAACCACAAAAACCAAATTATGGGGCAGATCTGTCTTATTCATCAGGGTCCCTACAGAGAAAAAGGCATGTCCCAGTTCAGAGTGCTCCTTTGCAAAGGGGCTAATCGTACTTCTGCGTACGGGGTACAAGCTCTAGAAGCGGTTGAGCTGCCACCACCCTGAGAGGTTCAGGTGAGGACAGGTTGTGGGACTTCACAAGGAGAGGCTCGTAAGGCAGCTGCTGGGAGTGAACAGTCACTTTCTGTGGAGGGACGCATGGAGTCCCAGAACCTTGCCAGCAAAGGAGCCGGGGAAACAAACAGAAGTCGTTGTCCTCTCTTGCTCTTGTCTGCCAAGCCTGGCAGGAGCCAGGGCATGGGCTGGCCCCGGACGCCACAGAGTGGCTGTGTGCGTGGACACGGATGGGGACAGATTGCAACTGGTATATGAATTTAGAGATGAGGACACCAGGATGCAGAAAGGTTTCATCAGCTGCCGACGTTCAAGGCTGGGATTAGAAGCCAGGTGGTTTAATTCTAGAGTTTCATTTGCTTTGTTCAATCATGTCAGCCGTAAGACATGTCTGCTTTTGGTCAACTGCTCCCACGCGGGGAGGAAGGCAGAGCGTGGCCAGGAGTGCTATTCCCCAGGACAGGTAGGAAGGAGCCCAGTGAAAGCCGGAGCACGGGCACGGGGTGCAGAAGCAGGTCGCGTGGAGAAAGGTCACTGCAGCGAGGACTACGGGACTACGGCGTCTGAAAGGAAGTGTCGATCGATACTGCAAAGGGAGCGTGTGACGCCCACATTCCCGATGCAGAGTGAGGGACCCCGCCCCAAGTAAAGGCGAGAAAGGAGATCAGCTCTGTGGTTCTGTCCGGCAGCCACCAGCGCAGGCGTCGATGGGTGCGCTTTGTCGCTCTGAGTCACAGTGTTCCTGGAAAAGGAAAGAGGATGTCGGGTGGGAGTGGGCGGGGGTGGCCAGGGCCGAGTGGGTCCTACAGAAAGGAATCCCTTGATTAAAAGACATCCTCGCAGTGGCCCTGAATCAGACTTTGGGTCAGCAACTCTAGGAAGGTGGGGAACACTCGTGAATTTAATTGGCACCAGCTTAGAAAGTGCTTATGATGATTTGGGAACCCACTTCTTTTTTTTGAGACAGAGTCTCACTCTGTTGCCCGGGCTAGAGTGCCGTGGCATCAGCCTAGTTCACAGCAACCTCAAACTCCTGGGCTCAAGCGATCCTTCTGCCTCAACTTCCTGAGTACAGCCTGGTACTACAGGCATGTGCCACCACGCCCGGCTAATTTTTTCTATTTTTTCGTTGAGACGGGGTCTCACTCTTGCTCAGAATGGTCTCGAACTCCTGACCTCAAGTGATCCTCCTGCCTCGGCCTCCCAAAGTGCTAGGATTACAGGTGTGAGCCATTATGCCTGGCCAAGGAACCACTTCTTTAAACAGATTTAAAGCCCCCCCCAAAAACTTCCTCCAGCCACACACAATGTTAATAAAATTATATTCCAATTGCAAATGAAAGATGGATTTTGATGGAAGAGCTCTAAATCATTCCCCATAATGACCCAATTAATTGTGAAATACCCAGGTGTGATTTATCTGGAGAAATATCACCTTTAGTTCCCAGAACTTCCATCTTGGCAAAATTAAAACTTAATTTTTAAAAATCCTATAATTCTATGACCATGGATGTTAAATAAAACATTTCAACATTACAAATCTGAAAGGCAACATTTAAAACTTTGTGGAGGTACTTTCCTCTTCCAGCTCATTTTATGAGTACATATTCCATGATGAAAAGAAAATGTCACGCTCCTATAACGACAATAATCTTTCAGCATAATTTCTCTTTTTGCTGAGCCTGTTTGTTTAGGTTGAAGGTGTTTCTAATAAGCCATGTTTGATATGAATATTTTGAGGGATCAATCTCGCTTATCTCCTGCATTAAAGTTCTAGGCATGTGATCCCTCTTCTACGGAATAAAGCCATTTAGGCATTTTCCTGGAGTAATCAATAAAATGAAATCTAAAAACAAAAAAAAAAGAAAGAAATTACTAAGATGTCTTTGTTCAGCTTCTGTAGGCAGATGACTCTTCTTATATGAAGGGAACATTCCTGGAAACAGATTTCATTAATTTCAAATAGCAAATGTATGTACTTTTGAAAAGAAAAAAAAAAAAATGACATTACCCATCCAAGCCAGCAACACTGCAGTGCTAGGTTATTTATAAGATCATAAATCTAGTTATTCCAATGAGCATGGCAAAATATAATATAAGGTGTTATTGCTCCTTAAGTTATAAAAGGCCGCACGCATGAGCCTGCGTGGGGATTGTCGGAGACTGTGAGATGTATGGCATCTGTTTCCTTTCTTAAAAAACAAATTCAATATATTTTAAGATTTCAAAAGTATTAAATGCAAAAATGTCTCATATTTCAAGGTGAAAGCCCTCCGTTGGCTAAAGATGCTTCCATTTTTATTGCAATGGTGGTTCCTGATTTCTTTTTTTGTGAACTTTTTCCATCAGAGGCTGATGCATGGATGTATTTATAGTTCAGTTTCATTTAACTATGTTCATTTGTACTGATCTGCGACAGATTTATATGATCATAGATTCCTGGCGTCACAGTTGTATTATTTATATTTCTATAAATTAAGGCCATTATTATCAAAGATGGCCCCTGACAATAAGATGTGGTAGTTGGAAATAGCATTTAATATTTCCTTAGCCCTGATGAATTCTCTATAGATTGCATCCTGATGCAAACTAAGAAATCATTGTCTTTGCTGGAAAAAAAAAAAAAGGAGGTCTTGAGTAATAATAATAAGTCACTAATGAAAGACAAAAAATTCAGGACTATTTGTAGACACTGGTTTTTAATCTTCCTAATGATAGCCCTGACGATAAATAGATGAGAGAGATGATACATGGCTGATAACACCAACAGGCCCAGCTTCTCTCCCTCCCACTGCATGCGATTAGCCTCTGGGACGGATTCACATCATGCATTTTAAATCTTCCTTTTATCTCCGCATTGGAGTGTGATGTCTCCACCACGTGATTTTTAAGCAAGGGCTTTATGACAGATGGGATGCACAAGAGGCTTTATCTCCCTGGCACCAATAAAACAATCAAACTTAATTGGCGACTTCAGTATAAAACAGTTTATTTGTGACTCAAGGATACTGCAAATTAATAATTGGATTTAGAGGATGGGTACAGAAAAGATGGAGGGAAAACATTTGTCTCAGACTGCTTTTAAAAATCTTGATAGAACCACTCTGGTTGTAAAAGCTACACGGAGCAGAGTTTGAATTCTGGCTCCCCCACATACTAGCTGTGTGGTCTTGGTTGAGTTATGTAAACTCAGTGAGCCTGGATTTTTCTATCTGTGAAATTGGGATGTTTATGTCACAGCATGTGAGAAGTTTAAATTCATTAAATTAAATTAATATGGATTAATTTAAGATTGCTAAAATATATACATTTGCCAATCATCTGTCTAGCATGCAGTAACACAATGAACTTTACTGAAATTTAGAATATTTGACAATGAACACTTAGACTTGCCAGCATGAAATCTGTACAGCGTGTTTGCTAGCTGTCACTAACAGTCATACCCTAAGAAAGGAAACTCTATCGTATCTGCTTTGGTTCTTTGCCTATTCAGGTTAAGCTCCTTGAGTGATGGTTCAGAAACACTCAGCAGCACTCTCTGGGATAAATGCTGAAAATATCTCAACTCCATAAATAAGAACAAAACCTAATTTTAGGTATTTGGTGTTTATTAAAGCACCAAATACCATGAAATGAATTTGAAACATAATAAGATGTGTGTACCAAGTGGGTCAAACCGATCTGAGTTGATAAAGGAAGAGGGTGATGGTCTCAGCACAATGGCCCAGGGAGACAGAGAGGTGCAGGGAGGCATCCGGGGCTCTCGTGTGAGGACTGACTGCACCCCACTCCCAGTGCGACATTTAGGAGCCTCTGTCCCGGAGCACAATGCCAGGCTGGTGACAGATGTCCCTGTCCTGGGGTCCCCTCCCTACTCCATCACGATGCAGCTCCAGCAAGCCCTTGCAGGTGTGCAGGGCCGGAAAGGAATTGTGCGTGCGCTGCAAAGGAGAAGGCCGAGAGGTGAGGGGGACCCAGTGCTACCAGTGTGTCGCCCTGTGTGTACCCTCACCTGGTCCCAGACGTGGGCCCCACATTTGGTCCCTTTAGGGGTGCCCCAAACTCAGAGTGAAAAGAACGATATAAGAGGAAGGGGGAGCCTGAGTGACAGCACCTTTATCTCAGGAGACGTTCAGATGCTCACCTGGGAATTAACAGAGAAACTGGAATTTGCATTGACGTATTCTTCTTATGGAACTCTTGACCCACCGATTGAGGCTGGAAACTCATTGTTCTGCAACAACAGCAGAAGACTTGGAGAGACCTTTAGGTGCTGCTGAGATGCCACCTCTTCTCAGCAGGTTCTGTTCTGATGAGCTGCAGGAAATGGCCTAAATGCAACCGCTTTTGAGCCACAAAGATGCCATTTCATCCAGTTACATGGATGTGTAAAGTACAAAAGCGTCCTGGGAAGCATTATCTATGATTGTTTCTTTTTAATTTTTAAGTATGAAGCTCATTTTCATGTTGACATCCTTCACAGCCTAAGACTTCCCTCCCTATTAGGTTGTGGATCAAGATCTGCTGGAGTTTAACCCTGTGCAAGATAAATGGATATTTAGACAGCAGAAGTTGGTAGAAAAATGGGTAATGATATTGTAAGACTTGCTTTTGAAGGTACATTTTAGAAAGGTGGACATATCAGAAGCTAAAAGGTAAATCATATAAATGTTAGTTTAATAATCCCATTCTGCTCTACGTGTTATTTTATAATGTTTTGTGTGTGTGAGAATTTATTTGTAAAAGCTGATGGGGAGTTTGCCTTATAAGAATACTCAGGGCCTCATGGACCCTTGCAAGTTAAGTGGAAATGCAAGAACGTCTAGTTAGTGAGGGTTTGGAGGCAAATCATCTGGTTCACACCTATCTTGGTCAAAAAAAAATCTTGCAAAAAATTATGCAAGATATTCATGTGAGGCCATGAGGAAGGTGGCTTGAGACCCAGAACACGGTGCCAGGATGCTCTCATGAAACCGTTCTGATCACGGCACTTCCCTTCCTCCCGCTGTGGCTGGCACTTGAGAGAGCTTGTCCTTGTCCTCACCAGGCACCCTGCTCTCTCCAGAGCAGGCTTCGGGGCTCTCCCTGGGGCCTCATGCTCTTGCTCTGTATTGCAGTGCCCCTGTGTCATCTTGTCTGGTTGGGGACCCCAGCCACCCTATGTCCCCCACCTGGACCAGCTCTGGGCCTTTGTCCTGTCAGCACTGGATCATCGCAGTGTTTGAATCTCAGCCTGACCGCCCCAGTCCATTGAGCTGCTATAACAGGGTGCCTAAGACTGGGTATGTTACCAAGAACAGAAACTTATTTCTGCACAGTGCTGGAGGCTGGGAAGTCTAAGACCAAGGACCTGGCAGGCTGGGTTGTCTGGGGAGGGCTTGGTCTCTCTGCTCCCAAGGTGGCACCTCCAGTGCTGTGTCCCCACGTGGTGGAAGGCAGAAGGGAAAAGGACTGAATGCAGAGTGGAGCCCCTGTCATAAGGGCTTCAACCCCAATGACAAGGGAGGGCACCCTATGACCTAATCAAATCCTAGAATTTCCACCTCTTAATTCTATTGCACAGAGAATTAAGCTTTAATATGAATTTGCAGGACACACAAGCATTCCAACCATAGCAGTGACCCACCAGGCTCCAGCTTAGCTTCAGTCCTGGATCTGTTAACATCTTGTGCTCCTTAATCTCCCAACCCTGGACATTAGCCTCCCCCAGCTCCCAGGGAGAGGGGCCGACACTGGAAGGTGTACCCGGTAGCAGAGGCAGGAATTATTCTCTTTCCTGAGTCATCCTTTAATGAAGATGGTGTCCATCGCTGTTGACATTGGCTTTCAGAGAACACGGTTCACACCCTGAGCGCACTCAAGCTTTCCAGCTATGCTCACACCGAAGGTTTTCTTTTCTGGTTTGGGGTCCATTTCCAACAAGAAAACAATTTGCGAGGATTGAAGGGACAATACACTTTTATAGTATTCCAAATCTATCCTCAATTTCCTATCTCTGTTTTTATAAATTGTTTCACAAGGCCTTATTCTAATATATTCTATGACGAGAATAGGTTGGAAATTACTGATGAAGGAAAAAACCCTGAACAATTGTGTGATTTTAAGTCAATTATGCATATAGTAATATCGATTGCACATTTTTGTACATGTGTAAGTACGTAGTTTTTGCATTATTCTTTTTATTTAATGGTCTATTTTCGTCAGAGAAAATTCAAATAAGATATAATAAGGACTCCCCCCTTGGGAGAAATATCCCACATGGGACCTGTGATGGTAGGTAGGAGAATGGCCTCGGCTTACCTAGTCCTGGGAGCCCACCCTGCCCCAGGGACACATTTCACAGCTTTCCTTGGAAATACAAAGCAACCTATGGCTTTCTAAGTTAAAAACTACTAATCTAACTCTTTGGATTTGCAAACAAGGACTCCAAACTCACAAACATTAAGGTCTCGTGGTGAGTTATTGTCAAATTGGATGTAGGATCCTGGTATCGTCACTTGACCTGACAATGTGCCACCAACTTAAGGTGGTGTGTTCTCTCAGCAGGTGTGTGGCACTGGGGGTTACAGCAACCTGTGCTCTGTCTCTCCATCTTCGCTGGAAGGTGTTGGGCACGTTCATTTAAAACCCCCAGTTTCTTAAAAATTTTGTAAATGAAGACAATCGTGATTAACACCCCAAATGCAAGAGTTGTGATAAGGATCAAAAAATGCACTGTATGTGGAAAGAGATGGCAAGGTTCTGTCCTAAGTAATAAAAATTGATGTGCCATCTTGGTGGTTTTCCAACCCATTTAGGGATGAGAAAACTGAGGCCAGCAAGCTACGTATGAATAACCAGGACCGCACATCTTCGAGCCCTGAGCCACGGTCCTCTGCAGCTGGCGCTAAGCTGTCCCTGTTTATTTAATTCACTTCTATTTCCTGAGGAACTGGTTTGCTCACTTCATTAAAGAGAGCGGAGAAAGGATTCTGGCACACAGACGCTCTTTAACATGTGTTTTTTGTCCTTATCTTATTGACTCAACATGCAGATATCTCTGCCAGAAATGTCCAATTGCACCTTTGTCTAAAGAAGATTTTATATTGATCTTAATCTAATTAGCTAGTTTGAACTATGGTTTGTGTCATGGTTCGTGTCTTGATCTAATTAGCTACTGCAGCTGGAGCAGCATGGCTCTGAAATCATAATTGCCGGTGTGTAGAAGGCTCTCCCGCCAGCGTCTGTGCTAGATGGAGACATTTCTAAACACTGCAAACCATCAACAGCGTACACTCTGCTTGCTAAATGGGCTCCAAATTCTAGAAGTGCCATTGGATTTGAAGCCAGAAATAGCCTGGAGCTCACACCTTGGTGCAGTCCCAGCTAACTGTGGGCCCTCATGCAGGTTGCTTAATCTCTCTGGGCGGCATTCTCCTTATCTGGGGAACAGGAGGGGCTCCCAGGATTACATGAAGGGATGGCTGGGCAACTACCTACAGATACCGAACTCACTTAGTGCCTGGCACATGGGAGGGTGACCTTTCCTCCCATTCCCTTTCCTTCTAGTATATTCTCCTGCAAATTTGGCTGAGAAACAGGTTTTCTCCCCTCTGCATTATTTCCCACCAAGACACAGAGGTGTTCTTCCCCACCTCCCACCATCCCTCCTCCTCCCCCCTTTCCCTACCTCCTCCCTCTCTTCCTTTCTTCCTTCCATTCCTTGTTTTGGTTTTGAATATCATAAGGGATTCCCCCAGGTATAGTCACCAAACAAGGTGAGGCTGGTGGTGGCACTTTTGGGGAGGGTAGAAGTGAGTTACATTTTAGTCTAAGCAGAGTGTAGCCAAAGCCAGAAAATTATCTAAAGCCTGGAAGTTAAAGAAACGGTAGAAAACATAAAGCCTGATAGGGTTGTGCAGGTGGACCTCGATCTGGGGAGTCAGGTGAGCAGGACTCCAGGGGCTGAGAAGAGCAGGTGAAGGGTGCTGGGTCCCCCTAGCCCCTTCCCTGTGGCTGTAATACTCCCTGTGGGGAATTTTACTGACTTGTAACTTTCCTGGTAGGACAACTATTCCTTGTGGGTTATTACAGAGTGGGAGCATTTAGCCTGAATTCATTTTCTTTTTTCCTGTGTTACTGTTCTGCCAGGGCCCTAGAGCCTTATAATTAATTAATGGTTAGTGCTGCCCTTTGAAATTCAGATCAGCCTTCCAGCAGGTTGCTGCTTTAGAAATCCAGAAATCTTTCTTTTTTCTTTCTTTCTTCCTTTTTTTTTTTTTTTTAATCCATACTGCTTTATCATCAGGTCTTGAGAATAGCAGGTCTGCATTTATTTTCCAGCTTTAAAGATGAGTTTCGAGCTGTGGTTACTTTTCCAGGGAAGCCTGGAGGTTTTGCACACATGAGAAGCAAACCCATGTGGGTGCAGAGCTGTAGTTCTGATGGCCAGCACGCTCTGTTTCCAGAGCTCACGGCTATGACATTGCATCGCCCGGAAAGATCTTGTATTGAGGAAGCTGGCTCATCTCCTCCTGTGGATGACGGATGCAATTAATTAATTTTGAGGAAATATAAATGTTATCGCTTACTATCATAATCAGGACAAACACCATTATTAGTTTCCTTAACCACCCCTATCCTTACCCTAAAATAATGCGGAAAAAAAAATCTTTGGCAGAGTTGAATTTATGGGATATGACCAATTCCTAACACACAATCAAAGATGCATAAGTTGACATTAAAAAAAAATTAACAATTTGGACACAACTTTAACAGACTTCCAAAATCTTTGGAGCTAAGAATGTTGTAGAACAAAAGTAAAAGCACAGATATCTATCGCAACTTTTTATCTACATGGCTCATGTGACATCTTCTGGAAAACCTTCTGATTGCAAAGTTAGTGGAGAGTAAAGTTTTGGGAGTGAGGCACAGCTCGCTCGCCCCAAGTACCTGCATGCGCTGGAAGTTACCACCAATAATTTCCTTCTTTGTGTCAATACTGTCTGCAGGTGGTAACTGATACATTAACACATTGGAACCCATGGCCACCAAATAGGCAATTGGATCAAGAGGCTATCAGGACTACACATGGCCAAACTCCCTCCCACCTTTTGAAATGAAAAACTTTTTCAAAGGACAAAAAAATGTGGTATTTAAAAAAGAAACTACGAGTGCTGGGAAATAAAAAAAGGAACATTAACTGTGGGTTGCCTGAAAGTCTGAAGAACTCTAAAACGAGAAAACAGAAGGGACTGAATTTACAGAGAAAGAAGCAGCAGAGAGCCACAGTCCAAAACACATGGCCCCTGGCCCCTGGCACACCTGCGATGGCAAACGTCCCTGCACTTCGCTGTGGGCTCCTGGTGCAGGCTGTGGATTCCTTCCACACTGCGTCTCTTCATTCCCTAGCCTCTCACCTGGTGCCTTGTTTAAGGCCGTGCCCCACAATGTTTGGAAAATGAAAGTGAATGAACACTTCTTCAAAATTTGCCCAAAGCTTCCCTGAATGCTAGCCTCAGTCCTTTGCCCCTGGAAACTACACAGTGAATTTTCCCCTAAGTTCAGCCTAGGTCTAAAAAGGTCTAGTTATGAGTTTGCACTTTCCTAAGATCCTCTTTTCCTTGTATTGGCTGTTGGAACTTTGAGGTGATAGGTTATTTAGAATCCAAAAACCAGGAAAGCAGCAGACGGATGTGGGGTAGGGACTTGAGAACAGACCACAGCCTCTAAGTGTTAGGTTACGACAGTTGCTGTTTTTCTCAGAAGTGAGGTAGGAAAAAAAATGTGGAAGGGGCCACCAGCTAGAAGCCTGGTGACTGTGGCCCCTGGTCCCTAAACCCATAGATTCTCTTTCACAGGAGAGAACGACACAACCGCCTCCCACTCGCCCTCTCCAGGAATTGCTTTACGGTCCAGAGAGAACGAACTACACAGACTTTGAAAAGGCAACCTGAAAGGGAAAATGAATGACACAAATATGAAAATAGATGAGACATGCATTTGAAAACCAGGAAAAGTACAATATTTGTTTAGAAGAACTCATGGAGATATAACGTCAAGGGTCTTATTTGCTCAACGAGTAAGTTATTAAGTTTTTTTTTTTTTTGGTAATTTTGTTTTTACCTTCTAATGCCCATCACACAAAAGTCTATTAATTGTGGATTCATGCGATTTCGTTAGCAGGAACTGACTTCCAGCTAGCTCGGCGCTGTGGTGCCATTTCCAAGAGAGTTCAGTTTGTATCCATTGAAAGTAAGACATGAGGTGGCCCTAAGGGCCCACGTGGCACCTTCGGAAGCCTGCTCCTCCCAGCAGATGTCACGAAACCAGAGTGCATCTTCCTTCCCTCTTTGCAGGTGACTTTGTGCACGTGGCCCTCAGAGGAGCTTCCGAAGCCCAGCAGAGAGCATGGTAATGGAAGTGAGCCGCGGCCATGAATTATATGAACAGTTTGGGGGAAGACAGGGAAAGGCTGCACCAGGGCACAAATCAGCTTGCACTATGGTAGCCCTTTGCTGGGCTCCGGTGCCTGCCACTCCGTTCCGGGCAGACCCGCGTGCCGTGCGGCTCCAGCCTTCCCCTCACTGGCTGCTGAGCTGGACTTTAACATCCTCAGTGACTTCTGCCGGTGTCTGCAGGAGTCTCCCTGCAGGGAGCTTATCCAGCCCCTCTGAGCTGGAACGTGGTCGTGCTGTGCTTTGCCCATCTGCCCTGGTGACAGTGACTGCACTTCGGGTCACCTGCTTTGGGATGATTATAATACAGGTCTTTTTCCTTCGAGCTGAGCTGAGCTGAGCGCTGTTCCCCTGCACTGCTGGAGGAAGCAGAGGTTGGTCTGAAGCTTTTGCACAGATGGAAGTAGCTGTATTAGTCCGCTTGGGTTGCCATAACAAAATACCACTGACTGTGTGGCTAAAACAGAAGACATTTATTTATTGATTTTTCGTTTTGGGGGCTAGATGGCAAAGATTAAGGTGTTAGCAGGGCTGGTTTCTTCCGAGGCCTCTCTCCTTGGCTTGCAGGTGTCCACCTTTCCCCTGTGCCTTCGTCATGTGATCGTCCCTCTGCGGGCACCTGTGTCCTAACTTCCTCTTCTAATAAGGACACCAGTCATGTTGGATTCGGGCTGCACCCTTACAGCCTCATTTTACCTTAAGTCCATCTTTGTAACTGAGGTAACTGTATCTCTAAATACAGTTACTACTGGGGGTTAGGGATTTGGTGTATGAATTCTAGAAGGGACACACTCCAGCTCACCACAGTAGCTCTTGAAAGCTTTAAAGATATTCATTCCTTTTGGAAAATCAAGTTTATTTCTGAGAATTCATGGTATGGATAAATACAAAATAAATTTAAAATTTAGAGAAACCTTTAGGCTCAATGATGTAAATGGAAGTATTATTTATGGACTGTAACGGAAGGTCCGCCAGCATTCTAGTGGGCTTCCTCTCTCAAGAAAGTAGTGTTAATGTTCCCTTCTTGGGCAGAGGACGATGAGGACGTGGCAAGGACGGGATACTGGGGAGAACAGTGTGGCTGAGACAAGCTCTGGGAAAGCAGAAGGAGGTTTCAGTAGCTCTGGGAGTGTCAATTTTGAACAAACAGAGGATATTCTGCAGAACTTGGTTTCAAAGTCATGCTGTGCAATGTCCTATAAACCTGTTTTCACTCTCTTAAAAGAAACTTTCAATAAAGATCTACCTTATTCTCTGGGATTTTCATCAACGAGCCGAGAGTCTTTGGCACGTGACCATAGCTGAAACTGGCTATGAAGCGGCTCAGCCTTTTACAGTTTACATTTGTAGTTTAGAAAGATGAAAATGAATCTAAATGCCTAATACGTGCCACCGTTAAGAAAAATGGTTCATTCTAGTACATGAACTTGAAACATTTATTTAAAATGATACTTAAAAAGCATCTAAAATTTACTTCTCTCAGTTGACAAATGAGGAAAGAGATCATATTTATAGGAATTCCCACTTTTGTGGTTCAATGTCTCATATGATTTTGGAATGATGCGAGGTGCCATAAACATTATTTGATAAAAGTATTAACATTAGAAAAAGCATTTAGCATGACCCAAATGCTTTCATTAAACTGATATGGGAAAAAGGAAAAAAAATACTTAGGAAATAATCACTACATCAAAAAATTATATGCACAAAACATAGAAGAAAATAAATTAAACTGCCACCGGTCATTTTCTTTTAATAATGAGATGATCATCATTTCTTTTACACCTGCTGTTTATATATGTGTCGATTTTCAATACTGTATTTTGTTCTTCAACAACGTAAAGTACTATGTATAGTTCTGAATCTGAGTTCAAACAGCACAACATTACGTGTTTAATTTAATTCAATCAACTTTCATTATTGTTAAGCGCTGTCGGAGCTAGAACTCAGAGGTAAGACACGTTACGCTACTTGAACACGAGGAGCTTCTAATGTTACAGGGAAAATCAGGCATGAAAACGATTTAAGTGAAGTGCAAGGCTGTTGGGAAAGATCACGGTAAGTAGGGAGAAGAACACGGTAAGGGAGAGATGTTGAGCAAGGAGCTAGTCATTCTGACAAGGGGAAGTCACGGACAGATTAACAGAGAGACATGCATCTGGGACATCGAAACACAAGGTGTTTTGGATACAAGAAAAATTGTTCGAGCACATTCTAAGCAAAAAAGTCCTGCGTGAGCAAAGGCCTGAAATAACATGTCATACTTACTAAAGGGTAGTAGGTTTTTGGCTTTTCTTAGGGTGGCAGGTGAGTACAGA
Organism: Cheirogaleus medius; assembly: GCA_008086735.1. NCBI lineage: Eukaryota > Metazoa > Chordata > Mammalia > Primates > Cheirogaleidae > Cheirogaleus > Cheirogaleus medius. The sequence goes on from VBSM01002608.1 coordinate 171,192,999, forward strand.
GATATGGAGAGGAATCAGGCCGGCAAATTTGAGGCCTGGCTCTGAGGACCTGGTGGCCACATCGACAACTTTGTACTTTCTTGGGAAGCAGATGATACCGTTGTAGAGTTTCTAGGACATGAGTGCCTGCCTGTGTTTTAGAGCAGGGGTCCTCAAACTTTTTAAACAGGGGGCCAGTTCACTGTCCCTCAGACCGTTGGAGGGCCGTTGGAGAGTGCGGCGCACATTCCACACATGCGCACTGTGGGCCCGGGACGAGTCGGCTGCTAAGCAGGACAGGCAGCGGCGGCAAAATCACCCCGCGGGCCGGATAAATGTCCTGGGGGGGGGGGGGCGCATGTGGCCCGCGGGCCGTAGTTTGAGGACGCCTGTTAGAGAGACCACTCTAGCTTGAGTGTGAGGAGAGAGAAAAATAAATAGACACAAAAGCCAGTTGGATTTCTTCCTCCTGCATTAGACAGGAGAGAAGATACACGTGCTGTACTGAAGTGTGTCCGGGCAGAAAACGTGATGTGATTCTCTCTGCGCCTCTGTGCGTGTGTGTCTCTCTTCTCTTCTCTCTCTAGTGATAATAGTTTCTACAAGCATATTTTTAAAATACTGGTGTTAAGTTGGGAAGCCACATAGGTAATGGTGCTAAGTGTGAAGGCCAAGTGGAGAGGTGGTGGCATGTTTTCAAGCTCTTGAAATAATTAGTGTTCAAAGAGTTGAGGCCCTCATGTCAGCGATCTGCGTGACACCCTTGGTGTTCCTCTTGCAGAACTCCAAAAGGGGCATCTTCCAAAAACCTCATAGAGTACTGAGTTCAAGACTTTAGACGGCCACACCGTTTCAGGCCAAGAATGGCAATTTCAAACTCAGTCACTTCCTTCATTTGCCTTCGTCCTGAAAGGCTTTGGCCATCTCCAGAAATTACGCGCACTCTCAGAGGACGGTGACTGTCTACCACAAGGCAGAGAAGTGGGCTGCTACGTCTCGAGTTTGCAGATGCTCTGGAAGCACAGTTCCCCAAATATCCCCGAGCACGGGTGGCTCGCACCGCCGGGAGGGTGGCTGGGAGTGGCCAGCACCCCTTTGAATAAAGTAGGTTTTATACATTTGTTGAAAATAGGAGACTCTCTAATTCATGGTGAGTAGGTGAGAAAAGTCTATTTGGTTCCAGAAGACTTGATGTGTTTAAGAAGGAGAAAAAGAAAAAAGAAAAAAAATCTTGTATTTATCACCTGTGAGCAGAAATTTAAGAAGTTTTCCAGAAGGAAGAACACCACAGCTACAGATAACAGAGAGACATAGAAAGCCAGGGCACCCCCAGCCCCAGATCAGATAGGAGCCGTCCTGGGAGCTTTCTCCGGCCTCCTTGAGAGAATGAATGCTCTTCTCTTGTGGCATTTATTGCGTAGTATGGCAATTTATTGGCTAAGATATTTGTCTGCCTATGTCACTATGAACTTCTTAAAGATTAGGACAGTGAAGCTCATTCCTTAGCAAAGAGGCTAAAATGCCTGGCACATGTTAGCTTCTCAGTAAAGTTTAATAAATAAATTAACACAACCCAAGAACGTTCAGTAATGGCCATGCCGTGTCTTGGTTTTGTGAATTTGGGAATCCTTGGAACATTCCTGAATTCTGCCCTCCTCATCTGTGCAACAGAGACAATAGCGATACCTTCAAATGGTGTTATTTTGAATACTGCTAACTGTTCTTTTTAAGAATACTTTCTAAATGATGTTTGTAACCATGCCAAAGCATTTTTAAGGTTTCTCTTTCTCAGCTTTGGTTTGATCTTTAATAAAAAGGCTCCCAGAGCCTAAAGATTTTCATTGTAAGTGAATTTGCAGACAATATGCAGGAGAACATGTCAGTGGGACTGAAGGTCACTTTATACCCTTGGAAATATTAATAACATATCCCTCATGAAAATGCACTTTCTTAGACAAAGTGGTCATTGGTGTTTGAGAACACAGAAATGTCAGGACCAGCTGGCCACAATGACGCCCCCACCCCAGTGTCAGGGGACGGATGCTGGGGTCTCCTAGTCTGAAAGCCAAGAGCTGTGTCCCTGCGTTTAAAAACCTGTGCTCTCTGAAAGCAATAAATGCACACACACAAAAACACTGTTGAAAAGGGTACTTGAAATAGCTAGACTAGCATAGGAAAGCATATAATTCTTGGGCTATCACACTCTCAGCCAGCAGGGTAAACAATTTAGAACCTCAAACCTCTCCGAAAGGTCTCGTGATAAAGTGATTGTCCTATTTGTTCAGAAGTCATGATTCAAATAGTTTGGGACGTATGTGTACCTTTCAAGAATAAAGGCAATCATGTCAGAAAGAGGAATCTGAGAAATGTGTCTGAGTTAAATTTGGTGACAGAGTTCTTAAGTGTGAGAGGTGTGTTTTATGCACTGAATGTTGAAAATATAGCCTTGAACTAGATAATGAAAGGGTTTTATTTAGAATAGCTCAGTTTGGTAGTGCACATTTGTCAAGGGAAATGTGCTTGAAAATTATCCCTCTGTTTACCTCAAACTATATATTAGATTACAAAATAGTCATTACCAAAATGTTTTAGATACATAGAATTTTCCAATGTGAAATTTCCCGAAATTAAAAAAAAAAATTATATTAGATTTCTAATTACCACCTCGGAGCACCATTTGAACAATCTAAATAGAGACTGAATGAAGCCTTGGCGTTCTGGATGCTGGGAGAAGGAAATTCTGGCATTAAAAATAAAGCATGGAAAATGTCCTGTCTCCCGAGCCTCAGATCTGGAGTCTGGGATCGGGTGTGAGTCTCGGATCTAAATTGCCATGACAACCTCGCTTCTTATGCATTATCTTGAAGTAACCGGGCTTCAGACTTAATGGGATTTGTAGGTTGAAACCATCACCTCATATTAACCCAGAGATAAATTGCTGGGCCATGTGGAAAGCGCTCTGCTGTTCAGTATTGAATGCCTGTGGAGTCCGAGGCCCTCGCCTTGATTTAGGCGTGGCAGTCACTGTCCTGCGGAAGGCTGTGCTCCAAACATAAGGGTGTCCGAAAATAAACTCTCAGTTTTTGCCTCCCTCAACTGCCATCAGCCGCAGTTGGTGTGGCCATACATGTCTGTGTACACTCGACGATGGCCACACTTACTAAATATGTCCAAGCGCTTTACAGATATTGTCATTGCCTGGCACATCAACCCTGCAAATGCTTACCATTGAGGAAACTGAGTTCCAGAATTTAATCAACTTACTCGATGCACACAGGCTAAAGCCAACTTTTGTTTTTCGCTGTATCTTGCTGCTGCATCTCCACAGCAAGATTTCCACCTGTGTGGGTAGGCACAGGGCCTCCAGGCTGGCTGGGCATCCCAGATCCTCTGGTACAGTCACATTCAGTGAAACATTTGAACTGTGCGTGGGTGCAGAGATTCCCCCGCTTTTATTGGACTCCCTTGGCTGGATTTTCTGGGAACTGTTGAGGTTTTGAGAATCCCGGGGCTTCCCCATCTTGCTAGGGCTCTTGAGTCCTGCAGTCACTGCGTCAGGTCACTCCTGCCTACTTGCTCCAATCACAGTTGTCTTCTCCAGGGGACTCAGGGCAGTCTTGGCAGGAAGGAAAGCTGCACTTTCTCCCTCCCCCATCTCAAGCATGACACAAACCCATCCTCCCATGCTACGTGACAAAGCTGAGAAGCTGCAATGGTTAACAAAGCTCTACTTAGTAGTTAGATTCAAAGAATTAAAAACAAAATCCAAAAAGCTTAACATCTGTTGACGACGGTGCCTTTCCCGGAGTTCCCCCAGTGACTGACCTGCTCCTTGGCCACTGGCCCATCACCCTATTGCTTGGATTCCCTCCCCAGAACAGAGCCCTCTCTTCCAGATTTTGCTCTTTTCCTAGTCCCAGGTCTCTCATACACCTTTTCTTGGGTCTACCAGGGAAAGGAAATCACCTAAGACCAAAATAAAATCTCTACAGTGATGTAACCCCCACCCCGCAGTAAAGCATGTTCTGTAAAACGATTGCTCTCCCTGTTTTCTTCCATTTCCATCTACACTTGGCTCGGTTACTTAAGATCTTTATATAACCTAAAGGCCATGAAAGTATTTTCCTAAATGAGAGAGACACACTCCCACTAACATAAATTATGTTGTCACCCCTCAAATGCAGACAGTGAAGTTTAAGAAATAGTTTTAATACAATGTTCCCAACAGTCCTGTGATGTACATATCTATATTTATCCACCACTGCTCATCTTCCAGAGTCCTCTGCTCTGCCAAGTGAGCCATCCAACACTCCACTCTATATGCATGCATGTCTACCTGTGAAAACTCTGTTGACAACTGACAGCATGAACTTCAGGAAACCACCATCAGCTTTAGGAAAGGTTTTGCAAACGTTGTGTTAAAATCCGCCATATGTAACCAATGCCATATACTCTAGTTTGACTACTACCTCTACCCCACCAGTGGTCTGTGGAGGCAAGGGTTAAACTCCCAGTTTACACACTAGACATGTGAAGTCCAACAATGTGAAATACTCTCTACGAGGTATCATGGTTAATAACGTGGTGAATCAGGCTCTAGAACTGAGTTCCCCTGACTCCTATTCCATTATTCTTTCCACTTTACAAAGTTATTGGCTCAGAACAATCGGTTGCCAAAAAATTTCTAGGCATGAAAGCGTGGATACAGATGGATGTGCATGATAATTTTGAGGGTCTTTCACTTCTCCAAGTTGTAGTTGGCAGGTGGCTTCCTATGGAACCAATGCAGTGATTGAGGTGTTCCAGATATTTGGAGGTTAAAGGGTCAGTATCTCAGAGACCTTCAAATCCCACCTTCAATACTTTGTTTGATGCAGGAGCAGCATAGAATAAGTGTCTTTCCTGGCAGAAGATCAAGCATCCAGGCCATGTGGAAGTGGCTCCGGGAGAAGAGTGTGGGGTAGGTGGCCAGGTGAGCTGCATTTTACTCTAGAAAAGTTAGTGGATGCAGCACGGCTGGGAGACAATGGCACCTGAGACTGAGGGAAGCCAAGGTCATGAATGGAATGCCACAAAAATAGACAAACTCAGAATTTCTTAGGTAATGGGTTTGTTGTAAGATACGGGAAAATAGGAGGAACAAAATTAACTACACATCTGAAACATAAACTTGAGGAAGATTCAGGATCCACACCCTATTGCTGTCTACTGTCATGATGGTGACTAAGCTTTCTTCAGACTCCGATTTTGATGCCTATTGCCTTTGTCTATTTGTGCTGCTATATAAAAAATGCCACAGACTGGGTAATTTATGGAGAAAAGAAGTGCATTTTTGCACAGTTCTGGAGGCTGGGAAGTTCAAGATCAAGGTGCCGACAGGTTTGGTGTATGGTGAGGACTTGGTCTCTCTGCTTTCAAGACGGCACCTGTTGCTATTCCCTCCAGAGGAGAGCAGTGCTGTGTCCTCCCATGGCGGGAGGAAGAAGGACAAAAAAGGACCAATGCTAGTTCCCTCCAGCCCTTTTATAAGCCCACAAATTCCATTCTTGAGGTCTCCACCCTCATAACTTAATTGCCTCCTAAAAGTCTCACTTCTTAATACTATAACATTGGGGATTAAATTTCAACATGTGAATTTTGGGGGACACATTCAGACCATAACACTTATGATAATAACTCACTTTATAGACTGCTTTCTCAGCAGGCAGCTGCCTTACTTTGTTTTCTGTTGCTGTAACAGAATATCTGAGACTGGGTAAGTTATAAAGAAAAGAGGTTTATATTAGTTCATGGTTCTAGGGGCTGGAAAGTCCAAGACTGGGCAACTATATCTGGTAGGCTTCTGATGAAGGCTTCTTGCTACATTCTAATGTGGTGGGGAAGGGAAAGGGGAAGGGGAATGGAAAGTCAGCTCCTGCAAAAGGGGCAACAAAAGGGGCAAAACATGAGGGGTGGCCTTGCTTTATAACAACCCCTTTCTCTGTAACTGATCCCGTACCAGTATTAGTTGCAATATTTGCAAGAAAACCAAACAAACAAACAACATAAACCAACAAAAAAGTCCCACAAACGAACAAACCCCACAACAAAACCCATATGACTTTTCACTACAGAAAGAATACAAAATTATATACATTTGCAAAAACAATTAGAAACCATCTTGTCTAACTCCACATAATAGAAGTTGAGGCTTGGCAAACTAAGGCCTGAATCTGGCCCACTGCTTATTTTTGTAAATAAAGCTTTATTGGAACACAGCCACCACCATTTGTTTCCATATTGTCTGAGGCTGCTTTCATGCTATGGCAGCAGAGTTGAGTACTTTTGTGTATCTCAAAGCTTCAAACATTGACTATTTGTTCTTGTCCAGAAAAAATATTTGGCACCTACTGATATAAATGAAAAAATTAGGCCTCTAGGTGAGGATGGATAGTCTTTCCCAAGATAAAACAATAAGTTAATGGCAAAGGCGGTAATATAATAGAAAGTTTACGGCCTCCTGACTCCCAGACAGCTTGTCCTGCCTGGATGCCTCCCTTCCTGGCGTCCAGTGGGGCATGTCGACTCTGTCTCCAGGAATATGTTATGAGCATGTTTGTGTGCCCCACATGGGGACACAGGGACACACCGATGTACAGGGTGAATGTACAAAGGGCTGGGATGAAGGAAATGCTGCATGTAACATGAGAAGTCTCCTTACCCTGGGACACTCTCTGTTCCCTGTTAGGAGTAGGAAATGACTTTCTTCTGGGATGACTCATCTTCCCCTAGTCCCCATCCTTGTGCTATTCTGTTCTCTGAGACACCTCTCTCGGGATGAATTCCCTCTTCCTCTCACCTCTCCTGTCTGCTCTGGTCCCTTGTCACCATGAAATCAGGCAGGTCCCACTACTGTGACCTCTGGAATAATGATTGAATCTGCCCCACCCTCTCCACAGTGACTACCAGGCCCATCACAGATGTTCACCAGCCCTCACCATGACACTACACTGTCCCCCTGACCTGGGCTCAGCCTCTGTCCCCTCAGACTGACCTTCACACAGTGGCACAATGACCATTGAAAGGTGGATGTGACCATGTTCTTTTCTCCCTACAGGTCTGATCGCTTATAAAATGAAGCCGACCTGACATCGAGTTCCTCTCGTGCTCCTGCGGCCGCATGCCTGGTACCCTGCCCTGCGAGCGAGCTGCCGCTGTCTCTGCGTGGCATCAGTCCTGTGCCTTCTTGTTTCCGTTCAGCATGCTGCTCCCTGCCAGAATGCCTCTCTGCCCACAGTAACCTGTCTGACTCCCACTCCAACTTTGCCCACAGGCATTAATTCCAAGAGAAATCCTATACCGTGCCTACCTTTTTCACCTTTCCTGATGAACCAGCTCTCGCCACTGACTATGGGAAGCCTGAGAATCGATGACTTGCTATCTTGTCTGTGAAAAGGGATAAAGCTTGGGCCAGTGTGTGACGTATCTCGATGGCTTTTTTCCTTTGGAGATTCATGCTATGAAGAAATGGAAACGCAGTCTCGGTGGAGTGTGGATTACCTGGAGTGGAGACCCCAGATCTCTGTCCAGGCAGGGCCGTTGAGGGAGTTCGGAATGAATTCCTTTAAACCTTTAATCGCTGGTCTGAGATTGGTGCTCAGTAATGTGACGTTAGGATTTTGACCAAGTGAAGCTTCTCAAATGGTGTACCCGATTCAGGCATGTACGGCAAGAATTCATGATGGGAAAATGCCCAAGATTCATTTTATAAACAAAAATTGTTAACAGTTGTGATGAGAGTCATCATATGTGCAGGGACTTTGTAAAAAGAAATTAGGAAAATCTCGTTTCTCAATTTATTAAAAAGAGGATTGAAATGCTTTCTGGTAAAAGATTAGAATCTTAAAGCTTAAAAGGACCTGAGGAATACCAGCTGAGTAACTGTAGTTCTTAATACCCTGGCACGCCAGCCAGCCAGAGAGCCAGAAGATAGACCCAGTTTCTCGAAAATCCAAGGCAGTTCTTTCCCCTGTGCTGTGACCCATGGTGGCGGGATAGCGGACTGACGTACTGATAAAGAAAAGAGTCATAGAGCACAAAAAGAATCATAACCGGAGGTTTGATCATATTTAGCTTGTCTGTGTTGAAAAATTTACCCATATAATAGCACGCCATTTAGTTCCCTGTTTTATAATAAAGATGGAGAACAACTAATATTTATCGATCTATTGATGTCCTTCTATGAACCAGGACCTCTACATAAATCTTCTGTTTTAATCCGGATCTACTTAAGGCCCATTTCGCAGGTGAGGAAACTGAGGGTTAGCTCACACAGTTATTGAGCAGTGGAATAAAACCAGACCTGTTTTGCTACACAGCCTAAACTCATTTGACTAGAGAGCAACACCTCTTTTCGAAGAAGGTAGAGTGTTACTGAAGCAGCTGTCGTTAAAGGTAGTATTAGCCAACTGGTCTTTACGTGACTGGAACAAAGCAGCTTCATTTGATACATACTCTAAGAAATTCCTTAGTAAATTAAGTATCTGCTGAGGGAACAGTCATTGCTGATCTACAATATCCATTTTGTCTTTCTTCCTTTGGCAGTAGAACCTGGAAGGGCAATTGGCTGTCCAAAATCTACACTCCGTCTCCAACTTCTCTTGCAGATAGAAGTGGCCGTGTGACTGAGCAGTGACCGATGAAGTGTGGGTGAAAGCGATGAGCAACTTCTGAAGAAAATGATGTGTCCTCTGCTTCTTCTTCTTGTGCCTACTGGCTGGAATTCAGAGCTAAGAAGTGGGGCCGGAGCAGATATCTGGGGAAATGAGTTGCGGGCTTTGTGTCAAGGATTCCCAGCAAAAAGAACATATCTTCTTGGTCCCGGCCACCAGCGGCTTGTTCTATCAGCTCTGCATGATCTACTGAGACACTTGCATGTGAGAGGTGAACCTTGACTTGTTTAAGCTGAGTTATTTAGGTCTCTTTGCCATTGTGACCTAACTCAGAGGTCAGCAAATGACACTCTGTGGGCCCGATGTGACCCACTGCCTGTTTTTGTAAATAAATACAATTTCTCTGGACACAGCCATACTTGTTTGTTCACGTGTGGCTGCTTCCATACCTGGAAGCCACAGCTGAGTAGCTGTCATGCAGATAGCGGGGCTGCAAAGCCTGAAATGCGTACTATCTCGTCTTTTACAGGAGAAATTTGGTGCCTGTTGGCCTAATACATAAAAACTAAATCTAAAGTGAGTGATGACCTAGAAGTGGGTAGAAAGTGTCCTTATTTTGAATGTCCATGCACTGAGTTCTAGGCCTCCCCTGCTCCTAATTAGATGTATAACCTGGGGAAAAATCAGTTCCTCTCTTTGAACTGGTTTCCATCTCTGCACCACAAGGGGCTGATTGAGTGTTCTCCCATTCAAGGACTAACCAGGCCCGACCCTGCTTAGCTTTCGAGATCAGATGAGATTCAGAGCATTCAGGATGGTACAGCCGTAGACAACTGAGTGTTCTTTACTGTGTGTGCAACGCCCGGGCTGCACCTTGACTTACCTGTCTAACTATGGCGTTGCAAATCACGTGATCACGCCGTCCTTCTTTGCCTGCCAATTCTGATTCTTTCCATCTCCTTCTCTCTCCCCTCCCCTCCCCTCCTCGCCTCGTCTCTCCTCTCCTCTCCTCCATTGACTGTCTTTTAACAATCCTTAGGATGATGTACAGAGATCCTGATGGAACAACTCAAATGCCCAATGATACGGAGCAGCACCAAAGGTAATTTTCTCTCTCTAATCTAACAGCCCTTCAGGGGTTATGCTGGCATTTAAACAGTGGTTTGTCCTGGCCTGCCGTTTGTCAGTGGTGCCAAGCATATTAAACACCACCGATTAGCTGAAACAAAGCAGGTAATCATGAAACACTGTGAGGATGCTCTCAGACACTGTGGAACAGGGAGATTTATGTCTTTTAGAGGGAGATATTCAAGATCATAGCAAATACTCATATTTTAGAAAATCAATAATACTATCCATGCTCATACAAGCGACTGCAGTAGGAGTGCTTGACTCAGACACCATTTCAAGGCTCCATTTCTATTACGTCTCTTAGGAGGGAGTTGAGCAGCTCGGCCGTAAAGCAACAAACCATGGAAGTTTGCTATTTTAAGAAAACAAAAGATCAAGTTAGGAACTTCAGCTGTTTTATCTTGCTTCTCTGATGTTCGGCGCACTGGGTCAGTCACCCTGCTCAGGAAGGAGCAGTAACAGAGGAAATCCTTTCCGGCCCGAACGTGGTGCCCTCCTCTCTCTAAATTCCCACCGCGGCTTCTCGTGGCCTTCTCTGAGTACCCCTGGCCGAGACGCCTGCGGCTCCGCCACCGGGTCAGAGAGCTTGCCGTGCAGGTGAGGACGGTTTTGTTAGGGACCTAAACATTCCCCCCAGCCACGGAGGGAAGAAATAAACACCTTCTGTTCTCTCAGTCTCAGTCCAGCCAGGAAAACAGAGACGAAGCTGGTTATTTTAATAGAGAGAACTGCGCTATGAGGAAGTGGTTGGGCGCGGACTGGAGGACTATGGAGGCAGAAGGGGACACTGAGGCAGCACAGACGATACCCGGTGAGGCTGCAGGAGCAGCTGCACCCAGGGCCGTGGGGATGAGGGAAGCTTGGGGTGGAGGGAATGAGCGGCGGGGACTCCAGCCTCCAGGCCGGGGTGCTCACTGGCCCCGGTTGGCAGGACATCGACTTTGGTTCTGGCCACGCTGAAAAGTGAAACCTGAAAGCTACGCTCGTGCTGCCTGGCGAGGAACCAGCGCTGGGGGGATGTGGACACGAGCAGGAGGCAAAACAGGACGGAGCACGTCCCTGCTCCTGGTCCTACCTCCCCATCACGCCCCACGCAACGCTCGCAGCGCAGCGTGGGCCAACAGGTGCTGGGACAACGGGCGATGGCACTCCCTAGGCCCCGTCCCCGCGTCCGGCGTAGGGCTGCACTGGGACCCGGGAGACGTGGATCAAGAGCCCTCACCTGCTCCTCGGGCCCCCTTGGCACTTTCCTGGCAGTCTCTGTCGTTGTTTGGATCATGCTTTGCTCTAGGTCAGAGCGATCATGAGTGGATGAGGAATTTGAGAGTTACGAATAAATAATAATATCACATTTTATAGCAGTAGTGTCGCCAGCTCTATGCCGAAGCTTTGTGTCCCAAATCACAAACTTTGCTTTCATAACTATCACATGCTAGGCACTTAATAGATACTAGAGGAAATTTGAAGTAGACAGGATACATATCTTTCCCTTAAGAAGTCTGAATGCTATTGAAGGGAGAGTCAGGTGGGAGGGGTGATCAATCCGGTATGCCCAGTGGTTGCCACGTCACGTAAGTGCAGGACCAAGCAGGGCAGCGAAGTATTGCTCTTTCTGCCATTTAATATTGTATAACTTGGGAGAATTATTTAACTTTTCTAAGCCTTGATTTTTTCATCTGTAAAATGCATACATGACTAGTGCCTCTTTCCGTGGGCGTATTGTACAGGTGAAGCAAGGTGACCCATGCAAAACAGTTAGCGTGATGCTGGCTCTAGTGCACGCTCAGTCAGTGAAAGTTGTTTTTGTTACTTTTATCCCCCCTACTCTATGTCAGTTAACATCATTACTTACACCGAAGCCTACCAGACCTCCTGGGTGTTCCTCTTTCCATCTAACTTGTGGTCAAGCATGTCACTTTTCACTTAGAAATCTCCGACTCCTTCTTCTGTAGTCTGAGGCAGGAGTTGGATGCCCCGGGAATTCAGGAGGAGAAGCCCAACAGAACAAGAGATGCAGCCAGTAGAGACCCTTCAGTGATTCTGTGATTCTGCTATAACTATAACATCTTTATGTGAAGCATGCAGTTCAGGCGACGGTGTCCCTAAATGCACTACCGGCCTCATCAGCCTGATAGATAACACACCCGCCATGCCAGGAGAGTTTACAAATCCCAAGGCAACCACTGGAAATCGCCCTATATAGATCCAAAGGGGAAAAGATCCTCAGTTCCAGGAACTCGCCACTCCTTTCCTGTGAAAACCTATGAATATTCCATGCCCAGTTGAGCACATTATTAATATTCGGGATTATTAATATAAAAAGGGAAAACCCAAGCCCATGTAGGCTTCTCCTCCTTTGCAGCAGTCTGCTCTCTACCGGCTTCCCACACTCTGTCTTTAATAAACGTCTCAGCTTCCCGGGTGACCCTGTTTTAAAGGCTTTCTTGTGTGGAGGTCGAGAACCCTCTCGGCCATCACGGCAGCGGTGCCTGCCGGTATCCAGTCTGAACACCGAACCCCACGTTCATCCTCCCCCAGGACTGGGGACCGCTGGCCCCACGCCCTGGTCTTCAGCAGTCACGCCGCCCTCTGGCACAGTCTGCTCTTCACTCATGAGGTCCGGACGTTTCCTCCTGGTGCTCTGAAGCTCTCTGCAGCTCTCCATCACCATGGGTCGTTCCGCATTTGACAGTCTGGTAAACGTCTCCACAGTCCTGTCACTGCCTACTTCTCTGCTAGACGCCCTGTGTCTTTTTTCCACACATGCAATAAATACACAAAATCCTCCCACCCTGATGAGCACCTCGTCTTCCTGGACAAGTCAGTGTGCAAAGCATTTCGCAGACCTTCACAAGGCAGGGTTGGTGGCTTCCTCTTCTGCGATTTTATAACTCTTGTACATTTTTCTGCCTGAGCACTATGTGAGAAAAATACTCTCTGCATCTCACCAGTTGGATTGTAAGCTCCTTGACAGTGGAGAGAAGGCTTATTTGTGGAGGTTCATCGGTGTCCAGTGCATGCTGGGGAGCCGTCAGGTGCTCAGTGAGTGCTGGATAAATGGAAGAGTGGGCTGATGACTTCTGTATCGAACGGCGTCATTAAAATTCCCAGGTCATCTGTGCACCAACACACTTCGCCGAATGGTCTAATTTCATACCGAGAAATACTTTGACCACTGTCCCTGATTCATATATATATTTTTTTTGGTTGTAGAAACATCTTTATAGTCGTGCACCTTTGCATAATGTATCCCAAGTATGAAAGCTCTTCAACCTGATACCGAGCTTTTTTCTGAAGTCACGACCACTGAGCAGTATGTCACACGTATCCGTGACAACACGGCCGGCAGTATTCCCAGGCCTCTGTTGCGGGCATAGCACTATTCTGGGGCACATATGCTAATCCACTCACCCTTTCAAGGACTTCTGCCCACCTGAAACAGCATCGCTAATTCAGAATCTGTTCCAACTTTGACCTCTTTTAAGATTCCTGTCTTGGTGCTTTCAGGAACTGAGAAGAAAAATGGGCAGAGTGAAGGACAATGTTCTAGCAGATGACAGGTAGCCTGCACATTAAAATGTCATTGCTGGGAAAAATGTCCAGGCTCTGCATGCATCCCCCACCCCCTGCCCCACGCCAGTTAGAGGACAGAGAAGGTAACCAAGTGGCATGAAATAAGAGGAGTTTTGAGAGCAATTGAGAAAAAGTAAATCAGATTTTCTAGCAATAATTCCATAAAGCAAATTCTTATCCACTCTCTAAAAATGTTAAAAAGGGGAATATTCTTTGCTTAAGCATTAAGGGCCTAAGGCTAATTTTTGAGAACTTAGCAGTAAAAATGTGGTCTAATTTTTAAACGATCCCAGGGACTCGGTGCCTAAAGAGCCACAATGGCTGTATTCCAAGAACTCCTTCACACAGGGACCAGGCTCCGTCGTCCTTGTGATTAATGTACCCAGCAGGCTTTCAGGAACTTGCTGGATCCTCTGTAATCCTTTTAATTTGATAAGGTATTTTTAATTGAATCCACTCCTAATGTCACAACCAGTTCCTCCGTTGGACGTTTGTCATCTTGCCATCTGAGTTATGTCAGCAGACACTCAGACACTGGTGACTTTTCATTATAACTCACCCAAATCACCTGTGAAGGTCCAGCCATTTCCGGCTTGTTTCTGACACTGAGCCAGTTCTTTCCAAGCAAAGAGCTTCCTGACAGTAAGAGCCATTTTTTTTTCTTTAAAGAGGTGGGGTCTCGCGCTGTCCCCCAAGCTAGAGTGCAGTGGCACAATCATAGCTCTCTGCAGCCTCAGCCTCCCGGTAGCTAGGACTACAGGCACGCCACCATGCATGGACAATTTTTTTTTTTTTTTGAGACAGAGTCTCACTCTGTTGCCCGGGCTAGAGTGCCGTGGCATCAGCCTAGCTCACAGCAACCTCAAACTCCTGGGCTCAAGCGATCCTTCTGCCTCAGCCTCCCGAGTAGCCGAGACTACAGGCATGCGCCACCATGCCCGGCTAATTTTTTCTATATATTTTTAGTTGGCCAATTAATTTCTTTCTATTTTTAGTAGAGATGGGGTCTCGCTCTTGCTCAGGCTGGTTTCGAACTCCTGACCTAGAGGGATCCGCCCACCTCGGCCTCCCAGAGTGCTAGGATTACAGACGTGAGACACCGCGCCCGGCTTGTATGGACAATTTTTAAAATTCTTTTGAAGAGACAGGTTCTCCCTATGATGCTCAGGCTGGTCTTGAACTTCTGGTCTCAAGTGATCCTCCTGCCTTGGCCTCCCAAAGTGCTGGGATTATAGGTGTGAGCCACTGCATCCCACCACTACTCTTAGTTAAAGAATCAGGAACACTGACGGCTTGGGAGTCCTTTTGGAGTCCATGGTTCATGTTTTCCATCATTTTCAGAAAGATGATTGTGACTGACAGAATCGTACCTGTCAATGTCACTCGTCTAGACCAGGCATCAGATGCAGGCAGGTGTTTTGAAGGATAATGACAACGGAGCATTTAGCCCGTATAGACGAGTAGATGGAACTGCTGCCCAGTGATTATCCCCTTCTGAGCACGTTGATAGTCAAAGACAATACAGCTCACCCTCCTTTATCCGGCAGTCACTCCCCTGGCACTACCTCTCTAGAACACTAGGAAGAACCTTGAAACTGGCTGAGTTACTTTGTGAGAATATGAGTGTCTGAATCCAGGCATGGAAGCTTATGCAACTCACCTGTAAAAGAACCCATTAGGCCAACAATCTTACTTATTCTCACATTCAACACCAAATCCTGAGTTGTTCATTGCCTTTCTCAGCTTAGCTGTGGTACGAGGGCCTGGAAGGGTGTGGGGGTCTGAGAGGAGCAAGTACGCTAAGAATGCAAAGGCGGATAGCTGATAATATGATTATAAGAGTGCAGATGCAAACCCCCCAAAGCAGATGACAAACGGAAGAGAAAAGCGGCTGCACACTTCTTAGCAGCCTTTGATGCGGTTCTGTGCTATCATGCAGCCCGGTATCCGTGATTAGCTTCAACTCTCAAGAAAAAGTTAAACAGTTAGCAATGGTATTACAATTTACAGAAGCATCATATGTATAAAAGATGCCACAAAATTTTCTGCAGGTAATGTTTTAATTTTAGAAACAAGGTTAGGCATATAAGACAGAATTTTCTAATATTTATAGTTATGTCAACAGAGTATTTCAGAATTCAAAAAATATGAGAAAAATGAGGTATTCTACTAAAAAGTTAATGAATTCTCTTGACCTATATAGCTAAAACCAATTTTGCTACATTGGTGGTATAATATAATGAATGAAATTCTGATTGTAGGTAAAAAGATATAGAAATAATTGTAGCTGGGCCCAACATTTGAAATAAAATTAAGAATTGATTCTGTAATATTTTGGTCATTGTGCCTTTGTGGAACATCATATGTGATATTTTTACATTGTTCTAGAATTAGAGACTCTACCATCCAATTTCTGGTAAAATATCAGGTGGTAATGTCAGAGAGAGGCTGGAGAGAAGGAAGCACCTGGCCCTTTTGAATCCTTCCCAGGTACAGGTCATGTTTGCTCTTGGAGAGTCGGCAGAGGGACCGAGAGTATGTGGGTTTTGGACTCCGACTGCCTCGATGTGATCCTTGGCTCAACCACTCACTGGGTATATAATCTCGGCAATTTATCAATAGCACATACTCATAGGGTTACTGTGAATGTCAATGAGTTAATGCATTTATAACACTTGCAGGAGGTCCTGAAACAAAGTAAACACACAATACAGGTTAATTCTTCAATTCTTAGGGAAACCATATTAGGGAGGCATTTTTACTCCTACTTGACAGATGAAGAAACCAAGACTCAAAGAGGTTCGAGACTTTTGCCAAGGTCACAGTACAAGTGGAGAGTTTTTACAAAGAGGATCTGAATGGAGTGGACACACGTCTGTGCTACATCTATGTGGAAAAGATGTATTCTCGTCTTTGTCAAAGCTTATTTTAAAGATTCATTTTATCTCAAGGGAAAAATAAGGCCTAAAATTCATGCAAGATATTTTTAAGAACATGTAAAATAGAATCAATGGTATATATTTCCAAATGTTCTGTGGAAGTTCTTATACTCTAATAACTAAACTTTCACACCTTGGCAGGCACATGTGAGGGACCCACAGAGAAACCGCATGATAATTGTGTAGCACTATGTTATATTTGCTTAAATGTATTTTAAAAGCTCCTAAATAACCAAATTGTTTGCCAATCCAAATTATTAGCTAGCAGACAGCTGTTATATCTGATTTCATCTTGGTTCTGACTGCTTCCTAGATCTGGGGTTGCAAACTCAAATGATTTTGGGGGCAGGGCTGGTAACATAAATCAGCATGATGGCAAGGCAGCACAATAGGGATGGGTGGGGCTTGTGGCCAACTGCACGAGACTCCTGTGTTGTGGCTGCCAAATACTGCTCTGGGCTGGACTTGTCCTTCAAGGTATCCTTTTGCAACCACTGATTAAAATGAACAATGCACAACTCTCCCTGACTATTTCTTGGACTCCTCCTGTCCTGCTCCCAGCTCTGAAGTTGAAAAAAGAAAAACGAGAGAGGCACAGCCCAGGTGGCAGGAGGATCATGGAAGTTCCTGGATAGGTATTGTTCTGTACTTTGCGTCTCCCTAATTCTGGTTAGCAATGGAGCAGACTCTGAAGCATTTATTTGGTGCCTACTAGGCATGAGGCCCTGGACTAAGTCCAGAGGGGATGGCAAAGATGCATTAAACAACAACAACAAAAACAGAAAAGTAAAAACAGTTCCTACCTCCGTAGTTTAGTTTTGCATTCAGATGTGCTCACGGATAACTGAAATGCAATGTGGTAAGTGCTGCAATGTCAGTAAATGGTGGCGAGGGAATTTATGCAGAACATAAGTACACTCTGAACTGAGAGCTCTCAGAATTAGTGTCTGCAGTTAACCGACTCTGAGCTACGTTAGCTGGAGAGGACCATTATGACTCAGAGAAGTACTGTACTGAGGATGTCGGAATCGAAACCTCTGCTGCATCGCGAATCACCGCACGCTTTTCAGGCTTCTTATCCTGGGGTCATTTTGGCATCCAAATCCTTTCCGTGTGCAGGGAGCAGCGCACATCCCACATAGGACATGAAGTCTGCTCGCCCCGTCAACCTTAGCACTCGGGGGAGGGAGGAGTTTGGAGATGGTTTAAGCATGTTCCACCTGCTCCATCTGGATGCAGCCAGGCCCAGGGTTCACTGCGGTGTGAAGTAGTGGAGTTCAGATTGGGACCCCATCTCTCCTAGTCCAGAGTCCTTTTTCCTTTTGTCCATCGTCTCATATCCTAAAACGTTCCTTGTCTGAACTATTTACTGTGCTACTGTACATTTCGTTCCATTTTACTGTTTAACAGCTAATGATTTTCCCCTCACCAACTGCACTCCCAGCTCACGGAACAGGGAGGCTGGGTCGCCTTGGCTGTTCCTAGCCTGCCCACTGTGCCTAGCCTCCCCGCTGCATCCCTAGTGGGTGCCCCCAAATCACTCTTAGAACGTGAGGGTAACTTTGAAACTTCAATAATTCGAGAGCAGTAATTCAAGGGTAAGTGACCTCCAAGTCAATGCATGAACATAAAATATTGATATTATTTCAGTTTACCTCTTCAGAAATTAAGATGAAATAATGACACAGAGGCTATTATGAGT
Organism: Cheirogaleus medius; assembly: GCA_008086735.1. NCBI lineage: Eukaryota > Metazoa > Chordata > Mammalia > Primates > Cheirogaleidae > Cheirogaleus > Cheirogaleus medius. Next base: position 171,210,974 of record VBSM01002608.1, read on the forward strand.
ATTAAATATGGTGATGAATGTAAATATCCTCTGTACATAGTAGATCACTGGACAAACGTAAGTAGATATGAAAAGGTGACGCTATTTTTAAATGAGATGACAATTGTCTTTATCTCTTAAGTTCTTTATTATCTAATGTGGGAAGGGCTATGATAGGGCCATTCAGCACATAATACTATGAGAAATCTTTCAAAATAAAAGTAAACCCTCTTCTAAGGATTCGCTATCTTTTAATGTGACTTAAGGAGGAGGAAAGTATGAAGATTAATGTCACACAGCGATGCAGTGACATTTGACGTTCCCTGCCACCGAAACTGTGCCCTCCGACAACCTTGTCTTCATCTGAAAAATTTGAATCGACACACCGAATGTACTGCTTTATGGCTTTTAACGCATTATCTGACCTTGATTTTTATAAGACTCAAGGCTTCATAAAATTCTATTACGGTACATTTTTATTTTCAAAGCGATATTCATTTTTAATATCAGGAAAAATTTGGATGTAAATGATATATCTACTTCCTTCCTTCCTGTCTCTCTAAATTAGACCAAGAAATCATTAATGGCCTAAGATTAGAGACATGATAACGTGTATTAGCTTCATTCTTCCATCTGTTAAAAAAAAATAACAAAAGTTTTTTATTCCCAGGTGAAATGAAAGGGACAGACTTCAAATTGCTCCCACGGCGAGAGGCTCTATCTGCGTGCGGGCTCCCGGGGGCAGTTTGTCCGGCTCTCCTCACAGGCAAAGGCGCCGTCTGATCTCAGGTTGGGAGAAGAAATGCAGGCGCTGCCCCGAGTACACACAGGGTGTCAGACCCATATGTCCCCCCTCTGCCCGTGCACGGGGGCATGTCCCCTCGCGTGGGTACTGCAGGGGCACATGGGACTCCATCTTCACGTTTGTGGAAGGAGATCTTTGCTGGCTTGCCAACTCAAAGCGAGGAAAAGCCTTCTCTTCTTTGATATAAATCCTATTATTACAGAATAAAAGCAGCTATTGGTTTTAAAATACCAATGTGGGGGCTGCACCTGCAGAGTCTGATATCATTGCTCTGGGGTAGGACCCTGGATTAGCATTTTAAAGAATGCCGTGGGTGATTCTATCACGCAGCCAACATATAGAACCACTGCCTGCCCTGAGGCTTCTGAACATTTTCTACCCAAGCAGCTGTACTGAAGACTTTGTGACGATGCTGATTCTGACTCCGCAGGTCTGGGTGGGTCTGCATTTCTAAACACCTCTTGGCTGATGCCAGCGATGCTGGCCTGAGACCACACGTGAAGCAGCAAGGATCTGAGGTTTACTTTCTAGGATATAGAATCCCATACACAACAATAGCCTCGTGCAGTTCTAAATTCTCTTGTTTACATTTAGCTTGAGTTGTTGATGGCTAGAACATATATGCTTCTGAGTAATAGATAGCCAATTTCATCCTTTTATTTAATGATTAGGAAAGCATCAGTTATCCTTTAAGTAATTATTTTTAATGCATTTACATAGGTCTGCTTCTGTGGTCCGGGTTCTCTAACGTGGTATTTCTCATGCTTTGTGGATCATCGCAATCACCTGGGGAACTCCACGACCGTGAGCGGGAATCCTCGTCTGCAGATGTGGGTGGCAGGAGGGAAGAAAAACTTTAAAATGAAGCCCTGCAGGAGGTTCTGGTGTCCAGTCTGGGCTGGTGTAGAAACTGTGGCTCTGAATGACGACTGAGGTGTAACGTTTCACTCTGGAAGTTTATAAACATTTGTAAATGCTGATGGAGGAAACACCATCTTCAGTACAACCACCTGCAGCGTAGATGCTAAAGCCTGTGGGTACACACTGTTTTGTCATCAATTATAAGAGAAATCAAGTGAAGCACAGCAACTACGAATGCATCTGTGGCATCGCCAAAATTTCATTGTTAAAAAAAATGCCTCAAATTTTTGATTTATAGCCTAAAAAGTAGAAGTTAGAGTTGGGATGGCAGGAAAAAGCCTCCCACCCACTCTTTCTCTATGCACCAGTAGCCACGCATCTTAACGACGAGAATATTCTGGCCATAAGACATCACATCCACTGGCCACCATCCTGCCAAGGAGGAATTAAATCTCCTCAGGGGATTAATCGACCAACTCGCAGCAATAATGTCATGCAATTCTAAATTTTAAGGAAGTTCAGAAAAATAAAACCACCTGGCATGTTTGTTTCCTATCCTTAGTTTACCCTTTGCCTCCCGCTCTGTTTGCAGCCCAGGTAGGGAAAACATGCCACTCAGAACCCCAGGCCCTGGGTGTAGGTGCAGTCAGTCCTGTTACTTATTAAATAAGACATTAATTCCGTCATGGTCTCAGGGTCTCCATCATTGGTTCTACTGCGAGAATCAAATGGGTTGATGGATTTGCAAACTCAGAAATCAGGGATTTTTATTATTTCCTCAGCACCCCATGCTCTTTCCTTGGTGCTTGCATTTGCTCACATATGTCCAGAAGATGCCCCTTTATACACCCTTCACCACCTTCTTTCCTCATAGACAGTGACATTGGAGCAGGTTTGGAGGATAATTCTCTAAAGCCATGACTCTTTCTTTTCTTGGTTATTCCCTGATCATATCCCCTCCCACTCCCACCCAAAAGAATTTCTCTCTGCTCATATCTCCAACACACATCGCCTGCATTCTAGCTCTCATCGTGTCTTACTTTTATGTACATGATGTTTACCCACGAGTTTATGAGCAACCAGCTAGCAGAAATGAAGCCTTAGTTGTTTTTCTGCCCCTGTTAGTCCCTGGTACTTGGTGGACACTCTATATAGCTACATCCATTTGAGTAATCTTCAAACTTTGTTGAGAGAGTCTGTTAGTTTGGAGTTTGGAGCAAGCAGGAAACAGGTTCATTTAATATTCCTCTTGAGACAGATACCGCAAGAGTGTTTCAGCCAAATGCTGCACATCATCTTAAAGTCCTTTGTGGAAAGGTGTGTAAAATTAAAAATGACAAAAAATAAAAATAAACTTAAAAATTACAATGCCACTTTTTGAAACTTCAGGTTTACTAAATTTAAAATTGGTTATTCTCCATTCTAAACTGATCTCAAATATGAATACAAACTCTTTACGAAAGCTAATAATTGAATTCAACAATGTTCTTTGGGGACTTAATGCAAACTTACCTCCACAATCTTTTATCTTAGCCCCATAAAAACAAAATTCCATGCCTAAGGAGAAAACATCTCAAAGTATTCTTCTGAGGTTCAATGTGCTATTCTTTGGGCTACTTTTTCAAAGAATAAACTTTGAGCTTCAAGGGAACGTTAACATACTGAAAGAATCTCAGAGGGGAATTCTGAAGATCTGTTTATGTTTAAAATTCAGACTTCAGAAAAACACTTTCATTTAGTCCTCCACTAAATAAGCAGCACTTTTATGGCATTAATTTTGTTCTTTCTCTATTTTTTGTTTTGTTAACATTACAGTCCAGGTGAGGCGCTATTTCCAAGGAGCTTTTCTAGTGGGAGTATAGCATGGAGTACCCTAAGGAAGGAGTAACTCTGTGAATTCACGTCCCATAAGGGAAGCAGCTCGGATGCTTTTGGCCAATGCTCAGAATCTGAATTAAAATAATAATGTGGGATTCACAGGGTCCAGATATCTGTCGCTAATTGTGGGAAGAATGGGCTCTTTAAATTTGAAATTTAGGAACACAAAATGATTGCATGTGAATGGCTGAACTCACCTTATAGAATTATAAGTTGCATGTATTCCTCTTCCTAGGTTTGGGGTACAAAATCGGGTAACTTTCCCGTTAGCCTACAAGGTAAATGACTCAATCCACAATCTGCACACGGAGAGGCTACTTTTCTTCTTCTCCCTAGGTTCCCGCCTTCCTGTGTAAATGACAAGTTCTAATTCAACCCAGAAGTGCAGGCCTAGGTACTAACATGTCCAAGAGAAGAATAAAAACCAACATGACCAGTAAACACTCTGAAATCTGATCTTTCCGCTGGAGGACTCAGTGTTGCTCTCCGTCTTGTTGCTGCTAACCTCAGTCAAGCTGAACACATGCATAGTCCTTGCAGGAAGGACGACAGAAGCAGAGGGAGACCCCACTTTGGAATCAGGTGGGCAACAGGAAGCCTGAAGAATCCGTGCCCTCGGCACGGTGGGCCACACAGCATGGTGCCCGTTGCTTTAGCACTATTTTCTTGGGAAGGAAACGTTTCCCTGGTGAGAGGTGATCTGACCCTCATCAAGATGCCCTGTGACCTTTGTGACCTTGCCCCCAGACATCACTGTCCCCAAGCCGTGTCCTGCATCAGGATCCCTGGGCAGTGGAGTGGGGATGAGAGGCAGAAGTAGGCTCTGCCACTGGCAACACGCCAAGTCCAGAGCCAGCTGTCCTCCACCCTAGCGGTGACCCTAGACTGCCAGGGAAGGCTGCCTCCCTTAGGGGGGAGGGTTTGACACTGTGTCCTTCATTGACTGTTGAATTATTAAACTTGCAAGCTACTTCGGTCTGTCAGAAAAATTCAAATAACCCCTAACGTTAGAGGAAAGAGTTAGGATCTCAAGCCTCTTCCTTTTAGAGAGTTCCCCGGTCACTGTGAGATTCTTAAATCTTATCCCTAGAAACTCTGACACCTTATAAAGACAGGGCATTGGTAGAGACAGGGAAGAACTGCTTGTTCCTGTTGAGTCTGAGTCCTAGACCAGGGGTCTGGGGAAACTGATGTGTTTGTCCTGAAAGGAGGCCCACAATCGAATGCTCCCGCTTCAAAAAAGTTCTGGTTCACGATGGGTATTTTTTGTTTCTGATGCTCTAAATAGAAAAAAAAAAAAAAGCTGGATGCTATTAAATGGAAGTTTATTAAATCTTGAAATAATAAAGAGAACAAAAATCCCTCAAGTTTGACCTCACCACACACCTTTAGTTAAAATAATTAAGAACAAGTTTCAGCCTCAAATTTACATAAAACGACCTGTAAATTATATACACTGAAATTTCTTACAAAGCGCCAGCCTGCAAAATACCACCTTCTAATGATTGATGACCCTAAGATACGCTTCCGTATCTGTCAGCACAACTCTGTGACCACTAAGTATATACTTCTAAAAAAGCCTTTCTCCTGCACTTACGGTGAATTGGGGCCTCTTTTTGTCTATCAAAAGAGTTAAATTTCATGCCTTTGTGTCAAGGTTTGAAAAGTTACTTCTTTCTTGTGAAAGTAACTAAAAATTAGGTTTCTGGGTTGGCAAGAAACCTGATTCTTCATACTCAGTGCTGCTAAATGTTCTCCCTGAATATGCAATTCATGGCATTTCTGTTTAAACACTTCGCACCCAATAATTTGGGCTACATAAGGACCAAATACCATGTTACGTTAAATTGAAACTGAAGCAACCTCTAAATGTAAATGTATAGCGACCTTCAGCAGAAAATTACGGAAAAGCAGAAAACAATAAGAAATTCTAGGGCTTTAAAATAACCTATCTATGTGTGTATGTGTATTAACTTAAAAGTGCTTGTGAGAAAGTGACCTCATCATAGGATGAAAAATTTGGACAAGAATATCTCTCAAATTTTCTTCAGCATGATGGTTCTCTGAAATGAAAATCCCCAAATCATGTTTTAAGTCTCTTAGGAGGTCGTTTGTTTTAACTGACCATAAGAGTCTCTCTTTTGCTAATCAATACCTTTCCTTTTTCTTGTCTAAATGTAAGCCTTTATTGCCTCCTGGCTCCTATGGGTGCAAACTGATGCGACTTTCGTGTAACCTCCTAGGTGCCCAGGTGGACGGGGGACACTTCTGCACAGGCAGGAGACAGCTGCTTGCATTCTCGGGGCCACTTCTCCACCGCAGTCACGCTCCCGTCCCCTCCCCCTGCATCTGATACCCACACTGAAAAGACAATGGCTTAAAAAAGGAATTTTTCCTAAAATAACCGGCCAACCAGACAAACTCCGTATGACATGGAAGCAGGAAAGGTCTGCATGCACCAGGGCTCTGGGGTCTGGGTTCCCACATGTTTTGCCACTAATCGGTGGCTCATATTTTGCCAAATGTGCCCTTGGATTTCTTCAGACATTGATTTGACACATAGGCAGGGAGGTTCCTTCCAGTTCTAAAATCCTGCACGGCTACTCTTTTGAACAATCTACCTACTTGCTAATCGCTGAGAAATTCTGTCTCGGTTCTTATTCCCATGTCCACAGAGAAGTTTCAGGGACAGGGACACAGCTCAGCTCAGTCCAAGGACGTTCGTGCTCCGCGCCCTTGTTTGAACTAGCCTGTGTGCACGCGTGCACGTGTGTGCATTAGGGGTGAGGGCAACATGGATTTAGAATTGCTATCATCCGCCTAGTCATCCAATGGACCTTGAGGACAAGTGCAATGAGTACAGACTAGAGTTGAGACGGGAATAGACACTCAGTTATGGGGACATTTTTGTCCTGAATCGAGCTGCTCCCGAGGACAGCAAAACCAGTGTTATCCCTGGACGTTTCAGTTACTTTATGAAACCATGCTCTAGCAAGGACGGGGAGCGCTATCAGGCTATTAAAAGCCTCTGCTTCTTCTCTGTGGCCGTAAATGCTGGGCCACATGGGACGCTTCTTCCGCAGTTAGGTGTGGCTACGTCAGTGAGCTCTGGCTAAAGGAAGGTGTGGGAAGATGTGTCCTCCTCTTCCGTTCTTGCTCATAAAATCCTTCCATTGGCCCTCCTCTCTCTCTCTCTCTCTCTCTCTCCCTCCCCCCCCCCGTCTGCCAGCTGGATATGAATGAACCATCGGGAGGCTCCGAAACCTCACAGGATGGCAGTATTACAGTATTATTAGTGGAAGGTTCTTGGGTCCATGAATGACCCCGTCAGAGGTGACCTGCCTACCAGTCCACATCAGGCTCAGTGTGCGTGAGAAACAGAGGTGTATCGTGGTAAGCAAGTGAGCATGTAGGGTTGGCTGATTACGGCAACCATTTAATAGAGTCAGCTCTTTTTCTTTGTGTCATTTTCAAGCAAAATTTAATGAACTGATTATTTGGTGCCTTTCACTCTGTTCTTAAGTAGCAGCTCCAAAGAGGAAGCATTACGTGTTCCCTGTACAGCAGTGTGGGAGCTATGCACACAGATTTTAATGTGATTTGTACTCCACAAGGAACAGAAAAAGAAACAATGATGAAAATTATTTTCTGGCTTCAAAGAAAACAATTTACATGCAAATAATATTTACTTAGCTCATCTATAGTTTGAAGATTTGAAAAATCAACCGTGCTTCTTTCTGTGTACTTTGGAATCACTACTTTTTTTATGGTGAATTAAAAAAAAAAAAACCCTCTTCTATATTTTATCACATGCTGCATTACTTCCTTACGTAATGTTTTCATTTGATCTCACTTTCATACTAATGACTCTGTGATGTAGGAAGGGACTATGAGCCTCATTTTACAGATCAGTAAATTAAGCTCCAAGGAGGAGAAATTGACCAATATTTACTCAGAATCCAAATCCATCTCGGAATCCTGTGGTCTCTCAATTTCGTCACTTATTTCTTAATGTTTTAAATGATGTAACAGTGTTAACTCTTACATTTCTGTGAATGAGACATGAGAGAGTTGTTTGAGAGGCCAACATTAATGAGTGCAAAAGTGAAGTCTCCAGATGAGTGCATAAAGTCTCTGACATTTCATTCCACTGGCAAAAATTGCTAAATATTAAACATTAGAAAACATAAAAACGACCTTTGTGATGAAAAAGCCAACACTCAATTGTTCTCACTGGACCTTGTAACTTCTTTTCCATGGACCATGCTAGAATTGCAAAGACTCAGAAATACCCCCATACATATTTAAAATGTTTTTATTAAAACATTCCCATGGTGATTCCTGCTGTAAGAATAAATTGTGCACTTAGACCACTGAAACATTTTTGCTGCACTGCCCACCCAAAGATATTTCTGGTTTTAAAGTAGTCTATTTCTTTAACTTAACTCTAGTGATTTTACACACTAGAGTTGATTCACACATCAGTTTTTAGATATATTCTTCATTGCAGCATCTATAGAGCAAGCAGCTGCGTTCATCTAGGCTACTTGCCTTACCCATTCCTATGTCTCCCCAAAGTCCTTTCAAGATTATATAGAAATTATGATTCATATTGTTAAAATGCATAATAATTATTTCAGTTATGTTTTCTCTTTCTTGTGTGTTAGCCCCAAATTTAGTTTGTGTATAATTTATTTTATACCTATTAAAGTACAAGGGACATTGAGGAAATTTGGGGAAATTACTTGAAGTCAAGGGACATACATAATTTTTCAACTTCTATACTTTTTTGGTCTGTTTGGTGTTATTTAGATATAGGAATACCTGAGGCTGAGTAATTTACAAATAAAAGAGGTTTCCTTGGCTCAGGACTCTGCTGGCTAGAGGATGGGGGTCTGGTGAAAGCCTCAGACAGGAGGGGAGGGGGCTGTGTGTGCAGAGACCACAGGGCGAGGGAGGAAGTGAAGCGAGGGTTGGGGAGCTTCCTTTTAACAGCTCAGTTGGCCAGCTCATTTTAACAACCGCCCAGGCAGGAACTAACAGTGAGGACTCTCTCACCCTTGAGGGAGGGCGTTGGTCTACTCATGAAGGATCCACCCCATGACCCAAACACCTCCCCCGGGCTCCACCTCCTACACCACTACATGAAGGATTAAATTCCAAGGTGAGATTTTTGAGGGAACAAAACCCAGGCTATAGTGGCTATAGCAGCATTCTATCCAGAACAGTACTGGACACAAGCCACTTCTCCATAGATACTTGCTCAATGGTTGTTCCTCACTACACTTTCTGAGGTTAGTATTGACATTATCCTACGTTTGAAGAACAGCAAAATCTCCGGAGGGTTAAACACCTTTTCGCCATTGCTCAGTAAGCTCTTGGGCTAATCTGTAGGTTGACTGTAAGATTTGACTTTCTAACAACTTATAAAAACATTTTTATTGGTATAAAATTCACAAACTATACAATTAGTCCATCTAAAGCATAAAACTCAATGGTTTGCAGTATGTTCGTGGATACATGCAACCATCGCTACAGTCAACCTCAGAACATTTCCATCACCCAGAAGGAAGCCCTGCACACTTCAGCTGTGGCCCACCTGTCCTCCCACCCCGTCGTGCCTGCCTTCAGCAGCCACTAGTCGACTTTCAGTGTTTGTACATTTGCCTATTCTGGACATTTCATACAGATGGAATTACAAAATAGGTGCTCTTTTGTGACTGACTTCTTTTACTTAGATCTACAAATTCAACACAAACCCTACTGGTTTTCTAGCTGGATTCTCTGTAGGACTTTATGAGCAAATACTAACTTCATACGGAATTTCAAGAGAGCCAATGAGTGTTTTCAAGGTTTGTTCATTTTGTAGCATTTATCAGCGCTTCATTCTCTTAATGCTCAAAAAATATTGGTAAACTGTAAAGTGTAAAGCACATTACTTCGATTTTAACCCTTCTTGATCATAGCAAACTATAATTTCTAAACTAATGCCATCCTAGGACCTGTCACTAACTCTGGAAACAACCAGGCATTGGGGACTTCTCTTTGGGGTCATGGAAGCTGGTGGCATCGGTCAGGGGGTAGTGTTGGCTTTCTTGTCACGGTGCCGCCCAGCTCAGTTTGCAGGTCAGGCTTCATTAGGTGCCGTCCATACCCCATGAATCCCGGTGAGGATAATGGAAAAGTCTGTGAAATTGATAAAATGCCAGTTGCATTTGTCCCAGTTTTGTTTCCCAGGGTAAAAGCCCCATGTTCCCTTTCAATTATCTGCTTGTCTTCTGTTTTCCGGGAGTTTTGTTAAAGACATTTTTAAGACTTTATTCTTTTCTCAAACAATTACCAAGGCAGATATACTGTGTGCAATTAATAGGGTTTTAGGCTGGGTAAAATAAAGCAAAGAACGGGAGGTAAAAGATTAATCAGGCAGAGGAAAGGAATGAGGACCCGTGTTCAGGAAATTATGCCTCAGCTGTGGCTCCCATAAAGCTCACTCGATCAAGTGCAGAGAGCATCTGGGGCTGGCAGTGTGGACGGAGGTACATTGTGGAGGACTTGAGTAATTATGCTAAGCAGTCTATATATCATCTCATGGAAAATAGGTCCTCATCAAAGGTTTGTAAGCTGGTTAGGGCCATGGTGTCCTCTTCATATTCCAGATAAACTGTGGGAGCTGTGTGGATAATGGAATGACCGCAGAGAGGGTGGGTGAAGCACAAACTGAAAAATAATTGTGGTCTTACTCTGTCACTAATTGGTTGATGGTCTCCTACCTTTTTGGAGCATCGTTTCCTAAGCTTTAAGAAGAAAGTACTAAAGTAGATGCTGAGAAGGTCTTTTTCATTAACACGATTCCATAATAATTCTATCGTTTTAATGACTGCTCCGATTCTTTCAGTGATGTGATGTAATAGCTCTCTTCCTTGTAACTCTGATGTTAAACGCATTCATCCCAGCTGTTAGATTTTTAAAATACTGTGTTCAGTGATACAGCAAAGCACATTTTCTTGTGTTTAAGAGGTATTTGATACACTCAGAATGCTGACATTATACGGTAAATATTTAAATGTAATCCTTTTTTTTTTTTAAGTTCCTCTGTCACATGTTAGCCATTACCATAATTCATTAAGCTCTGTGGAGGGACTGATGCCAGTAGCAAGACAATGGCTGGGATTTACAATCTGCTGGAATTGCAGATTAGAGGCAGGTCAGGGGATGGAAATGAGGGTCTGGGTCGCAGGAATAGGGCACCTGAGACAATGCTGAGCGCTGAGCACGAGGCTTATCGGAGGCTGCCAGCGCAGGGCCTCGCTCTCGCTGCAGAGACAACCGGCCAGCGTTAGGAAAAGGCATCTGCAATCACGAAGAAGCCAGAAACGTTATTCTAAGCAAGGGTTTGTCATGAGATTGGCAGCTGGAGAAGATTTGTAAATGCACAAAATGAGCAACAACGGTGATCATAACAAGATGTATACTTTGGGGAGGTCGCTTAACAAGCTGAGTCTAGTCGCCCTTAAATGTAAATAGGGATGATAGATCATCAGGTAATTATGAAGATGAGTGTGATGAATAGAGAATGCCTCTCAAAGATAAATTTATTATTATTTTAATACCTGTGGTGAATCTATGCTTCAGAGTTTATAGGATCGCTTTCATTTTCCTTTTAGAGAACGTGGAATGCGTGGTAGGTGAGGGAAAGGGTTGGACGTAGAGTAAAAGGAATGTACGGAAGCACAGAGTCAGGGTAAACACAATTCGTAATGGCCTTTAAATAATCCAATAATGTGAAAATCAGAATGTGAGCTTGGGTGCAAGTTAAAGAACATTAGATGCATATGTTATAAGGAAGCAGGTAAAGAGTGATGACAGGTGTCTCTAATAAGGTAATTTATATCATACCCCCCACATACCCTTTGCATTCCTAAAAAAAGAAACAAATCAAATTAAACAGAAAATATGGAATCAGGGCATGCAGATAAAAGTGCCAGGAACCCATGCTTATTTGAGGTTCATAGGCTTCCTTTCTGCTTCTAAGTTTTCTATAGTTAAAAATAATGTCAATGTCTATCAAACAGCATGGCTTCATAAGACAGAGTGTGGGTCCCACGTTCGTGTTTCTGGTTGTCCTATAGTTTATATCTTTGTGTAACTGCTTACCGCCAAAATCTCCGTTGCTTTTGAGAGAGCCCTTAAGCCTGAATCTCAGAATGCTCTGTCCTAAATAAAGGCAATTCCTTTGGGGAGAGCTTTGAAGGTTCCTGTTCTGTCCGTCTACTTTTCACCTAGGCAGAATCTCTGAGTCATACTCCAGAGTTGGTGGCCTGCTTCTTCTGGAGGGACACCTCCACTTCATGAGCAAGCTCTGAGTGCAGCCAGTAGTCTCTGGTCTCCTTGACTCACCTCTCCACGCTGCGATGGGCTGCAGCAGTGGACACTGGGCCACAGCACCGTCAGCACCGTTGTTCAGGAAATTATATCTCAGCTGTGGATGCACCTGGGGTGGGGCCTCTTCCCCAGGGTGGGAAATGGGTGGAGGAAGTGGGTCTCCAACCCGTGTCTCCCCTCACAGGGAACTGTCGGCAGTAGAACTGCTGGCAGCCTGCCCCTCCAAGGGAGATACCATATCCCTGCACTGTGTTAACTGAAAAAAATATAAAAAGGCTCATAATTTGGGAAGGAGAGCTTTATGTCTCATAAAGGGTTGCAGCCTGCGGTGGTCATTCTGGCAAGCTGGAAAGCAGGGCCCCCGGCCACAAGCCAGGGACACGTGCTTGGAGGCAGGGACAATGGGGACAGGAATTTATACTGAACAGGATGGACAAATATAAATATTTAACAAGCTGGAGGAAGAGCGATGAATATTTATGAAAAGAGAAACGTGCCCCTGTACCGTGGAGCTTTCTGCCTTTTCATGGGGTCCATGTTCGGGACCCTCTGCATCGAAAAGGTGAAACAAGGACACAAAACCCCCTCTTGGCATGATCCATAGACTGTTCAAAGCCACTTCATGGCTGATGGTCTTTTATGGGGAAAGAACGCTGGTCTGGCCCTTAGGGAAGAAAAGCCCGGTGGCCGTTAGCAAGGAGGGGGTAAAATGATGTGTCCCACCTCCCTCCCTTCATGGTTCCCTTGAACGAGAGGGGTCTGTTCAGTCAGGGGATGGGGGAGGCTTAAGATTTTATTCTAGTTCACAGCTGGGAGCTGAGAGGGAGGGACAGGGGACCCTTTTCTTGGCCACAGCCACCCCAGTGGAGCTTCCATCATGTCAAGCTGGTGAGCATGCGCGAGCAGGTCTACTTTTGCAAGCAGAATTATTTTGTTCGGTGTTGTAATCGGTTCAGAAAATATTTCCCTTATTTGGAGTATTTGATCCGTTTACATGAAATGTAATTACTGATATGGTTGGATGTAAATCTCACAGCTTGCAATTTACTTTTTCTGGGTCTCGTTTGTATATTTTCTCTTTGCTTCTTCTTTCATGTTTTCTTTTGAATTTACCAAGTTTAAAAAATTATTCTTAATCAATTTGGCCTTCTATTAGCTTTATTGTAATAACTCTTAGTATAATTATTTTAGTGATTGTCCTTTAAATTACAAAATATATCCAGTTTACCTTATATTAGTATTTTACTGCTTCATCAAATATACAGGAATTTCTCAATAGGATAGCTTTATTTTCTTCCCACTCACAATTTTTGCTATTACTGTCAAAAGTTTTACTTTTGCATGTTATATATTTCACAAAAAGTTGTTATTATTGTTGCTTAAAATAACTGATAATTTTTTTATATTTGCCCATACATTTACTCTCTCTTGAGTTGTCCATTCCTTCTTGTATTACCATGCTTTCAAATGGAATCATTTTTCTCAATTTTGAAAACTTTCTTTAATATTTCTTGTTGTTTAGGTTTGCTGGTACCAAATATATCAGCTTTTGTTTTTCTAAAAACTTTTTAAATTAAAGTTTGTATTTGGAATTAATTATAGATGCACATATGGTTGTAAGAACTATACAGCAAGATCTCATGTACCATTTCCCTAGTTTCCCTAGAAGTCATATCTTGCAAAAACTAGAATGTGATATCACAACCAGGATATCGATAATATTATAGTAAAGTCAAGATACTGACTATTTACCTCATCAGAATGAGAATATTTTAATTTTGCCTTCAGTTTTGAAAGATTGTTTTAGTGGTTGTAGAATTCTACATTGACTGTCCTCCTCCCACTTTTTTTTTTTTTTTACTAACTGTGGGGCCTCGCTGCGTTGCTCAGGGTGAACTTGAACTCCTGGGCTCAAGCGATCCTCCCGCCTCAGCCTCCCGAGTAGCTGGGACTCCAGGCTTGCACCACCATGCCTGTCTTCTCCACACCCCACTTTAAAGGCTTTACTCCATGTCTTGGGCTTTCATAGTTTCTACTGTAAAATTGGCTCCAATTCTTATGGTGTTTCCCCTGGTGACCTGATGGCAATGCCTAGGTTTCTGTCTCTCTCACTCTCTCTCTCTCTCTGAACATCTCTAATCCCCAAATCCAAAATCTGAAATGTCCCCAAATCTGAAACTTTTTGAGCACTGACGTGATGCCACTACTGGAAAATGCCACACCTGAACTCACGTGATGGGGGTTGCAGTCAAGATGCAGGCACACAGCATGAGGTTTATTCTTTTTATCCCTAGAGGACCCACTTCCAGGCCCCTCAATTGCTTCTGATGTTTCTTCTCAGCTGAAGAAATAAAATACAGCGTGCAGGAAGCTTTCCATCAAACACAGTTCCGCAGAGAGAGGCTGAAGCTGCTGCTGTCTGTTGTTGCTGCTGTTTAACGGCCGGTGCAGGGACTCTGGTGAAGCTACTGGGCTGCTTAGGTACCCCGAGCACAGTGTCTTTTCCAAAGTATGTTCATATATAATCTCTCGACGTGTGTTGATGTCTTTTCAAATATTGCTTATTTCCAATTCTCTCCCTTTATCTTTCTAGGAGTCTAATTACATACATGTTAATCATTTTGACTATGTCTTATTTATTTCTTACGATTTGCTCTATTTTTTTTTATTGCCTTTTTTCCCCCTCTGGTGCTTCAGGCTAAACATTTTCTATTGGCCTGTCTTCAAGTTTACAAATGTTATGTTCCTCCTCATCCAATCTGTTGTTAAACCCAAACTCATGTGTTCTCAATTTCAGAAATCGCATTTTGCAGTTCTAGAATGTCCATTTAATTATTTCTGGGTTTCATATTCCTATCAAACATTCCATCATTTAATCTTTTCTGTCCATCTTTATCTTTATTGTCTTTAATATATTATTTTTTTTTCTAACATGCTTGTATGCCAACTCCAATAACTGGATCATTTCTTTGCACACTTTCATTAATAATATTATCTTTTGATTATCAGTCACTTTTTCTTATCTCTGCATATGTCTCTTATTTTTCAATTACATGTTAGACATTATGTACGACATGATGTAGAGTTTCTAAATTATGTTATCTTCTTCTAAAGAATGTTGAATTTTCATCAGATAGGCAGTTACGTTTGTGGCAGACGACTTTGATCTTGTCAGACCTTTGTTTTAGGCTTGCTTGCATCAGGTCTCTCTTGACGAATCCCTTTGTCCTAAAATATAGTTCCATTCTTAGCATGTAATCATTGCTGCTGAGACATTGTCTCTTTTTTTTCTTGGCCACAATTAAAGCTTGTGTTGTCGCCAATTTGGGGGTTTGGCTGGGCCCAAACCTCAGCATTTCTTCAAGGCCATGTGATCTTGAAATCTCTGTTCAGCACTTAGCTCCCGGGATCTGCTGTCTTCTGGTCCTCTATAACATCGTGATATCGCAGTTAGCTAAGGACCGGAGGTGTATTTTATGCAGACTTTCTTGGGACACTTCTCTGTGGCTTACTCCTCTCTTTTCACTTTATCTCCAAAATCTCAGATACATTACTGTTCTCGGAGTTTGATTTCGGTTCCTGCCACCAGACTGCTGTTCCCTGTCTGGGCTCTATGTCCCGGCATAGCTGCTTGGAAAATGCTGCAGAGAGAAAGAAGAAGTGAACACAGCACTCACCTCATGTAATTCCCTTCTCTCAAGAAGCGTAGCTCAACATCAGTTGCTGTCCAATGCTCACAAACAGTTGTTTATGTGTCTTGTTTAGATGTTTTTATTGTATGCAGAGGAGGGATGAATCTGATACCAGTCACTCTGTCCAGGCTGTACAGTTCATATTTATAGTTCATATTTAAAGACACGGAATTGAAAGAGGTTCCCAGCGGAGTTAGTTGGAATAAAGAGTAGAAGCATACTTAGGACCAAGCCTTTGGGCCTTGAGCTATCCACCCGCCTCGGCCTCCCAGAGTGCTAGGATTACAGGCGTGAGCCACCGCGCCCGGCAGGACCAAGCCTTTGGGCATTGCCATCTTGAAAAGTTCAAGGATAAGAGGACACATCCAAAGACACCGAGAAGGTATGGTCAGAGGGCCATGAGGGAAACAAAGAGCAAGACGTTCTGTGAGCCCAGGAAAGAAAGTCCACCAAAGAGAGCATGTGTTCTCTTCTCCCCATGCGTTGCTGCTGGGTCAGGAATGCATGAGAGCTGAGAATTCACCATTTGATTTAGCAACTAAATCCATGCCGTTAAAAGTTAGCTTTTGGTTCCCAGATTATGAGCAGTAGACCACGTTCTTTTTTCAACACAAGGCTTGTTTTATTCCTTGTTCTACACATTTTAAACTGTAGGAAAATGGCTCCATGCTCAGAAATGCCCATAGATGCCCACGAATGCTTTGAGGTGCAGGGGTACTAGCCTAGATTGGGGAATCAGATGCCTACTCTCTAATCAGGAAATTACTATGGACTTTTCCCTTCCCTTTTCTCTAGAATTCTCTAGCGCCCCAAAGTTATGACAAGCATGTGTGCTTTAGGGAGACATTTTTGTATTAGGCAGGCTCCCTGAGAGCTATTTTTATTTTTATTTTTCTGTTCTGTTCACTGCTGTATCTCCATCACCTACGACAGTGCCTGGTCCATAGAAGACACTCAATAAACCTTAACTGAAATTTGTCATTATAATGTTATTGTTATTATTATTAAGCTCCTTTCCAGGTAGGTCAATTTAGTTAGACTGTTGACTCCACCAGATGATTTAACAGTGTCTTTGTTCTTTGTTCTTTCCTCAAGACCAGCAAGTCATATGGTCCTGGGGACTTGGGTCTCAGTGAGGTCTTTAACACCAAAGATTGCAGGTAAGCGGGAATGGACGAAGAAATGGTAGGCATTTTGTCCTTCAATATTGTAAGTCATGTTTCTTCTTCTCTTCTAAACATTAAATCGTGTTCTGTACAAGCCAATTCATTATTCCTAACTATCTGTCAAGCAGGTGAACAAAAATATCAGCCATAATTATGTTCAGAGCTTCAGCTTCGACATTCAAGTTAACCTGAGAAACACTCATTTTCCGAGGCGATATTATGTAACCAGGACTCGGAGGCAGCTGTGGCTCACTGTCAGCTTTTGTTCTACTTAAGTTTCTACAAAGAGTGTTACTTGACGACTGTGAACATGTTGCTTTGCCCCGTGTCTGTAAGACGGAGGCTTTCAAGAGCCTAACATTTGTCAGATGAAGCTCTTATCAGAAAAAGCTATTTTTAGGCCCCCATTCATAACTCCACACGTCAGTGTTCAGGTGTTGTTCTTAATATTCTTCCTTCTGTTTCAGCAGAGAAGAGTTTAAGAACTGTTTTCCCAAACCGAGAAGATCAACGTGTCCTGTGGATATAGTGATATGGGGAAAATCAATGACAATTCGTTCATTCATTCATTTAACAATTATTTATTGAGTCTTTGCTGCGAGGAGGCCCATGTGCTAGCAGCTAGAGATGCAACGGAAAGGAAAACCCAGATGTGACAGGTGCCTTAATGAAGATTACAGTCTAGTGGGCAAAACCGGCATTAATGAAAGATATCACACAAAAAATATGTCTTTCTGGAAACATAGAAGCTATGAGAGTTAAATGGTTTGAAGATTCACAGAAGATTTTAAAGCTTCCATCTGTATCTTCTGTAATAGTGCAAAATGATTTCAAATTACCACTCTTGGTGGCGGGTTCTAAATTACAGAGTTACATTAAATTGCATAAGGTGATATGTGGAATACATGTAGGAAATGCATGGCATTTAATATGTGAGCAGCAGGTGTTGGGTTTCTTCCTAGCTGCTATTCTCTGCCATAGGCAAAAAACAAACAAGCAAATCACGGATATTCTATCTAAGATACCGTGTATCTGTCTGTTTCTAAAATTCTGGTTGGAAATGTCCAAAAAAAACAAAACAAAAACTTTTATCAGGTGGTGGGCAGGTGGGGGGAGGGGAAGAGTGTATACTTACATAATGGGTGTGACGTGCACCACCAGGGGGTTGACATGCTTGAAGCTCTAGCACAGCGGGGGTGGGGGGGGTTGGCAGGGGCAATATATGTAACCCTAACAATATCTGTACCTCCATAATATAATGAAATAAAAGAAAAAAAATAAATAAAATTCTGATTGGCGTCCAGTTTTTAAACCTAGCCTGTTTGGGTTTTGTCATGAAGAGGACATGGGGTGGTTTGTCTTACCCACGGAGGTAAAAATGCCTACAGCCTGTTTGCTTCATTTTAACGGAATTGAGACAAAGATCTTTTTCCATCCTTAAAAAGATTCCCTGTAGAGTCTTCCTCCAACTGTAATTGACTCCAGAGGGTCAACAGACATATTTTGTTTGAAGTCAGAATTCTTTACAAGAATTTAAAAATCTTCGTTGATATTCTATCTCTCTGTCACTTATGGATATGGGAATATGTGTGCATCTCTACATCTGTTTGTACGTCTGTCTGTCTTCATGTCCTGGGTCATGTAGGTAACTGCATTTTTGTTTGTGATGACCCTGATGTCAGAAGATCGCATAGATTGCACAGCTTTAAATTTCAAAGCATTTTCTCAACCCAGGGTCTATGGCTCCGTCTTTCTCTACTTTCCTCTTCTTTTACCTATCTTCCTCTTTCTGTATGTCCTGTTAACGGATAAATTTGGATATCTTAGCAGAAGAGTTAACTAGAGTTAAGGAAATTAATTTTTTATGAAATCTGGATTTAGATTTTTCTCTGTTAGCATTTATTGCTTTTTTTTTAAAGATTGTGTGTGTGTGTGTGTGAACACATGCGTGCATTTTGAGTCAACATTTTGCGTGTGGGTGTTCTTCAACAAACATTTGTTTACCGGAGGGGTGTGGCTGTCTTACTTTCATTTTATGCTATGGAGAAATACGGTTTGGCGTATCACTCTGTGGAATGTATGTTATCTAAGACTAAACAACCTCGGCTTTGGGAAATAAACTATTGAGATTGTCTTATTCAGTTTACAGAGCAAACACCACATGGGTTCATTTTCTTTTGCAAGTAATGGGTGATGTGTCCTATTCTGGTTTATATGGGGTGGATGGATTTTACACTTGAAGCTGTTCTTGGGCGCAGGAGGGGATGAGGGTGGGAGAGGAGAGACGAGACGAGAAGCAGGATTTTCACTCTGTTTTGGGGTAGTGAGTAGTTGGGCAGGACTCCAAGATGCATGGGACAGTGAGTAGCTGGGCAGAGATGCATGAGGGCATTCCTAAGAGCAGGGCTTCATCTTTGTCTGGATAGACATTTGGATAGAACCAAGGAGTTAGTACAAAAGGGACATCGTACACTCTTGGTGGATTCACTTTTGATAGCATTTCTAAGTTGTTTTCTAGTTTGACTTTCAGTCTCTATGTGTCTTACTAGAAGTGACTGCTTGGTCTCAGTTGAACTATGGACAATGAAAACACAAAGGTCTGTTTCCACGACTGGAGATAAGTGAAGCAGCTGCAATGCCCCTAAGGGCAGGGGACTTAAACACGGAAAGGGCAGCAAAGGTGGCAGCCTGGCAATCCATCACGGAGAGAGGTGGAAAAGACTGGAAGTCTTATGCTGAGGTGCATATTTAGAGTGTTGCTGCATTCTTGAGAACGCCAGAGACACCTTTAA
>VBSM01002608.1:171230538-171255865 GCA_008086735.1 Cheirogaleus medius
AAACCTTTTTGAGCACAATTTATATTGGAATTTATCCATTTTAAGTATACAGTTTAAAAAGTTTGAACAGATCTATGCATACACTCATGCAACCAGCACCACAATGAACATCGTTACCCAAAAAGTTATTCATTCCCCTTCACAGCCCAGCTGCTCCCGACCTGAACTCTGGCAATCGGTGATCTGCTGTTTTTTGCTGCATATTAATTTTAGTTTTCTTAGAATCTTACGTAAGTGGAATTATACAGTTTAAACTATTTTGTATCTTTTTCTCTTTTGCTCAGTATAACATTTTCCATAGTTATCCATGTTGTTATAGGCATTAGTAACTCAATCCTTCTTATCACTGAGTATATTCTATTGTGTGATTAGACAGCAACATACTGATACGTTCAACTGTTGATGAATGCTGGGGTGGTTCCCAATTTTTTGCTATTATGAATAACGCTGGCATGATTTTTTGATTGTTCATATACAAGTCCTGAGTGGACAGGGTTTTTATTTTTCTTGTGTGAATACCGAGAAGTGGGATTGCTGGGTCATATAGAAAGTGTATTTGAAACTTTATAGAAAACTGCCAAACTGCTTCCCAAGGTGGTTGCACCATTTTGAAGCCTCACTAACAATATATGAACATTCCAGCTGTTCTGCATTCTTGCCGATACTTGGCATTTTTGGTGTTTCCAGTTTCTTCTTCTTTAACAACATAGTCTGTTTTAAAATGTATTTATTTTCTAGTGGATATGTAGGGTTACCTTAAATGTTCTTTTCCCTGGGAGATTTCAA
Source organism: Cheirogaleus medius (assembly GCA_008086735.1). NCBI lineage: Eukaryota > Metazoa > Chordata > Mammalia > Primates > Cheirogaleidae > Cheirogaleus > Cheirogaleus medius. The sequence continues at coordinate 171,231,325 of VBSM01002608.1, forward strand.
CCTATTGATCAGGCCAGCGAAGATCCCCAGCCCTAATAATTTCAGCATGAAGGAAGGGCTGTTACCATATTTTTGTAATCAAGAGCAGGATGTTGAAATGTGTAACATAATGGAATATATAAAATAATGACTTTTATCTTAAAAATAGATACAAATAGCAATATGGTATGGAACAGAGATTTAACTGTTCTCTCCTTTCCCATCTCTCCACCTTCCCTCCTCACACAGAGTTGAGAAGAATCGGGGCCATTTCTGTCGAGAAGCGGTAACTGTGTGTATTGTGAAGCCGACTCCACTCTCCCTGGCAGTGGGGATTTGGCACGGCAGCCAGAGAAGCTGCCAGTCCTTCTGGTCGTCCCTGTCCCTCTAGAATCATTCTGTGAGATGTTTCTTGACCGTGGTTTCCAGGTGCTGAAATGACAGGGATGCAAGGTCTGTTCCAGTCGCAGTTCTCATTAAGCAATAATCTAACAGCACAAGGAGGGTTGAGGGATTTCCAGCTCCTGCAGCAGGGTGGACATTTCTTGCCAGTATTTGGGGAGGGGAAGAAGATTCCCAGAGAATTATTAAACAACTCGCACAGTGCTTGGGTGCATCATGATTATTTTTTAGAATTTTAGTTTACATGAAAACCAGAGTCTGTCACCTCACTGTGGCTTTATTGGAATAAATGAATACATCCGTTCTGGGTTCATCAGTTTTACTTATTTATTTTTGTTCAAGGCTCGTGGGAACTAAAATCTGTAGAAAACAATGTTCGGTTTAGCATCCCAAGTCTGGCTTGATTTTCATGCATTATTAGAAAACATTATTGAAAATAGGAATCCTCGGTAAGGATTGTTCCATGGGGTTCTACAAGCCAGTGTAGATAGAGCTCGGATTACGCTGTCCCTCGTCCTTCTAGTCTATATTCATGTGATCTGAAGCTTACTGCAGTAGGTTTACACAATCTCCAGCTGTGGGGTGTTGAGAGACGGTTCCATGCTAATGGCACCACTTGCAGACAGCCCCGTCCTAATGAAATCTCACAGCTGAGAAATGAGCTGCTGTACCCCCATCCTCCGGCACACGCTCACATGTCCACAGCCTGGCTGGGTCAAGGCTGGCACCGTGGGAGAACCAGGGCATAGCAGATAGAGATGAGCGTGAGGAGGGAGTGAAAGTACCGAATAAATGAAATGGAGGCATGAAAAGGCTCTGAATTTTCCACTGTGTTTCAAATAATCCGTTTGGCCTAAAGACAACAGGATTAAGAGACAGGGTGGCCCAGGCCAGAAAATGGCAACAGGGATCAGGAAACCAGGTAGATTTACAAAGAAGGATTGGTGAATCCACAGAGTCACAGGAATCTTCCTTCACATCTGTCACATCCGCCCTGTCCCCTCCCTTCCAAATCCCATGACGTCAGCTCCTGTGAAGTCTAAGACCCCCATCCCTGCTCTGTTGGAGAAAGGGGCAGGGCTCGCTGGCCCGGAGGCCTGCAACACGGCACCAGTGCACCCCTCATTAGGTCTTGGGTCTGAACTCTCTGAACATTGCTTTCCTCCTCAATAAAGCAGAGACTGTAATCTCCAGGTGTTATGAGGATCAAATAAGAATGCACGTAAAAGTGCTTTTTACACCATGGAACAATGAACAAATACCAGTTATTGTAGAGAGTCACCGAAAATAAGGGAGACTCAGAGACTCCCCATCCACTGGCTTATCTTACAAATGAAGAGACTGAAACTCTAGAAATGGAATAATTCCTCCAGGAAGATTTGCTTCCCACAACATGTCTTTGCATTCATCTCTTGCGACTCTGAGTTCTCTCTGCAACCCAATTTCTATAATTATCTCTTCCCATGATACTAAGTATTACCAATTTACAAGTAATGCCAAACCCTACCTTCAGCTCTGTCCTCTCTCCCTCTCCCCTTAGTTGCTGGCTAATAGCTTGGCAGGATTAACAGGAATGGGTGACAAAGAGTGATCAGGTGGGTATGAAGCTGCCCAGGTCATATGATTCTGTGGCCCCTCCAGTGCCCACCAGGGTTGTCCGCCCAACTCAGAGGCAGTGGTTCTAGAAAGCTCCTCCTGTGCAGATGGTGAAAGTACTGTGAATGACCGAGCACCTAGAGAACAGGACCCCCAAAGTAAGGAGCACGGACCTGGAATCTATAGCTGTAAATCCAAGAGATGGCACCTTCCCTGGGAATTTAAGTGTGTATATGTATTTACATAAATATTTTATATATATTCATTTTAATGATAATATTAACAAAAGTTTTGCCAGTTGTAAAGATAAAAGGTCCCCTGTGTTAGTAATAATTCTTAATGGGAAAATGTGTTCCTATAATTGGGTTGGTTTCATGTGGCTGTGGACTCCAGGGGCCCATGAATGCACACTGCAGGGTCTGAGGGAATTTCTTTGCTTTAAAAGGGATGTTTCTATTATTCAAATTTTAGAAACACTGTGACACATCTGGGACAGTTTACTTCAGAACTTAAAAATACAAAAATATCTTGAATGGCTAATTTTTTTAAATCTTATACTGTGACCCAAGTCTCTCTTTCTTAGAGCATCAATCATAGCTTACAACCCTCCTCTGTGAAATCCCAGAGTACCTCCTCCTACAACAGGGGGCAATTCTTTTGCAAGCTGCAAAGCACCCCATAAATACTCGCCGTGGGAATGGCAAATCAGTTATTGCGGTTACGGGCCTCCACCACCAATCCGAAATCCTGCTGAATTGCAGTGGAAATAAGTCTGGATTCATCAAACAGGTTGTACAAGAAACGTTGTGTTACAATATTTTCTTTAAATCTAATTAAATCAGACTCCAAGTCTCCACAACATTAAGATGATGGGAACATGAAACTGAGCGGTATCAGGTCGTCCCATTTCTCATAGTGCAAAAGTCTCAGAGTCCAACAATAGGAAAGGTTCAGGAAGGTCTGTCTGGACCGCTAGGTATCGCTGAGATGTTCTTAGTTCAAGTTCCTGTGAGCCTAAAAATGCCAGGAAGTTTGTAACACTACGGCACTGGGGCTTTCTTGAGACCAGGAGCTGTTGGCCTGCGTTTGAGCTGCCTGACTCTGCTGAGGGTCATTTCCTTGGAGGTCCAGCCACCTTTCCAGGCAGGGGTGGGGGAGCTGGCCACAAGTCCGCTGTAGAGTTCAGGGGCGAACGTTGCACCTCTTTTCTGGTCACGTGATGCTTTCAGTCCTCAAAGACTCTTCTTTCTCTCTCCTTTCTGAGACTCCAAGTCTGTTCCCCTCAATTAAAGTAAGTATGGTGATATTGTATCTTTGAACTTCAGAGTAATTAATTTACTATATTTACTTTAACCGAATTCATTGTAACTCTGAGCCCCAATGCTTCCATAATCCCATAGGAATTATGGGAGTTCTTCTTTCTTTGGATTGCACAAGAGCAAAGGCAGCTTACGTGGCAGCCATAAAAGGCTGGAAGGGCCTCTGAGCTGTGGTCCATCATGGTTGCCATTAAGCACTTGAGGTTCCAAAGCCTCCTGGGTCCTGGGAGCAGCTCAGCTCTGGGGCTCTTGTGCTGTGCTTGGGGATTAGGGGTATTTTTGAGAACGGAACTCTGATACCCAACCCCCCACCCCGCCCACCTTCAGAGTCCCACTGTGCATTCTATCACCAGAGAGGAGCCCTGCCACTTCTTTGCCTGGGTTCTGTAGGCATTGCCTGCGTGAGGGCCTGATGACCCACGGATCCCTTATCTACTCCCCTTCCAAGATCTGGGAATCCTTCCCACTCTCCACTGCTGCCTCCAAGAGCTCTCATGTCTCTTCCCTTTCTGCAGCATAACTGGAGGCAAAGATGCACACAGGCCGGCTATCTGCTTAGAATGAGTGGAAAGACACAGGGCAAAAACTAACAGTAAGTAATACTTAGGGGAATTCTCCCGCCAGAGAATTAAATATAAAGTCCTGCTTAGAATGTGGGGGTAAGGGTTGAAGATAGATGATCACAAACGCAAATGGTAGTCCAGTATACCATGCTGCACCTATGCATTCAGTCATTTAGCCAAAATGTATTGAATACCTAATAGATGCCAAGGACTGGAGTCAAGAAACGCTTACAAGCACAATGTACTGCAGAGACAGTTAAACGGATACTACATCATGCTGCAGTTTGCTGAGCAATGTGCATAATGGGAAGAATATGAACTCCGGGGTTAGGATATCCCAGGTTAAAATCATGACTCAGCCAATTTCCACGTGCATGATCTTTGGGAAGCTGCTCCCCTGAAACCCATTTCTTTATCTATCAAATTGGGCCATTGTATCCGTGTCCGAGAGCAGACAGGTGCACACTCCTGGCCTCAGGAGTCCTTGATGTATGCGAGCTCTCATCCTTCTCATCTGTCACAAAAGGATTCAAATTTTGTAGAAATGCATGAATAAGTACTTTTTATATTCAGGGTGTTGCCATTATTATTATCTGTGTTAAACAGAACTCAGGAATTATATTTCCAAGTGCTCTTTCTCTAAAGCTGCTCGCAGATGCCGTCGAAGCTCTCCAGTTTGTTGGTATAAAAGAGAGAAGATCCAATTTCTGAGTCATACCTCTTTCCCAGGTGTTGGTCTTAGAAGTTAACTATGAACAGGTCAGACACTACATGTCAAGCCGCCTCTTTTTCAAGCTCCCAGCATGTGCACAGGGCCTGGTGAGCGCGAACACAGCAGTCCCTATCAAGTGAGCATCCCTCTGCCAGACCTACTTAGGACCCTAATGTCCCCTCATGCCTGTGTGTGTCCCTGATAGCACAGCATCCTCTGATGCCAGCCCAGCAGGGCTCTGGCATGTGTCATCTAGCTTAGAATCTATGTCAGGAAGACCCAGACACTTGACCATGGCTGCCTGTGTGTGTGTGTATGTGTGTGCATGTCTTTGGGTGTGTTTAGATTCTGCATTCTTTGTACCTTGTGCTATGTGGCCTACTTATTTGATTGTAAAATATAATAGTACATTTTGCCTTGGTAATTTCATCATGTGTTTCGAGATAATTGGAGATGTCCTAAAATACTGTTCATTTTGGGGGGAAATAATCATTGTGATAGCGACAATAGGTGCAATGTATTGGGCATGTATTATGGGCCAGGCTCAGTTCTAGACACGTTACAAATCCCTTTTCCAATCTCCACCTCAAGCCTACAAGGAACTAACTGTGTAATCTTTGTTTCACAGGTGAAAGGACTGAGGCTCAGGGAAGAAAAGGAGTTTGTGCAAAGCCACTGGTTCATCAGAGCTTCCAGAGCAGAATTTGACCCTGATTTTATCTGAATGTAACTTCCACAAATTTCCAGTTTTCTACTCACTGTTCTATAAGAATTGGAAAGGTAGGACACCACATTGAAACACTTACACAGATATTGTCTAATGTGCCCAGAAGAAATGAGATTTTTTTTTTCTGGAAGAAAGATTTAATATTTGAGACTGCTACTGGGATTATTATTTTTTTTTTAATTCAGACTATTAGAGGGGTACAAATGTTTTGGTTACATGGATTGCTTTTGCACTGCTTGAGTCAAAGTTATAGGTGTGCTGATTACCTGGATAGTGTACATTGTACCTGTTAGGTGTGATTTCACCCATCCCCTCCTCCCCTTCCCACCTGCATGATTTCTATTGAGTTTTACTTCCATCTGTGCAAACGAGCACTGATTAGTTAGTTCCAATTTAATAGTGAGTACACGTGGTGTTTGCTTTTCCATTCTTTAGATATTTCACTTAGGAGAATGGCCTCCAGTTCCCTCAAGATTGTTGCAAAAGCTATTCATTAATTTTTTTAAGGGTGAGTAGAACTCTATGGTATACATATACCACATTTTATTAATCCACTCATGAATTAATGGGCACTTGGGTTGATTCCACATCTTCACAATTGTGAATTGTGCTACAATAAACATTCTAGTACAGGTGTCTTTTTGATAAAATGACTTTTTTTCCCTTTGGGGAAATACGCAGCAGTGGGATTGCTGGATCAAATGGTTGGTCTATTTTTAGTTCTTTGAGGAATCTCCATACTATTTTACATAGAGGTTGCACTGGTTTGCAGTTCCACTAGCAGTGCATAAGTGTTCCTATCTCTCCACACTATCAGTAGCATTCCTATGCACCAAAAACACTTAAGCTGAGAATCAAATCAGACTCAATGTCTTTCACAATAGCTACAAAGAAAATAAAATATGTAGGAATATATTTAACCGAGGAAGTAAAATATCTCTACAAGGAGAATTATGAATCACTGAGGAAGGAAATTGCAGATGATGTAAACAAATGGAAAAAATATTATGCTCATGGATTCACAGAATCAGCATCATTAAAATGTCCATACTAACCAAAGTGATTTACAGATTCAATGCAATCCCCATCAAAATACCAATGTCATTTTTCACAAAACTGGAAAAAATAATTCTACACTTTGTTCGGAACCAGAAAAGAGCCTGAATAGCCAAAGAAACCTTAAGCAAAAGGAACAAATCTGGTAAAGGCATCAATTTACCAGACTTTAAGCTCTACTACAAGTCTACAGTAACCAAAACAACATGATACAGGCACAAGAACACAGACATAGACCAACAGAACTGAACAGAGAACCCAGGTATAAAACCATCCACATATAGCCATCTGATCCTTGACAATGCAGACAACAATATACACTGAGGAAAAGAATCCCTATTCAATAAACAGCACAGGGAAAATTGGATAGCCACATGTAGAAGACTGAAATAGGATCCGCATCTGTCACCTCTTACAAATATTAATTCAAGATGGATAACAGACTTAAACCTAAGGCAGGAAACCGTAAGAATTCTAGAAGAAAGTATTAGAAAAACTCTTCTAGATATTGGCCTAGGCAAAGAATTTATGAAGAAGATCCCAAGAGCAATCACAACAACAACAAAAATAAATAAATGGGACTTGATTAAATTTAAAAGCTTCTGCCCAGGCAAGGAAACAATCAACAGAGTGAATAGATAACCTACAGAATGGAGGAAAATATTCGTAAGCTATGTATCCAATAAAGGGCTAATAACCAGAATCTACAAAGACCTCAAGCAAATCAGCAAGAAAAAACTCAAACAACTCCATTAAAAAGTGGACAAAAGACATGAACAGAAACTTTTCAAAAGAAGATAGACTAATGGTCTATAAACATATGAAAAAATGCTCAACGTCACTAATATTCAGAGAAATGCAAATCTAAACCACAATGAGATATCATCTAACCCAAGTGAGAATGGCTTTTATCAGAAGTGAGATTTTTGAAGTAGTTTGAACTCATAACTTTGTATTAAACTTGTCATATATTTGCCTATCATATATTATCATATATTTTTTTGAGGAGTAGGAAAGGGTGCAGGGGGCGGTGTAGGCAGAAGACATGGCTCAGTTGAGCGTGTGCCCTCTCTCTCATTGTAGCTTCCCAGTGCCTTTGGCATAATTTTTGCTTGGTCTTTTAAAAACTTATTTATGTCCAGCACTTAACTGTGAGCTACTTAATTGATTTTAGCTCAGTCATCTCTGCATCCTTGACATCCAACACCATGCCTCCTGACATATTAAAGATGTTAAGAGATGCTTGCTGATAGTAAGAGAAGGATTAAATATCACAGAATCTGTATTTTTTAATGAAAATACTTTAGTATTTAGTATATATTTAAAATATATCTTTTATCACTTAGTATTGCTCCTTTAGCCAAATCTATTAAACTCTATTCTGTGCTCCTACTGATTCAGAGTTTGGGTAATTTTCTGCTTCATCTATTTCATATAATCCCTTTTGAGTAACTCCTGACAAAGCATTCACTGTGTAAAATGTCTTAAAATACACGTTGGTTACAATTAGGCATTCCAATTGCCTGCTGTAATGTTATTTCAGTTCTTTGCCCAGTGGGGTGCCCTTCCCCAACCAGGTTTTTTGGCATTATTAGAGAAGAGGTGAGGCTGGGCCTCTAACTGGGGCCTGTTGGGTAAGTCCCACGCATCCTCCTGCCTGTTGGGCAGTGGGGGCTTCTCCTGGGACGGCCTGGCCCTGGACCATGCATCCTACCAGCTCCAAGTCACACTCTTCTCTCCCGCCCTCCCCAAGTCTAGCCTTCCTGAGCCGCTGTGTCTTGCTGCTGTGAGTCTGTTTGTCTCCTTCCCATATTCAAAGTCTGAGCATTCTTCAGGTCCTGAGGTCTGGCCCACACTCCCCACCTTCACAGAAGCTGCTCTGACTGCTCAGCCCGATGTCACCTCTCTGCTCTTCAAGGGGCCCTATTGACTTCTCCCCACCTTCCTTCTCGGACCTCTCAGGGAAACCACCTGCACCAACTTTCCCAATTAGAACAGAGGCTATCTTTGAAGGCGGGAACCTTGTCCAGTTTGTTATGTGCCTTCTTTTTCTTCTGCTTTTTCTCCTCTTGTACATAAAAGATGTTAATTTAATGGTTTGGGAAGACTTAAGGACAAGAAGTACCTGGGCTATCTGTGGGGACACTGGAGAAAGGGTATGTGCTGATGCACATAGATCACCAGCACTCAAATTCCAGCTCTGCCCATTATAAGAAGTCTGAGCACATTGATTTCCAAACTTCCTTTCTTCCTAGAACATGCAGGGAACCCAGCAAGGCCTTTTAGCTAATCAGTCTCCGCATCTAAGATTCGGGTTCAGGGAGACTCCCTGCGCCTCCTTTCCTCCCAGGGACTCCGCGTTCCACTGTTCCTACCCATCATAGCAACGACGTCTTTGACTTCTACTGCTTGTTAAATTGTCTTTATCCTAATCAAAGACAGTGCCTTTTTGGCTTTTCTTGCATCACTTTACTCAGCAGGCTTTCAATAAATATGTATTTGTAGAAAGATTGGTAGAATGGATGAGCAGAGACTCTAACATCCTGTTGATTTCTGCCAGTGGTATTTGCTGGTCTCCAAAGCCTGCTAAGTAATGCTGGAAGCTCTTCTTCTATCTTATTTTTCTCTCCCCTTGCAAAATGGAACACACAGATCTCCTCTCTCATGTAGACATCGCATGCCTAAGTTGATATTTCCCAAAAGCGTTTCCATGGAAGAGCACTAGTTTTATCATAGGAGGATCTAGTTAAAAAAAAAAAGAAAGAAAGAAAGAAAAAGAAAAAGGAAAAGAAGAAAGAAAAGATGTGAGGACAAATAGGTTACTTGACTAAGACACTTACTTTTTCTGTGTAATGTCTATTGATACCAGTGTCACTTTGGAAAACACTCTTCTATGTACGTGTTTTCTACTACATAGGATCTCTTCCCATTTGAACAGTTTCCTTGAATTCCCTAAAATTTAGGAATTTTCAATGTGAAAATTCTGGATATGGGGAAGATTCTTAGTATTGTTCTTCTTTGACAAGGAGACTGCGTGTAACGACAAAACATCAGTGACATCAGGGATTGAGTATTTTAGTCCCTCAAAATTCTGTTGCGTGGGTTGCTTCTTTCTAGCCCCCCATTTAGAATAGCGTAGGTAAAGCAACTTCAAGATATTTTAAAGCCTGTAATGGAACTAATGGCTTTCTCAAAGATATTCTTTAAGATACATTCAAATCCTGCAAGAAATAACGAATGAGGGAATAACGAGGAGCATTTATTTCTCAGTGCGTAACTGTAAGGCCGCCTCTCTACACTTACGATTTATGACGAGTAAGGGTTTTTTGTGAGTGGAATACATTACGTTAGGAAAAAAATTTAATGGCCATTTGTAAATGTGGGGATGGCTGGCAAATCTGTTATGCTTGTTGCAATAAAAATGGTTTATTGGGCTATCGAAGGCAGACACAGGAGCCAAAAGCTGCAGGACTCCACGGGGTGACAGGCTTGGCCTTAACGCTGTTTCCTCATACACTGGAGTCTCCCTGAATCAAGGTTCCTCTGGCCAATTCTGAAGAATTTTTATGAAATGGCTTCCTTTTGGGATGTTGGTCCTTGGGCAAGTGGTCTCTGCTTTGAGCCTCAGGTTCCTAATAGGAAAACGATAGGTTGAGTGAGATGGACTCCAAGGTCCATGCACACAATCTTCTAGGATTCACAGCTCTTCCTCTTGGATAAAGTCTAACATAAATGCAGCCACACTGGATTCAACTGTATTTCCATACAGTGTAAGAACAAAAGAGATGATATATCCACCATCTTTCAGAACTTCTTGGGCCAGAAAGTAAGGAAATTCTCGGAGATCAAGGACATGTGTCACAAGCCACAGGGCTCAGCAAGAGATGCCACTGGTCGAACAAGAGACACTTTGAACACCAACAAAATCAACCAACACTGACAGTGATGACTGATAGAACCTAATGAACAAGATGAAAATCTGCATGTCCTATAAGTCCATAGTGATAAAAATCCATCAAACAGGAGCATAAAGTATTTGTCCTTCCAGTCCTGGTGATATTAACCTTGATCTCTTGGCTAAGGTGGTGTCCGCAGGTTTCTCTGAGTTACTATTTATTCTTTGTAAAATATTAGTATATCATGGTGAGCTACTTTGAGATTATGCAAATATCCTGTTTCTCATCAAACCTTCATGGTTGGCATCCACCAGTGATTCTTTCCTGAACCCATTACTGCAGTGATGGTTGCCACACAGTGAGTCTCTCATTCCATCATTCCTTTTGCATTTGTGATCTGGCGTTCTGCTCTAAGGCAGAGCGTCCCCCACCCCCACTCCTCAATTTATTATTTTTTTATTTGCTTATTTATATAAGTATGGACTCACTGAAGCTGGATGAAGATTATATACAGGGATGCATTGTACTATTCTTGATACCTTTATGTCTAAAATGATTTAAAACAAAAAGTTCATAAAAACTGTACGCATAGCCACCAGAAACTGGAATCTTTGGCCTCGGATGGCTTCTCCACTCAAACAGCCCTAGGCTGCCTTTGCTTTTACTATTGCAGCCAATGTCTTCTCGGGACTCACCAACCTGAGAGCACAGGTTGGGCACGGCAGCAGAACAGAGCAGCAGGGCTTCTCTGCTGTAGCCACCAACCGCACCATTGCAAACAGCAGAACTCCTTTCAGAGTCTCCAGGCCGGTGCCAAGGAGTCCTCAGAGGGTCTTCCTGTGGATCCTGTGCTGTCCTGCGGCACGTGGTGCGGTGGGGACTCTCACACTTCCAGCATTCTCCAGTGTGTGAGATCTAGGCCATTGGAGGCCTCGATCATATTGACGGGCTTATCCTTTGCTCCAGCAATGCCATTCATCTCCTTAAGATGGGCCACATCCTCGATGTCCACTTGTGCCACCCTCGTTCCATGAGCACAAGACAAGCTTTTTCACACTGCTGTGGTCTCGACGTTGGTGTCCCTCTAGAATGAGGTGATGGTACCAGGAGGTGGGGCACATAGGGAGTAATTAGATCTTGAGGGTAGACCCCTCATGAATGAGATTCGTGCCCTTATAAAACAGGCCCCAGGGAGCTGCCTTGTCCCTTTCTCCTTGTGAGGACACAGTGAGAAGCTGCCGTCTATGAACCAAAGAACAGGTCTTCATCACACAGCAGATGTGCTGGTGCCTTGATCTTGGGCTTCTAGCTTCCAGAGCTGCAAGAAACAAGTTTATGTTGTTTAGAGGCAGCCCGATTTATGACATTTTGTTACAGCAGCCCGAACGGACTGAGACGCTTACTCTTAATATCTCATCCAGATTTCACCATCCAGCTATTCTACTTCGTGCCCTCTCCTCCTGGAGGATTAGCACAGGGCTAGAAACAAATGGGATTCAGAGGACAGTCTGAGGGGTCCATACCTCCTATCCCAGCAGTCACTGACAACCTTTGGATGAGGTGTTTGTGCTTAGACTCGTTTCCCATAATTTTCCTCTGTGTTTTCTACTTGTGTGTTCCTGGAAAACAAACCTCAGATTTGCCCTAGACTGAGTCTATGTGACCTGCATTCCATTTTTCTAGGAAAGTAACAGGTTATGCCTGTTGTTCTATCAATATTAATAATGCCCTCTGTCACTCACAAAACATCCCTGTTTAGATGATATATTTAGTATTTAGTCGACCTCTCCAGGGGGGCAATGTTTGAATTGAACCATACACCCCCAAACATTTTGGTTTCCCAACAAACGTGAGAGCAGCTGGCTGGAGGATTGCGATTTACACACCCCCAGGGTTAGTGCGTAGGGGTGTGTGTCCACGAACAGGTGGGGAGCTCCACCCCCTAATGTGTTCATGGTTCCACCTGAAGACAGATCAGTCAGGTGGAAAGGTGGAAAGGTGAAGGAGAAAGCTTAAGAAACACGTTCATTGCTAGATTTTCCTGTGCCTAGGCTGCCGCTTGAGATCTTACAAGCAGTAGAACGTGGTCAGAGCGGTGGAGACAGGTGTGCGTTTAGCATAAATGTCCACGCAGCCCCTCCTGTAGGGAGAACACTGTGCAGGTCACACCACCTTACCACGTGGCCACACGCTGGACATGGGGCGGGGATTCTAGGGTGCATAAGCAGACAATTCTGTTTTAGTACACACAGAGACACAGGCCAGCGCCTTAGAGCAAACTCAGTCTTGCAAGAGCACAGAGGAGGAGCGGCTGAAGGAGGCAGAGGACCAACAGCACACAGGCTCTGGCATGAGTAGCGGCTCAGCAGGTGCCACGGGTCAGGGTGTGACATGGGAGACAATTTGGCACGGTTGCCTAGAGCCAGGGCATGCCAGGCCTTGAAAGTCAGGCCAACAATAGGGCTGGACAGGGACGGGGATGTGCACAAAATGCACAGCCTTGTTTGTCACCGAAGATGGAGAAGTGAATTGGGAAAGGGCAGACACGTCCTCCAGGACTTCTCGGTGAGTGCCTGTTCGCATGCTTGCCTTTGAGAAGCTCAATCTAGCTTATGAGCTGGGTCTTGATCACGTGTGGGCACTATGACCCGAGCCAGTGGGCGCCTGGAGGGAGTTGGCCCAGCAAGGTGCTCAGCTCTGCCCCGGTTCCCTCTGTAATGGGTGCAGCTGGGGCAGGGAAACATTTGACGTGAGTGTTTCTCCCATCTCAGAGTCAGGGAAAGGCGCCGCTCAGGGTCACCCCAGGCAGAGGACAGTGCAATCTCTCCCGACTGAGTGGCCCCCACCCTGTTGCTGTGATGACTTTGTCCTCCTGCTAGCTCATCGGGTGAGAAGCATCAGCATGGCATGGGGACCAGCTTCAGACTCTGGCCTCAGCGGAATGTTTGGTTTTGTGACCTTAGAGGTGTCATGTACAGGAAAGGGAGCTAACATCTCTGAGCACACACTGTGTCAGCCAGGCTTTCACATCCATTTGTCACCCCATGTGTACTTGTTAACCTGCGCCGTGTACAGGACCCTGAGCCACACACTAGCTGCACAAATCAGCACAGCAAGAACGGGGCCTTGGAGCTCACTTAGCCACCGGGCAGTGGGGATGTTTATCTCCATCAGCCAATCCAGGACTGAGGCTTAGACAGGGCATTTTGCCCCAGGTCACACAGGAATATGGTAGACCAGGGACTGATATAAGTACATGTACTCATCTCTGATTTAAGGTCCTGAATTTTCCTCCCTTGTAAAGATATGATGACTGAACAGGAGTGATTCTAATGACCTCCCTATCTCTAAAATTCTGTGAGACATTCTTTTTTAAATCCATTCAACAACCTTATGTAACAGCTGGGCCAGTTGGTTTTCCTTCTAACACCTGGATTCTCAAAAGCTGTAGTTGTACATCAGTCGTCCTGTTCTCTTTCTATTCTGTGTCCCACTGGCAGGCTGAAACACAACGGCATCACACTGTCCACGGGATTAACTTTTTGAAGATACTTCGAGGACAGACCTCGCCCCTGTCAAGACAGAAAAATGGAAGGCTTTTGTTTTTTATCTCGAAGGCTGGTGTCTAGGGGCTTGGCAAAGGAATTCCAAGGGTGACAATCACAGAGTCTGGCAACATGTAAGTGGAGTAGACGTAGTTTTGTCTTGGGCATAGCTTTCAACTGCTGATAAGAACAAATGGGGAAATTGCAGCTAACTAGAGGAAGGGTTTTAAGCAAACCTTTGCAAATATCTACATGCCGTCGTGGTGAGTTGACGGAGAGCACCAGTGAGGGGCACGCCAAGCCCAGGAGCACCTAGGCTGCAGGCCTGTGTGGCCTGAATGGAGCTGAAATTGACTACAAAGAGGGAGCGTGTTCACCTGCGGGAGCCGTGTGCAGCTTCTGTGTCGGTGGCTCTGCCTTAGACCCAGCAGCCTCGCCCCTTCCCCGACCTGGAGCTCCCCGTGTGAGTACCACTCCCTAGTGCAGCGGGGACCTCCTGGACCATGGTGGCTCCAAGTGGAGCACTGGTGAGAGCATGTGCAGAGCAGGATGGGAAGTGGTGGCTGCAGCATCAGGCACACTGGCTCTCACTGCCCCGTGACCTTGGTCCATTTAGTTAATCCTCTGAACTGTGGTCCTGTCTAAAAAATTTAGCAATAGCCTTGCAGGGTTTTGTGAGAATCAGAAATATAGCAAAATACCACAAATGAGCTGGCTTAAATAAAAGGTATCTATTTCTCACAGCTCTGGAGATGGGGAAGTCCAAGGCCAAGGCAGATTTGGTGTCCGGTGAGGGTTCCTCGCAGACGGTGTCGTCTTGCTGTGTCCAGCTCTTCTGCAAGGACACTGATTCCCTGCATTGAGGGCTCTACTGTCATGACCGGATCAAAGGCCCCACCTCTTATCACCATCCCCTTGGAAGTTAGGATTTCAACATATAAATTGGGGGAGGACACAAACATCCAGACCACAGCACTTCTGTTCAGCTCAGCATTTACGGAGCACGAGCAGGTGGTTGTCGCTCTTCTGGGCTGAGTGGCTATAAAGACACAGAACTGTTATTTTATTTTCAGGATGCACGTGTTTTGGTGGCTCATCTCCTCGCCCTGGTAGGTGGGAACGGAAGGGGTTGACTACTGGATTCCTGAGACCCTGTCCACACTCTTAGTTCTTGACCACCCTGTGACGAAGAGGCATCTTGGTTCACCCCGTCCCTTGTCTGGACGGCATATGCATAATTAGCTCGATTTCTTCTAAGGCGCTTTGTTTAAGAGGGTTTGGTAGATGTGCTAATTCGGCTGCTTGTGTGTAACTCCTGTCATACAGTCAATTGCAGAAGTCTTTGAACAGCATCGCTGAAAACGTGTTTGGCTTAATCGGTTCTGACAGCAGCGGGGACGGGGGAGGTCGGGATACCACGCAGGGCTGCTCACAGGCTGGTCTCAGGCTCCGTCCCTCTGTGCGCTGTGAGGGTGACTGTACTGACAAATGTCACCTCTCTGTGATCTGCTCGATCACCTCTACCAACAAGTGAAACAGAATCTGCATTTAGAAACTTTAAGAATCCTAAGAACTTCCTCCAACCTTCAACAACAGCAGCAAGCACCACCACCGCCACCAAATAGCGCGGCGAAGCATAGAGGATCGCAGCCAGGCTCCGAGGTCACACTTCCCGGATCAGAGAATACACTGGGCCACGTGCCCAGCACCTGGTACACAGTAGGCGCTGGGCGAAGGTGAGGAATCGCGTTCACTCCCTTGTGCCAGCAGGGAAGTCATTGCTCTGCACAGGTTAGTGACAACGCTGGAGCTCGCTCGCGAGTACCGAGATCTGATCTCACGCCAGGATTGGCTCTACATGCTTGTGACGGTTCATTTTAGGCGTCGACTCGACTGGATTAACGTGGCAATGCATTAGTTTTGCATTTGTCGGTGAGGGTGTTTCCGGAGGAGATCCACACGTGAGTCTGCATGGACTAGGTGGGCGTCACCTTGTCTGCTGGGGGCCTGGAGGAAACACACACGGAGCAAATGGTGACAGGTCGCTCTGTCGGCGGGAGCTGCAACACGCTCCTCTTACCTGTCCTTGGGCAACGACTCTGGGCTCCCGTCTTTGGACTTCAAGACTCACACCAGGAGCCCCCGGGTTTTCAGGGCTTTGGCCTTGGACTGAGAGTTCCCCCATCGCTGCCCTGGTTCTGAGGCCTTTGCACTTGGACCGAGCCACAGTCCCGCATGCCAGCTTGTCCTGGGACGACTCCTCCGTAGCCGGTGTGAGCCCAGCCCCCTAACAGAGCCTGTCTCACATGTCTGTATCCTTGCGGTTCTCTGCGGAGCGTCCTGACTCACGCAGTGCTCTCCCTGTGTTAACGCATTTTCCTTTTCAGGAAAATTTGATAAATGAAGAATATGTTTCCACTTCATGGAATAGGAATCTGAGTACCCACAGAGTCTGGGCATGAGCACATGTGTATCTCACCGCCCAGTCTGTGCCTGAGACGCCGACTCTGACAGTGGCCACCAGTGTGTCGCTCTGCTCTGGACAGTGGCTTCCTAGACATGTGGCTGTCCTTCCAGAAGCCGGGGCCCTGGACGTAGGGAGGAAAGGGAAAGAACTGCCTTTGGACTCTTTCACAGTACGGAGACGACCCTCTAAGCAGCACCCAAGAGAGATCCTGCCTAGGGGACATTACTTGGTTTTGCTTGGAATTTCATTGCAAGGAGCTTTGCCAATGTTACTAGGGCTAGGACACTTTAGGAACTATTGTAATTAAATAGGTTCCAAATCCTTGCTGGGAGTAATGAGCAGCAGCATCTCAGAATCTCCTTTTCAGGAATAAAAATGACCCAGTCACACTTTCTGTTAAGGACGTGCTCAGTATGTTATGGGTATGAGAAATCTCCTGGTCCATTCGGAGCCATCGATGAGTCGGGGCAGGTGGAAAAGGCTTTTGGCAGAACAGGCTGACCAGAAACAGGGATCAGCAGACTCCCGCACAGAGCACATGATAATGTGTGATGGGACCCCAGACTTTAATCTTGGTTTCCAAAGGGAGCTTATCTCCCCAAGTCGTCTTCCTGTCTCTGCAAAGTGCACTACACGACGGCCAACAGCAGGTAGTGAGGTGAGCTTTGCCCAGTGCACGTGCAGGGGTGCAAGGGGAACAGGGGAAAGGCTGAGGATGGGGAGACTGGTTTGACTTCGAAACGTGAGCTTGCGCTACTCTCTGCTCTCTCACTGAGCCCTGAGTGATGGCTGATACGGACGAGGTGTGCCAGGCCCCGGGGGCTTCCCCCACACCCAAAGCACCGTGTTTCAGCTCATGCATGTTTGCCTGCGCTCCCTCAGACCGGTTCTGCAGTTGAGGTTTAATTTAATTCCGAATCTCAGGGGCAAACATTAGCCCACCTGGAAAGAAGAAAAATATATGTGAGATATTTATGCATTTGGAGTTTTCAACAAAGAACCCCTTCATTGAAAACATGGGGTGAGAGCTCTCGGCGAGACATCGGCCGTATGGGGTCTGGTGCAGCAAGGGGAGCTCCAGCCTCAGATCGGCCTTCCCGGGCTCCCACGTGCCGTTGCCTTGGATTCCACAAGCCGAGCTGACCTGCGTGCTGCAGGGGACGAAGGCAAAGCCTGTCCTCTCAAGCAAGGCAGCGCAGAGCGAGGCTGGGCCTGGCGGCTGTGAGCCAGGCTCCAGCCCTCCGAAAGCCTCTACCCCACATTCTGAGCTGGGGCAGTCGTCCTCTCCCTTGTAACGATGACAAGTGTGGCACATAAGGTTATATAGCATTTTACAATACAGACAGTTTTTTTTAAATCAACTTGAAAGGGTCTGGTTTAATATCTCTAGGGTTTTAGCATGTACCGTTCCCAAAAGGGTCTCTCACTATGATGTTTAAAAATTTTTGAAAAGTGTTCTTGCCGGGCATGCCTGTAGTCCCAGCTACTCGGGAGGCTGAGGCAGGAGGATCACTTGAGCCCAGGAGTCTGAGGTTGCTGTGAGCTAGGCTGATGCCACAGCACTCTGGCCTGGACAACAGAGTGAGACTCTGTCTCAAAAAAAAAAGTGTTGTTCTTAATCATATTTTTTCGAATTAGCAAGGAAACTCATTTTAGATATGGCGATCATTTTTATTTGGTGGAACAACGTGGTGCCAGGTTCATCGAGGCGTCTGGACTGCCAGCGTGGCCTCCAGAGGCTGAGGACGCTGCGTGCTCTGCATGGCACTGAGGGCTCTGAGATGTGTCCCACCTACCTGCAGCCTCGGAGCCTTCGCCCACTCGGTGTACTCTTTCTTTGGTAATGTACAACTGTTACAAAACTGTGTTACTAGACATGTTGAACTGGCCGCTTCACGTATTGCGCTGCCTAAAATGGTATGGAAACTTAGATAATTTTCGTACGTTGCAAACTGGCCCTATGTGTACATGGCATCCCGGGACAGGACAATTTAGGGGGACGCAGAGCACTGGCACTTGTACCTCTGCCTCTGTTTTTACTGACAAAACCTTCCTCAGGTGTCCAGGAAGGGCCTCAAGCCTCATAGGGAGGACAGAGCTCTCTAACCTTGGTGTGAAGAAAAAATGATTTATTTTCTTTTTTAATAACTTTTAATCTTATTAACAATAATACATGTTAGTTATAGAAAATTTGGAAAATACACGTGGGCATAAGAGTAATAGGAATAGTAATACTACCAACAGATAGTTAACCAGTGCCCCCACGACCTAGTGATTATACAACCAAATTTCTTTTCAAATGTCTCCCCCTGCCCCAACCATGGTCTGCATTTCCAGGCACGGATCTCACGGCGTGCATCTTATTTACTGCTTTATCATTGGAAATTTAATTTTTCATGTGATAATGATTCTTCAACAGAGGTCAGCTAACCTTTCTGTAACAGGCCAGATAGTAAACGTTTCAGGCTTTGCTCCAACTACTAGAACTCTGTCGTAGGATGAAAGGAGCCTCAGAAGCTACATAAAAGATCAAGCACATCTGTGTTCCAATAAAACTTCATTTACAGACACTGTAATTTGAATTTTGTATAATTTTCATGTAACATCAAATACTATTCTTCTTTTAATTTTTTCAACCATTTAAAAGTGTAAAAACTGTTGCGCACAAGCTATGCACCGCGGCAGCCGGCCGCAGCCAGCATGTCGGCTGTGGTTTCCTGACCCGTGTCCTGCAACGTCTCTGAATGACAGCATGGCACTTTATCACACTGGACATTATCTATTGATGCAGTTTCTTAACGCTGAACATGTAGCTACTTCCATGTTACTTTTTATTCTTTTAAATTGTACCATAATGAATATCTCTGCAGTAAAATTGCTGGATTTCCAATGATTTTGCTTTATATTCCCAGTATGCCAAGAAGGCAAATCTCTACGTGCCTAGAACTTATTGGAGGTGAAAGGACGACACACAGGTGGGGAGGTGGCAGGATGGACAGAAGGTGTGTTAATCACCAGGTCCCTGATGGTCTCTAGGAAAAGGCAGGTAAACGGGGCAGAAAAAGAAGCTGCCAGTGCATAGGAGGAAGCAAAACTTGGTGTCACCATTCCCTTCCCTTGGCAGAGGCAGCAGAATTTCTGGAAGCGGAATCAGGTCTTTGTCAGGGCCTAGTTTTTAGCCCCGGTTCTGCCCTGTGGGTTACAGTGGTACAAGTGGTGCCCACATAAGTGTAATAACTGGGTCCTGCTCATTCACCCCTCAGTGGGCTGTCGTTCTCAAACACGCCTCTCGTGCTGGAAGGGTCAGACCCAGAGGGCTTTGGGGGCTTCCACCACATGGGAGCAGGACCCAGACCCCTCCCCAATGTGGTGACAACCTCCCTCTGTCATGGCAATTTACACTTTGGGGCCTGGATGTTCTTTCCTGCTGGAGACTCTTGTCAGAGTCTGTTTGGTCTACCAAATTGTTCTAATATTAATAATATTCAGCCACAAAATGGAAAGAGTCAGAGCCTCAGTCCTTTACCTCCCAGAAGGCTCCTTCATGCTCATGGAGCTGCCTCTACTCCTGGAGGCCAGCTGTGCAGACAGAGGGGTCCTCGAGGGGAGTCTTTCCATGTGCCCCTGCCTCACAACCCCTGCTCCGGGGCAAGGCCTGTGTGCCTCCCGTTGGCTCAACTGAAAGCAACTTTCTGGAGACTCTTTCTGGAATTATGACCGTCTGATGAAGATTACATGCTGTAGTCAGAGAGTATCTTACAGAGAAAAAAGTTGTCCAATTTTCAGGCAACCAGATACATAAGCCAATAAGAAGTGTTCAATACATGTTTGTGGAATGACATTTGTTACTTATTTAATACTTGACGTATTCATACTTGACTTCCTCCACCTGCTTTCTTCTGATCTTCCTCATCTTCCACACATGGACCACGTCTTGGCCAGAATCTCAGCAGACACCTGCGGCAGGTACCCTAGGTCCAGTGCTGCCTGCTCCTGCAGATGTCACCCTATTCGACCTTGGAACGACCCTGTGTCAGTTTGCTTGAGCTTCTGTAGGGAAGTATCACGAGACGGTGGCATAAACAACAGAAATCTATTGCCCCGCAGTTCTGGGGGTGGAATCCCAAGATCAAGGTGTCAGCAGGGTTGGTTTCTTCGGAGAGCAGTGAGGGAGACTGTTCCAGGCCTCTCTCCTAACTTCTTGCAGTTTTCTGGCAATCGTCAGTGTTCCTTGACTTGTAGGCTCGTCACCTAGCTCTCTCCCTTCATCCTCACGTCGGGTTCTCCCTGTGTGTGTCTGTGTTCACCGTCTCCATTTGTATAAGGTCACTAGTTGTGTTGGATGAGGGGCCCACTCTATTTCACTGTAACCTCACTTTAACTAATTACATCTGCAATACACTTATTTTAAAATAATGTCACATTCCCAAGACCTGGGGAACTGCAACATATGAATAGGATTTAAACTTATGCATTTTGGAGGGACATAATTCAACCCATAACAAACCCCATGCAGTAGATTTTTCATACTATAAAGATAAGGATGACAAAGGCTTGAGAAGATTAACAATTTGCTAAGGTCACCAAGCTCCTAAGGCTGACTCCAGGCTAAACGCTGGAGTAGTAAATCTCGCTACTTCTGAAGAGAGAGCAACTCTGGTCCATGGCACCCATGCTCGGGGCCAGCCAGGAGGGCTTGCTGTGGACACAGGAGCCTGGAGTGGGTCAGCTCCGCCTGCCGTCCCCCCAGCCTGTCCCCACGTACGTGGATAAACTTCTTTATTGCCTGTCTTTGTTCCAATAAAGACGGAGCTAAATTCTGTACCACTGATAGCTGAGTCCAGGGGCTTTTAGTTTTCTGCCAGATTGGATTCTGGTGAAATGTCTCCTGCATTTTCTTAGCAGGGAGGTAAGGGGCCCACATGGATGCTTTTTGTGGGCTGCATTTTTAAATGAATGCAGCTCGGTATTTTGATTCAATGCATATTGAAATCCACTTATAACTAGTGAACCAAGACAATGAAAGGGCCTCGATGCACCATTTAGATTGTTTTTTTGAAATTGTTCAAGTTAAAAAATTCAATAGGCTATTGCTGTGCTCTGGTGTCTCCTAGAAACGAGGACTGAGCTCCATGACCAGTGACACGTGTCGGCCTGTGGGAGACAGCCATGCCCAACGTAGGAGGTCCAGGCCAAAGGCACTGCCTCATCTAAGATGAAAATATCTGTGGGAGCTGATTTTAGTGGATGCTCGACGTGTATCAGGTGCTTAGTGAATTATAAACAGAGTCACCAGAATGGTCTTGTACAAGTTGAAGCATTTCTGTAGCTGAAGTTAAGGCTTCTCAATTAGCTCAGCAACAGATATGACGTGTCTGTACTCTCAAATGTCTGCTGGTTTCTGCGGATTCTCAGAGCCATCCTTTTCCCTGGGATCATGTCATTTGGATGCTGCAACAGACATTCCTGCATAGCACTTACAAATTCCCACGTCCCCTGGTGGGTGCTGTGCTGTGAGCTCATGTGCGCTCTAGGGCAGAGAGGGGAAGTCCTCCACTGTCACTCAGTTGACGAGCATAAGTGGTTATCTACCACGAGTAGGGGCTGGTGTGGCAGAGATCAAAGGCATGTTGTCCCCCGCTACATTGCTCAAAGGGGAGACAGACAGACAGATAAGTATAATCCCGGGGGAGGGCCCCTGCCAACAGCAGTCCAGGGGCCGCTGGGGCTGGTGGAGGAGCCTCGAACCTAACAGGGAGGCGAGGACAGCCAGGGAGCTGAGCTTGGGAGAGAACCCGGAACTGCCGACCTGTGTTTGGAAGCAAAGCAGGGATTTGACAGGAGGAGGCCGGCCACAGGGCACTGTGGGAAGAAATCCCAGCTGCAGAGCCCTGGGGAGCGAGCAAAGAGGGTGCTGTGTTTAGAGAACGGCAGGAGCCCTGCATGGAGCCAGGAGGCAGGAGACCCACATGGAGCCAGGAGGCAGGCAGCAAGGTTTACAAACACCTGTGGCCCTGGCAGAGGAAATAAAACAAAAGATCTTCAAGCTCAGCAGCTCATTATTTGTCTACCAGCAGCAATAAAATCTCGCCCTTTTGGGGGCACGGCCAGGACCTAAGGCCAGAGTAGTCAGGCAGTGTGGCTTCCAGACAAGTGATCTTGGGGCCTCACTGTCTTCCCTGGAAGAGTCCTCCTTTGTAAACCCAAAGTGCCACATGCAAGGAAATTTGAAGAGTGAGTCACTATTCCCAAAGACTATTAAATATACACATACAATTTTAGAATTTGAAGTTACTGTGAGAGTTACCTGGTCAAAGAACCACATCCAATCCAGTGCAGTCAAACACAGTCACGGTCTGTCATACGCCCAGCAGTCCCCGAGCTGCCCTGGGACCTCTGGGTTTCCTGGTCCTTCCACATTTGATGATCCAACAATCATATCTGGATAAACCCAGCTCCTTTAAGCTGCTCATATTCCCTAATGATTATAAATTCAAACTTTCTTAAATCTTTTTTCAGTATTTTATCTTCCTTAATAAGTCCGAATTCACGTGGGAGAATATCTTCTTGGAAATCATATAAGTTTCTTGAGGGCGGCTAAAAAGTCTTATTTGCACACCATGTCGGCAATGCCTGAAGCCACGCTTTCCTGGGACGTTGAGGCTGCCCCCTAATAAATAAATGAATGAGTGAAGTACTCCTGATATGTTAGTTTCTTCTCCAAAATTCTAGAATCTTGCCCATTTAAAACTAATAATAGCTTTTATTGATAAAGCAAATGAATGTACCAGGCACTCTGCTTAACACTTTGCATACGTTATTTTACTTAGTCTTTGTGATTTGTCCCGGCAATTAGCTTAGTGCTAATGCCATAAGCTCTGGGGTCGCACCATCTGCTTGGAATCCCCGCTCTGGTACGTATCGAATGGTAGCTGTGTGTCCTTGGATTAGAGCTCAGAGAAGTGTTTTCTTATGTTGAGATGAGACCAAACGTGTTCCCTAAAAAGCTCTACTTGTTGCGCTTTAGGACAACACAAAACTAACTCTTCTCGTAGATATGCCAGCAATAATGTGAAGTGAGCTCTTGTGTTTCCCAAATATTCTAAAGCTGAGGTCCTTTAGACGTTCTTCGCGTATTATGGTTTTGTAATATTTCTCCAACATCTACCGGCAATGTTTTTTCTACTCTTCTGTTTGGAGGCCGGCTGTCTGTTTCCTCTCACTCTTATTATGTGCCTGGGGACTAGACGTTACATCTTCTCATCTCTGCACAAAGCTGCAAGGGCCCAGGAGTGTGATTATCTGACTCAGTGACTTGTAACCTTGGCCATACTAGTCGTGCATCTGAAGCACTTTGAGTCTCATTTTCTCATCTGTAAAATAAGCATTTGAGGCTGCAGTCCGGGTGCAAGGGCTGGGGTCCTAGAGGCTGCTTGCAGCCCCCTCCCAGTGGCCCGTTCCATTGACTGCTTGCAGCGTGGTACTTGGCAGGACTGGGCTTGGTCTACTACAAGGACACTGCTGGTGGGGTCACTGCAGTGAACGGGCACATTCGGCTTCCATTATACCCTGCCAGGCCTGCACTCCACTCTGGACTCCACTCTGGAAACTTCTGGAGGCTCCAGGTTTCAGTAAAGCCTGTCCCGGTGCCTTGCGCATGGCCCTGCCATGGGAAGCAATTGGTGACGATTTGCAGTCTTACAGCCCAGCCCCTGCCTTGGGTGGGGAAATGGGCAAACTCTTAGGCTTGGAGGTAGACAAATATGGTGAAAGTTGGCTCTACCTCTTGGTAATTATGTGAACTTGAGGAAATTATCTAACCTCTCTGAGCCTAAGAATTAAATACACAGTAATTGTTTGTTTGAGTGAAGAGAGGAATTAGATGCATGCTCACCGAGATACCAGGGTGCAGTCTGATGTGTCATAATTCCAGGTAGAGGGCACGTTAGCAACAAAGCTATTAAAGCTGGAAATCACGGAACACTGTAGGAAGTAAAGCTGAGAAGGGAGAGAACAGAAATGTTTGAATTTTGAATACTAGGATAAAGCATTTGGGCTTTCATTGTGTGAGTCAAAGTTTCTAGAAGCATGTTCATTGCAACACTAGGTCAAAGAAATATTGATAGAAAGGTGTAAACAAGGTTATAAGGGCAATTGGAAAACACTGGGTTAAATAAAATTGAATCGTTTGTTTTACTGCGTGGTTTCTTAACATTTCAGTAAAGCTTTTTTTTTTTTGAGACAGAGTCTCACTCTGTTGCCCGAGCTAGAGTGCCGTG
>VBSM01002608.1:171255965-171293974 GCA_008086735.1 Cheirogaleus medius
AAAAAAAAAAATGGACCTAATTTCCTTATGTACAAAGTGAGTTGGGTGGATGGGATTGGTTTCCTTTTACTTTAGTCTTAATTATATAACTTCATTATGGAAAACTTACCTGTTTTCCAAACATAGTCAGTCATGAAATCTGGGCCTTTTTTCTTAGGATAAAAAAAAAAAACACTGATTTCCTTTCTTGAAAGCTCAACAGCCTGGATTATTTTAGGCACAAGGACATTAAGGGGTGGGAGGAGGAAGGCAAATGAATTTCGTGCTTTATACCAAAGCCAGGCTTTTTCTGGTTTTGCTAATGGAAGGTGATTATAGAACATTTTAATGTCAGAAAGGTTTGAAAGCCATTATGCTTCTCGGCAGATCTTAAAGCTCTACAACTTAATGACTAGTGCCTTGGAAAAGCAGGTGTGCGTGTTCTCTCTCTCTCTCTCTCTCTCTCACACACACACACACACATAGACACACACACACACACACACAGACCTCCGGATGCAACAGTGAAAAGTTGATTCTGCTATTATTTGTAGAGCCTGCAACAATTCCTACATGCTGTCAGGTGGCGCCGAGCACGTGGTACATCCTCTAACGGTACTTAGACACACTGACATAAAATACGAAGATGATCCAATTACACTTTCTGCAACTGCATCTCATTCTGCTAATGCTTACAAATTAAGGGTGTCTGTCACTGCCTACACGAGACTGTACAGAGAGCATCTCCAGCCTCATGAATTTTAGAGTACGTTCCATGGAGATGCAGAAACCAATCCCACGGCAAGGAGTTGACACGCAGCTCGTAATCCCTGTCTAGTCAGTATGAAAATCTGTCTGTGTGAGGAATGCAAAACTTAGTCACCCATGGAGTCAGGAGTGTTATTTTACCAGATGAGAGCCAGTGCTTCACTGACATGAAGTATTTAGAGTAGAATTGCTTTTCTGGGTTGAAAAATGTGTCTCCGCTCAGCTAATTTCAATCAGCACCATTTAGGAGTCGTCCTTTGCTTTTCAAAACTTTCAAAACCTAATTACCTTCTCCGTTGCTTCCAAGAGATCCATGTTAACAGGCAGCCTTCGGAGAGTCATGGAGTCTGGTTTTGACAACAGGGGTTGAAAGGGACTGTGTAGCCTGCCCCGTCTCACCTTCCCAGCCAGCGCAGGACCCGAGTCCCTCGGCTTGTGCAGCCCATGTGGGGTCCTCCCCAGTCACAGCGGCACCTGGCTGCTGAGTGCCTTCATTGTTGGCCGTCCAGGTTGGAAACATTTCAGTGATCTGAAAACATCTATTCAGTCCCCACCTGTTAGACTCTTTCTTCTTTGGGCTAAATGTCAACAGATCCTCCATTCATTCTTCAAACACAGCTCAGTTCTCAGGGCTTTCTTCTGCAAATATTTGTCAAAAGCTCTACTGCATCCAACAATGAGAGACCAGATACGTCTTCCCGCATTCAGAACACCCAAGCTTTGGTACTGTGGCCTCAGGGGATATGAACCTTCTAAACCACCCTTCATACCATAAGCTTCCACAGGCTACATAGCTAACCCTAACCATCCTTCCTATTTATTTTTAAAAGAACGTCTCTTAAACCTACTCATTCCACCTTTGTGCAGTTGCATTTTTGAATCCAAGTTCATATCACTATGTTTCCTCCTGCTACAACATCATCATCATGTCTCTCAAGCCTGTCCAGATCTTTCTGAATGCTACAACTGAGCTGCCATGCATGGAAGGTTCCTCTCACAGAATGCATCCTGCCCAAATTTGACTCGCATGCCTTCTAAGTCTCCCGCTACTGTGTCTAAGAAACAAATAGGCTTCTACTGACATCAGTGAGTGGCGCAAACCTTAATGAAGTAGATTATGACTTTTGACTGATTGGATATGCGCTAGAAGCATGGAGCACGAAATGCTTTGCCAACAAAGATAACGAAAATGACAATCTAAAGCTGACATTCCCCAGCCGTAGACACTGTGTCGTCTCTGGCGCTCTGAGTCTGGCAGCCCAGATCTCATCACGTGGGGCTAAGTTGCGTCAGAAGGAGGGTGTCCTATTCTGGACTTTCCCACTTTTATCTGTGGCTTTTGGCAAGTCGGTTCTTTTGATTCTACCTTTCTTCCTCTATCATGTGTAGCTTATACCACCTGTCTGGCTTATCTGGAGGTTGTTGTGTGAATGAAAAGCGTAATCAGTGTGTCAACTCTTGCGATATATGTGTGTCAGACATTACCGTGCAGACTTTATCATCAGTTTCCTTTCGTCTCGTGATGTGCGGACATTCAGATGTCGGGGGGCTTCAGCGTGCTCATCTCAGGAAATCTCTGGATTTTCTCTTTGTTCACTTTCATGTTGGTTTTTCTACTTTGAGTGTTTCTGGATCATGGGCTTTTGAGTAACTTCTTGGCTTAGCAAATGTGTGTCCTTTCTGTTTCCGCACGTTCTGCTTTAAGATGTCTACTGTAGGCCATGAGCCAACTGGCAAGAGGATATCAGACCAAACTCCAAGTTCATGGTGGAGGTTGAGTTTCTCTTAGTGTTGCTTAGAGAGACCACTGAGTGGATAAAACCCCAAACAGCCAAATCAAATGAGGTTTCTGTGGGCTCTGGAGTCTAGGCTTGGGGCATCAGGTTATGCTTGGTTGTAAGAAGCCACACATCATTAAAACATAATATAAAAACGGACAGAAAGTGACGACTTCTAATCCCCACTGCCCTTGGCCAGGGGAGCCTCTCTTCTAATTTGCTGAAGGGATCTCAGTAAGAAGCCCACGTTACCATGGAAAGGGCGCTGCAGTTAGGAACCTTGCCTAGACTTCCATGAGTTTCTAGGGCTCAGAAACCTCATTTTCAAAATAAGGCTGTTGAGTTCTGTCAAACCCTACCCCTCTGTGTTAGCGAATACATTTGACTCTGTAAATAAATTGATGGTGTTCCTTAGAAATATCTGCAGAAGGCTGTGTACACGTGAGAATACTGGCCAGGGTGGGGTGACGGTGGTTGTGCTCAGGCCTGTCAAAGCTGGGTTACCCGTGAGCACGGCTGCTTAGCGCTTCCCCATAATTATCTTTCCTTCTCAGCATCTCAGGTTGCTATGGTGCATACATAAAACGGTGATGATGAAACATAAGCTCTATTTGTGGGACTCTTGTGGTACGGATATGTGCTGCATGTTCCTCACCAGGACACCGTGAGGTTAGCATTATCGACAGTTCACAGATTAGGGAACTGAGACTGGAAAGGACAGTCCCCCGTCCTAGGTGACAGAGCCTTTGTCGTGCCCCTCACTGGTCATGGAAGGTGGACCATGGTAGATCATCCACAAAGACAGTCAAGGTTCTCTCCTCCCTACCTGCGCACTCCAGGCACGAACGGCTTTGACCAATGGAAGGTGATGGAAACGGTGCCAGGTCAATTGTGGCCGGGGCTTTAGGAGGCCTGGACGCCTCCACATTTGCTGTCTTGGGAGCCCTGGGTTGGTACACAGGAACTACCCACCTTCCCAACCCCAGCTTAGGCCACTCAACCCTCAGAACAGTGACCGATGATAAATCGTTGTTGTTTTAGGCCACTAAGTTCGGGAGTGGTTTGTTACGTAATGACAGAGAAGGGAAACAGGGATCTAGACGTGTTTTCTTCCCTGAACCAATGTTTGAATCGAGACATGAAGCGCTGTGTCTCCACATGACTGTGGACAGACGGTTGCGTCTCTCTGGGCCTTGGGCTTCTCTTTTGCTTAAGGAGAGTGTTAGGCTAAAGGGCGGACGTGAATGCCAGGTGCAGACGCTGCCTCTTCTGTTCTGCTGTCTCACCAGGCCTCGCTCTCTCATTAGAAGTCTGTCCTGGTGAGTTCAGCCTGGGCCTCAGAATCCTACTCAACACAAAATTCCAGAGAGAAGGGAATATCCATGCTAATCACTTAGAGTTGGTATGTGACGTGGAATCTGTCATCCCCTGACTAGATGGTTTCTAAGTTTCTTTCCAATTCTAACGTTTCCTGTTCTGACTTATCTTTGGGCACTGTGCAGGCACCAGAAGAACGAGTTAGGCCTCTAGCTCCCTCTGACTCCTCTCCCCTAAGTTCCAGCCTCTCCCAACTCCCACTCTGACTTGCTTCCTGCAATCCCACGTCCTCTGCTTTGTGTAAATGCCGGGACCAGTGAAAACAAAGCTCGCTGTCCTCGCTAATATTTTAAACCACAAGTGCACTAAAGCTCTGCCAGTCGCCCCTACAGAAAACCCTAATTTCATGAATTGTCTGCTCAGAACAAGGAAGGGAGCTGAAGGACTGCAGAAACGGAAGGCAGAGGGAGAAGCGAAACCACAGAATGGGAAAGACCTGTACTTGTAGCATCTCCGCGTTTCTGAGACAGCTTTATGCTACTGTTATGTTTTGTTTTAATAAAAGCACGTACCATTTTTTTCTTTATTGTTATACTCTTTTCATAACAGCTCGGCTAAAGGCAGATGATGCTAGAGTCAGCTCTTTCTAAGAATGAGTCTTTTCAGACTGGCCATAGAGGTTTGATAAAAGTCGTGAGTTTTAACTGCATTTCTCCTAAGCGTCTCCCAGGGATGGAAGATGAGTGACGCTGGCCAACGCCCTCCCTCCCCCGTCAGCGAAGCCCTGTTGCCTCATGTGAACACGCTGCTCTTTATGCTGGGACAGGGCCTTTCCTGAGTCCGCCGGAGGGCTGCGCAGACCCTCGGCTTGGCAACGGCTTGTGTTTCCTTAGGCCGACTGATTCTCCACCCAGCCCCGCCTTCTAGGTATATGCTGCACACCCAGCATCTTTCTTAGGACCCCCACCCCCTTTTAGACACCTTCTTTTGCTGGTAATTTTATAGAAATGCACTGTCGCAAGCCAACGTCAGCGTTTCTATTATGGGATGGCCTGCTTGGGGGGGGCTGGGCGGATGGCAGGGCTGCTTCCAAGGGGCCAGTTGTTCGTTTGCGGTGATCTTCCTTTCTTAATATGTCAGTCTGGAGGTTGGCAATGTTCCCTAATACAGGCTCCAGCCCTTCCTCCCCGTGAAGGCCTTTCCATCATCCCTTGACCACCCTTATCCTGGGCCTTTTCCTGCTCGGAGCCTGCGTCCCCCGGTCTGTGCCGTAGAAGAGGCAGCTCCTCTCTCCCAGCTTCTCTCCCTCAGGGCAAGCTGGGAGGGGGAGCTGTTTCTGAAGCAGTGTTTGAGCGTAGATGCCAATTCTCACTTTGCTCTGTGCCCTCTTTAATCCATTGCAGATACCCGCGCAATTGATACATAGGAGTGAGCAGTGGAGCGGGACGGTGACTGACATAGGGGCAGGCTGCACAGGGGAGGGGAGAGGAATCTGCTCCCGTCGGCACCTGAAGTTCTTGCACAAGTCACCTTCCCTCTCTGGGTCTTGGTTTGCTAGCTTTTTTTATTTTTAAAAAAGTCAGACTACATGATCTTTAAGGGCTGCAGACTTCTGTCCTCCTATAGGGCCGGTCCTTGGAAATAGGACGTGCCCTATGCCCTTGCACAGACCGCATGCCCTTCTGTGCCATTCCTCTCTGCACACTCTTGTGCACACACACACACTTCCCTGAGACTGGATGATGGACAGGGGACAAGACACTGGCCTGGACTCCCCCATGCCGGCCGTGCATGCGGGGATGTCTTCCGTGAGATGTTTTTCTCCCTTTCCTTGGGTGCTACACGGCGTACATGAAATGGTTAGCGATAGGATACAGGTGACCGTCCAGTGACAAAGACATGTGCAGCATCCACAGTGCCACTAACCATCACGATGAGTTTGCAGATCGGGAAACTGAGACCCAGGAAGTTTTGGTGACTTGAGCAAGGGGAGTCAGCTGGTGGGGGCAGAGCTGCCACCCCGCCTGGCTCCGGGCCCACATGGTTGCTGAAATACACTACACTGTCTTCACAGCTGTATCCAAAACCTCCAGGAAGCCTAACAGAGGCCCTCCCAGACCTGGATTGGAGGGAGGTGTGGAAGTTCAAGGTGATGTGTGTTGGGCTTTTCCAAAACCAGCCTGAGCGCTCGATCTCTTCTCTGCCCATGCAGCTGCTTCCTGCACAACGGCCCATCTGTGTTGTATTGTCACATGTTTATTTCTTCCTCCCGAGCCTTTACAGTTCCCGCCTTTTATGGGATGTTCTCACTCTGGCAATACAGAGTGGATTTATGGGGCTGGCAGAAGTGCACCGTTGGTCATTTTCCCGGTGTTGTCATTATGAGGTGCTTGGGGCCAGCCAACAATCGGGTTTTATGATCAATTACTACCAGGATGAATTGCTAATAGACATGTCATGAGAAGCCAAAGGGAGATATTTCATGGTAACTGTTTCTCGTCTTTGCTTTTCCCCTTTTCGGAACTTGACACAGGCCACCTGACAGGCCGGCTCAGGCCAGAGAGTGTGTGTGTGTGTGGGGGGGGGGTTGTTGTGCTCCTTCCGAACTAAGGGATCCTCCCCAGAGCTGCCCACCTGGGTCAGGAACCAGCAGCGACCCACCCAAGGATGCTCACCGTGGGGGGACGTTCCTGTGTATGTACGTGGCCACCACGGGTGGTCACGGGATGGAGACAGACTTATTTGGCTTGAAGTCTGCCTCTGCTCTTCATGGGCTTTGTGATCGTAGGAAAGATTCTTCCTTTCCCAAAATCTCAGTTGTTACATCTCCACCGTGGAAATAACAACACTAATCTCAAATGTTTTTTTTGAGAAGATTAAACCAGATGTGTGTGTTAAAATGTGCAGTATAAGGCAGAAGCCAAAGAAAGGAGAACTGGTGTGTGCTGAGTGGTGGTGTCACACGCTGGGAGTGAGCACAGCGCCCCGAGCTGAGTGGTGGGAAAGGGCCTGGGCCCCACAGCCGCACTTGGGAGGTCCGGCTGCAGAAGATGGAGCCCTAGATGGTCATGCCACATGGGATCAGCTGTTTCCGGAACAACAGTCCTGATGAGATGGGGGCTTAGTCAGAGAAAAGGCCGGAGCTGCCCAAGCAGCTGCTTGGAAAAGTCTCTCCACACCCAAGCAAGTGGCTCCCTGGGCATCGTACATCCCCTCTCTCTGTTGGGGCCACCTCTCTGCTGTCCTCGCAGGCGGATGATCGTGAAAGCTGCCATCTACTGCGCATTTCGTCTCGCCAGACACTAGGCTGAGCATGCTGCCCATGTCACTCTGTTCCCCTGACTCAACAATGCAGGGAAAGGTATTCGTTGCTGCCTCATTTTATAGACGACAAAACTAAGGTTCGGAAGGTGCAAAGAGGCTACATCACTTACTCAGGGTCCATATAGGTCAGACCCTCACACTGTGCTGGTGACCATCCCATGGCGCAGAGCTAGGTCTGCAGCCACCTCAGGGAAACATCCCACGTCTGGGTTCCAGAGGAAATGTGCTGGGGTGCCACACCCTTCCTCAGAACCTGGAATAGCCACTCCTATGTCTTCCTATCCCTCACTCTAGTGGAAACCTCTCCAGGAATCTGAGCTCCAGGGGCCAGGAGCTGGTCAGACACATCCTATGATAGCCCCTTTTAACCTTGGCAGTTCCTCTCTCTCTGTTCCCTGCATCCTATTGGATCGGGTGGGAATTCAGTTGCTGGTTTTTAATAGACTTTATTTTTTGGAGCAGTTTGAGGTTCACAGCATGATGAAGTGGAAGGTATTTAGAGTTCCTGTATACGCCCTGCCCCACACGTGCCCGGGGCTCCCGCTATCAGCATCCTCACCACAGTGGTACCCTTGTAATAGGGACGAACCTACGCCCCTGTACATGTCATCGTCACCCAAAGTCCATAGTTTACGTTAGAGTTCACGCCCAGTGTTGCATATTCTGTGGATTTGGGCAAATATATAATGCCCTGTACCTGCCATTGTAAGTGCACACAGAGTAGCTTCCTTGCCCTACGAATACATTTTGCTTTGCCTATTCATGCCCTCCCGCTCCCGACCCTTGGTGACCACTAATCATTTTACCATCTCCATAGTTTCGCCTTTTCCAGAATATGGATTGCATGGTTGGAATTATATAGTACGCAGCCTTCTCAGACTGGCGTCTCTTGCTGAGTTATGCATTTACATTCACTCCATGTCTGTCCATGGCTTGGTAGAGCATTTCTTTTTGGTGCTGAATGATATTACCTTGCCTGGATGCGCCACAGTTCATTCATTCCTTCACCTACTGAAGGACATTTCAGTTGCTTCCAGGTTCTGGCTATCATAAATAACGTGGCTGCAAACATTCGTGAGAAGTGTTTGTGTTGATGTAAGCTTTCAGCTTTATGAGGTAGATAGCAAGGAACACGATTGCTGGATGGTAGGGTAAGAATATGCTTAGTTTTGTAAGAAACTGCCAAACTGGCTTCCAAATTGGCTGTACAATTTTTCCTTCCCACTGGCCATGAGTGGCAGTCCCTGTTGCTCCTCATCCTCACCAGCATCCGGTGTGTCCGCATTTTGTGCTTTGGCCACACAGTGGTGCATAGTGGCATCTCATTGTTGTTTTAATTTGCATTTTCTTGACGATATGATATCGAATATCTTTTTATATATGTGCTTTTCACTTGTGTATCTTCCTTGGTGAGATGTCTGCTCAGATCTTTTGCATAGATTTTAATCAGTTTGTTCATTTTTCTTATTTAGTTTTAAAAATTCTTTATATATTTTGGATAACAGCTCTTTGTAAGATACATCTTTTGCAAATATTTTTTCTCAGTCTGTGGTTTGTCTTCTCATTCTTTTGACAGTGTGGTGCACAGAGCAGGCATTTTTAATTTTAATGAAGTGTAATACAACTTATCCATTGTTTCTTTTTTGAATTGTGCCTTGGTGTTGTATACAAAAATTCACTGCTGTACCCAGGGTCATGTAAGCTTTCTCCTATGTTATCTTTTAGGAGTTTTATAGTATTGTGCTTTGCATTTAGGTCCATGATCCATCTGAGCGAGTTTTCTCAAAAGGTGTAAGATCTGTGTCTAGATTCACTTTTTGACATGGGTGTCTAGTTGTTGACAAGCTTGTCTTTGCTTATAGTTTTGCCTTTGCTCCTTTGCCCTGGTTGTCATCTGTTGACTCTATTTACATGGGTCTATTTCTAGGTTCTGGATTCTGTTCCGTTGATCTATTGTCTGTTCTTTCACTAACGCTTCACTGTTTTGATAACTGTAGCTTTACGGTAAGTCTTGAAGTTGAGTAGCAGCAGTTCTTACTTTTGGTATCCTCTTTCAATATTGAGTTAGCTATTCTAGGTCTTCTTCCTCTCTGTATAAACTTTAGAATGATTTTGTCGATATCCACAAAATGACTTGCTTGGATTTTGAATGGGACTGCCTTGCATGGATCAAGTCGGGAAGAACTGACACCTTCACAAAATTGAGTCTTTCCACCCATGAACGTGGAATTTCTCTCTGTTTATTTAGTTCTTTTTTTTTTTAAATAGCTCACAAATGCTGCTAAACCATTTATTTAGTTCTTTGATTTTTTAAATCAGTTGTGTAGTTTTTCTCATTTAGATTGCTACAGGCTGCATGTGCCACCCCCCATCACATTCGTATGTTGAGATCCTACCCCTCAATGTGATGGTATTAGGAGGTGAGTCTTTTGGTAGGTGATTAGATAATGAGAGCAGAGCCCTTATACAGGTGATTAGTGTCCTGATAAAAGAGACACTAGAGAGCTCCCTTGCTGCTTCCACCAGGTGAGGATACAGCACCATGCAGGCCCTGATGAGACACCAACTCTGCTGGCCCTTTGATCTGAATTTTCCAGCCTCCAGAATTATGAGAAATAAATTTTTGTCATGTATAAGCCACCTAATTTATGGTATTTTTGTATAGCATCCTAAACTGACTAAGATATACATATTGCACACATTTTGTTAGATTTATACCCAGGTATTTCATTTTCACTTGTTCATTGTTGATATATAAGAGAGTTATTGACTCTTGTATCCCGTAACCTTGCTACAATTGCTTATGAATTCCAGTATTTGTTTGTTGATTTTTAAGACTTATAACATATTTTATAATCATGTAATCTGCAAACAAAATTTTGATTCTTCCTTCCCATCTGCATACCTTTTATTTCCTTTTCTTGTCTTATTGCATTACATACTTCCAGTACGGTGTTTAAAAGTGGTGACAGGGAACGTCATTGCCTTGTTCTTCATCTTAGTGGGAAATACAGTTTTTCATCATTAAATACAATGTTAGCTGGAGGTTTTTTGCAAATATTAGAATTCAGGTTTTACATCTTCCATGCTCCTCCGTCTTACAAATCTTGTTATTTTCCAGAAATGCGTCTAACGGCTCCTGCTATCCTAGACCTTCCTCTAGCGGTCTGAGCCTGAGATTTCTGCTAGGCTTTCCCTACATCAGTGCAATGAAGCTCCTGTGCTCCCCAAATGGAGCTGTCTGTCATTCAGGGCTTCGGGCCTGGCCATCACTGGTCTCATGGGCCTGGGTTCTGGGGCAAGCCACACTGTGCAGGATGAGACTGCACTCCACAGAGTCCACATCAGTGTTCTCACTTGTGATGTACAGTTTTTCAAATGGGAATCCATCATGGATAAATAGATCCTCCCTGCTTACCAGAATATCTAATTAATCCAATAACCCCATTTCCAATGTATGGGAGACGAATGGAAGGTTTCCATGCACTGAAACCAAGTGCTTTATTTACACAGCCATCTGTTCCGGTGATGGAGTGCCCTGTGAGGCCTGCACAACTTTGGCGTTGCTGCTTGTTTTAGTTTTTCACAAAGTGCCATGAACAGAAGCCTATAGGAAGAAAAAAATGAGTGGCAACACGTGAGGTTAGCTCCCTCTGTTCTTTCTGTGTGGGTGTTTTAATCACAGAAAAAAAAATGATTTTTAGGATTTTTTTCATTTGTACCTAGAGAATTGTGGCATAAAAATAATTTGGAAATAATCTGGCCAACTCTCTCCTATATGAGGCCCAAATTAAACAATGTGTCTATGGCACGACTTCATCAGCTATGCCCGCTTTGCCTTCAGTCATGGCGGGGACTCTTGAGAGTCCAGAAAAACCTCCAACGAGAGCTGTATCTCCCCGATCTCAGTTCCCAAACATTCTGCTCTTGACTTTGGGTTCTCAATAGTTTTATTTTATTATTATTGTTTTAATTTGTAATGTGGAGAGAGTCAGTTTCTAAGAATATAGTCTTGCCACATGAAAGCTTATAAGGTGTTGCTTTGGTGTCCTTCGGATTTAAAAATCATTATAAATCTCTGCTTCTCATTTCCAAATGTTGACATTTCGGTATGATTTTCCACACCTTCCTCTCTCTCCCTTAAGCCTGCCTGTCTCTCTCTCACCTCCTCTCTCTCTCAACACACACACACACACACACACACCACAGCCTCTTAATCACATGGGTACTTTTTCCTGATAGGATGAGCAAATTAGCCATGTTTTGTATTTCAATCATCACCAAGCCCACTCAGCGACGGGGGGGCTCTGTGGCCACAGAATTGGTTTGGTTAATAGCCCAGCAATTTTCTTGAATAGCTCCATGAAACAGCCCTGGAAAAGGTCAAAAATTTTTTTTTTCCCTATTAACACTTCAAAAAACCCAATTAATTGACTCAAAAGTGCCTCGGGGAGGAGAATCTTTGTCCGAATTATAACAAGCTCTGTTTTGAAAAGAAATTTAAATCCTTCCTCCTATAGAAACTTGAAGGTGAGAGAGCTCCGGCAGATTCTCTGTTTCTTTTACAAGGCTGCAGATATAACTGGACTCCATGAGATTCACGCATACAGGCCAGAGTCCGGTAGCCCAGGGCCACGGGAGACTCTAAGGCAGAGACTAGTGAGAAGGAAACAGGGGAGAGGGGGAGACAGAGAGAGAGAGACCTGCCCACCATCTGCCTTCCAGTTTTCTACCAGCACCTTGCAGGCTGCACCCTGCTTAGCTGTAAACCGATAGCTATGGCACATGGATTTAAGACCTTCTGAAAAGCGTTCAGTGAACAGGAGAGGAGGGAGCCTCCTCCCGTTATTGTACCTCCTCCTGTTGGCAAGAGTGACCATGCAACTCATTTGTGGCTTTATCTGCTTTTGTGCACCCAGTGAATAGTATCCTACTTGAGACGACAAAAAACACTGATGAATCTCTCCCTAATAAGGCCAGCTACTTGGGGTGAGGGGAAAACGCCTCCCATTTAGCATTTATTTTTTTCAAAAGAAGATTTTGCTTTCTCTTCTCATTTTTTATGTTGAAAAGCAGGGGAAAGCCACACAGCAAGCTCCCCACCCCCACTCCTTTTGTTCTGGGCTTTTGTGTCTGGGGATTGGTCGGATAGACTTGCAGGGAGATAATCACAGTGTGGGGGAGGGGCGTGGAGGCAGGCTGTTAACCCTGTGTGTGCCAGGGGACTGAGGGTGATGCTCCGGATGCGGACCGAGTCCAACCACCTCCTGAGGACACAGCTGAAGAAAGGGAACCATGGGGAGAACCCACATGTTCTATCCACAGTCGCTTTTAATAGTGAAATTAATGACATATCTGTTTCTAAAAGCAAGATTTTATTATTATGTAAAACTCAAGAAGAAAACAAAAAAAAGTATATGGGAGAAAAAAAAACAATTTCAGTATCCGATGGCAACTATTCATTATGATGGTTAATACCATTATCATTGTTATTTTTAATAATATGGATAATGTAGTAAGTACTACGCTAGTGGCTTTATGTGACTAACCTACACTTCCTACAACTGCCTTAGAATATAGGTATTGTTTTCTCCATTTGACTGATGAGTAAACATTTCTTATATATATTTAATTTCATTTCTTTTTTATTAATATTTTAGTACTTAGGTTGTGTTTATGCAACCTTATATTTATCTTTTTCTTCTACTTTATGCTGTAAGAAACTCCATATTTCCTCAAAACACATTTTTAAACAATTGTACAACCCCACATGTATCGTGACATACTTGGTCATTTTCCTATATTTAGATTTTTTTTTATTTTTCTCTTGTAAATAAGTTGGCATTTTGGATATCATTAGTGCACAGCTAATTATTCCCTTAGGCCAGGTTGCCAGAAGTTTCCCAGACCTTGAGCACCGTTGAAGCTCTTGATACATAAGGCAAGGAGTTATGGAAAAGGTCAGGGCAGTTTACCTCTGTGGGCATCGTGGGAAAGGACCCAGCTTCCCTCCAACACCATGGAACAAAAGCTTTTTGCTAAGGTGATAGCTGCTTGCCCCAGACTACCGCATGCATTTTGTTTTCTCCAACCCACTAAGAGTCCCTGAACACCTTTAGCTAATCCTAAAAACATTGATGTTTAACTGGTTATTATTCCTAGCAAGTGCTCTGCACGTTGGGTATGTTGTTTCTGTTGTTCTTTGTTTTTGTATGTACTGTAAATTTCTTTAAAAAATTGATATCCTTTAAGGTGAGCCGTAAATGTGTTTTCTATGCTCCCCAAAGGAAACAGAGGTGTACAGAATGCTTATTTGTCGCATCCCGGACGTGTGCATGAATGTTCTGGGGTTTGCAGTTTTCCCACAAACCTCAGGGGTCCACGTTCCCTGGATGGTTCCTGCCCACCTCGCAGGAGGACAAGAACAGATACGTTTGCAAAACTCTCTTCCTTGTTGAACATTCCAGGCAGGAACCGAGATGTTTTGGCAGGCCTGGAGTGATCTAGAACTCAATGGCACAGTGAAAATAGCTTGTGTGCTCTGGGGAACACTGGGAAGATTTTGAGAAGCCATGGGGGTCCTTGGGAGGTTGCGAGGGGTCTCGCTTTCGGTAGCTCGTAGCTTCCAAATAAAGTAGCTGATTTATCGTAAATTCGTTCTCAGAAGGCAAATGAAGGAAGAGAACAGGAAAACACGCTTTCTCAATATCAGCTTGCTTGTTGGTAAAGGTGTCTCACTGCCAATGTTTTGGTTTGGTTTTTTTGCCGCATGAAAGAGTTGAATACTTTCTTTTCTGGAAACTGGTAATTCTGGACTGTTCTTCAGCATCAACCCTAAATAATCCATGTCTACTAGTATCAATTTTCTGGAGTTGGTTGTGAATATCCTGGTCTGTTCTCCAACCTCTGTTCTGCTTCTTTCATTTCCACGGAGACCAGTTTAGTGGCAAAAGCGCTTGCTTGGGAATCTGTGTTCAGGTTTCGACTTCAGCAATTCACTTTTCCTTTTGGCTTCAGTTTTCAGTTTCTCCAACTTGGTCAGTTGTGTGAATTGGCTGTTAAAAAGCACAATTCCCAAGGCCCCTTTTCCAGGAAAATCCGATTCATGATTCTGGGGAGGATACTTAAGTATATCAGTCCATCGGCTGATTACCAAATCTAGAAATAGTAAGCCAACTAGATTTCTGCTCCACGTGTGGTCTGGGCCTCATCCGGAGGTTAGAAATGCAGACTCTCAGGCCCCACCCTGACCAAGAAACCGGAATCTGCTCCTTAGCAAGAGCCCCTGGGTTTGTGGAATGTGAAACTTTGAGAAGCACAGGGAGGGATGACCTTGAAGGTCCTTCCCAGACCAGAATCAGTGGTTTCCCTCTGTTTTCCAATGGTCTTCCCAGCTCTCTCCCCACTCTTCTTTCCTGGATATACGGAGGAGAAATTTCTCTGTAATGTGCAGGGTGGATATCCTGTTCAGCAGATTGCCAGTATCTCTGCAAAGGGCTTCATGTGGCGAGGGACTCTGGGACTCAGGGGGTTAAATGCAAAATGCATTACCATAGGACAGCTGCCACGGCATCACATTCTAAAATCTGATAAATGAAAAATGGGCATGGTATCAAATTTAATCACATTTGTATTCAGATGTTGTTGAGAGCAGACACTGATTTATGAACTAGCAACAGACACCAGATTTCCTGCCTATATTATATACATATGAATGGGTGGACGGATGGAAAGATAAACAGACAGTGAAATTATGTTGCAAATTATGTAGCACCAGACCTGTTTATAACCTAGATCTCATCAAACTGATATTAAAAAATACTAAAGATATAAGTTTTTTTTTTCCTGGGCAGTGGCTGGTTGGTTTACTTTCAGCCTGAAGACCAGACTGCTTTCAAAGAATTCTCTTCCTTAATTTGTGCAATATTGAAAATACTCCTGCTTTACTCTGTAGCATTATAATGTTTGTGTACAGAAAATATTCCTTATGGAATGGAAAGGGATAGAGAGACGTTCAAACCATTGCTGCACACCCAGTCCCCCCACAACTCCATTAAAATGTAGACAGTGCAAAGCGTTGCTGGGTACATTGGGGACCTCGTGCTGAGATCGAGGCTTTCAGATGAACTGCGAGGTGCTGGGGCGGAAGGGGAGAGCATTCAACATGGATTAATAATGAAGAAGATACACACTTTGCTCACAGTCAGGCGAAGCAGGGAGAACCAGGTTCAGCGTTGCTGAGACATTCACAGTTGTGGAGGTAAAATCACTTGGATGATGAGGTTCCCTGCTTTGGGACAGATTGTTGCTTAGTACTGCTAGAGACGCCTAGCCATCTCTGAAGTGTGCTTTCTTCACCATGCCTTTTGTCTATGCCTTTCCTTGCAGTGACTTCTCAAATGTAGCACATCTCATCGCATTTTATTCATCTTTCAAGGGTCACATAGATACACTCCCTCACTTTGCACAAACGCTGGGAGTGTCGTGCTACACAAGGAGGATGCAGATGGACCATGGTTTGCTATGTTTTGAAAAAAGAAGCTCCAAATCTATGGACAAGTCAGATACATACAGACAATTTCAATACAATTATGAAGAATTATGAATTGAGTTCAGCCGAGGGGGCTGGAGAAGCCCAGAGGATGTCCCTACAGCAGACTGGGGAAGTATCAGCAAAGGTGTCCTGGAAGAGGTGACCCTGCACAGAGCCCTGAAGAATGAGTTTTCTCCCACGGGCCCTTTAAGGTGCAGGAGGGTGTCCGTTCCTGGAGAGAAATAGAAGAGACAGATTTTCCCAGTGTGGGGAACCATGGAGGCTGGAAGGAGCATGGCTATCAGGGGACAGCTGGCAGCTGGATGACGCCTGGGACAAAATCCTCGTTCCCTGGGTAACAGCAGATAGAGTGGGACAATCACTACCACGTGGCCTTCATTCTCTGAGGAAAGATCACTGTGGTCACTGCCTGCACGAATGCACTGGGGAGATGTGGAGGTTACGAAGGGACAATTAAAGAGCCAGTGCCAGAGACCCAGGAGCAATGGGACCTCAACCCCTAAAGAGGCTTTTAGGGAAGGAACCCAGATTTGGATGGTTTCACCTCCAGGTGCTCAAGCTATGCATCAAGTGGCCATGTCAGAAGAGAGAAAGAGGGTTTTGAAAAGGGCTTCTCTTTGGAATTCTAGGTACATGGTGATCCTATTAACAAAGAGAGGATAGCCTGAAAGAGGAATTTGCTTTATGTTTAATTTTGCTGTGAAGTTAGTAGCAGTGGGGAGATGGCAGCTTACTACTACGAGGTAGAATAATGTCCCTGCCCTGGGGAGCTCTCCCTGGTGATCTAGGCTGGAAAGGCTGGAAAGAGGGCCTTTCTGTGCTCCCTTAAGAAGCATAGTATATATTACCCATTGAGAATCCATTATTACTATGAATTTTTAGTTTTGTTTTCATGTGTTGCCTTATCTTCTTAATTAAATTATCTCCTCAAGGGAGTGGACCGTGTCTTATTCTTGTTAGATCATTCACAGAGCCTGAAAGATTCTGCTGCATGTAGAAAGTATTGGTAGATGTTTGTTAATTGATCTGTTGAATTTTTTTTTCACTGAACACATTCCCAAGAAACAGCCTGATCCAGAAGTAGAGAGCCATCTGGCAAAAATTGCTCAAGAGAATGCGTCTTGGCTGTCCCATCTTTAAGGTCTTAAAATAGCTAACATTTATTGAATATTTTACTATATGCCAGGTATTGTGCTAAACCCATTATATATGTTATCTCATGAAATCTTCAAAACAATCTTGTGCCATAAATGCTACAAATATTCCCATTTCAAAACTGAGAAAAGTGAGGTTCAGAAGACTGTCATATTATTCGAGGTCACTAAGTTGTAAGACCCAAAACCAGACTTCACATCTACAGACTTCAATGACCCTGGCATTTGTAGGCATGTGGAGAGCATCTAACTTAACTCTCTTCGCCTAACTTAACTCTCTTCGCCATCTCCTTCTCTACCATTTAAGCATTGATGTACAAAGACTAGGAAAGCAAGAGATTGACCCACAGTGCCTGGCCAGGGAGACGGCCAGGATTGGAGCCCAGGTCCTGAGACAGGGCACTTCCTAGCCTACCATGCTAGTTTTCAGACAAA
Organism: Cheirogaleus medius; assembly: GCA_008086735.1. Taxonomy (NCBI): domain Eukaryota; kingdom Metazoa; phylum Chordata; class Mammalia; order Primates; family Cheirogaleidae; genus Cheirogaleus; species Cheirogaleus medius. The sequence goes on from VBSM01002608.1 coordinate 171,273,275, forward strand.
TCTATTGAGCCAACCTTTCTGCTGGGCATTGTAGGTGACAAACAGAAACCCAGGGACTGCTATGTGGCTCCACAGGCCTTGCAAACTAGTTGAGGATGCATAAAAGAAGGGCTTAGGAAGTTAAATACTAGAGTGTAGCAGCCCTGTGAGGTCCTTATAGATAACACACTGTAGGGAGGACTAATTGATACAGTGGATCTTGATGCTCACCCTTCAGAAAATACAGGGAGGTGCTGTTCCTCAGGTGTGCACATCAGGCAAATTGAGGGAATCCTTACACAGCCACACGTCACCTGTTAATAAGTGGCTACTGATGGGAAGATATGTCAACAACTAAAGTTATCAGATGTGGTGGAGGTGGACGTATGAGTTAGTAGAAGTCTCACTGCTGATGTTTTTCAAGCTGAAGCTGGATAAGAAGATTTCTAAGGCCCAAGAGAAAATTATCAACCTGAGTGAGAGAGGCAGAGTTGGAAGGTTGGACTGGGTGGCCTCTCCAGAACTGAGTGTTCATGATCCTTTCTAGGGATGTGGTTTGTTGCTAGAAAGCCCAGCCACACAACATTGTTCCCTGTGGTGCTTAGCAATTTTTCTATGAAATAGGTTTTACATCCATGAGCCCACTTCCTGGGAAATGTGGGCCTAGAAAAAGTTTTCTCCTATCTCCATTGGCCCTGGGTGAAACCTCAGGGGAATTTAAATGTTTCAGTATCCTTGTCACCACTAGGCAATGGACCTCTACAGTAGCATGAAGTTAGCCATTAGGATTCCAACAGTTCCCTATTGCCACTGGAGAGAGCTAGTTCAGATTAGAAGGTGGAGGCCTTACGACATCTCCCAAAATTTAAATTATAGCATTAATGGTAATTTAGGTCTGCTTTTAATATCTTATCATTCTTAAAACCTGCCAGAAGCCAAGCCTGCCTGAACACCATCCTAATCCTTGTGGACAATTCACAAAGGCAGTGTTGGTGACTTGACCCTGGGTCACGGGAAGCCGACCATGAGCTGAGCAAGAGTGGAGACTCACACTGCCATTCCTGGTGGTGGGTTCCTGTGGATGTTTCCTGGTCCCGGGTCCCAGTGTCGAGAGTGAGTGCCGGTACCGAGCTGAGCCGATGACAGAGTGATCACAAACACAGAGCAGTGTTATACAGTTTATCCCATAAAAGAAAGAGTGACAGTAAAGGAAAACTCTTTACACAGAGTGAAAATACGTTCCAGAGAGAGTGGAATGAGTCAGTTTCTAAGAGTGGAGAGAGACCCCAAAGATCTGAGCACATGCTCCCTTTTATACGCCCACTGGCTTGCCCCACCTCTCTCCTGGCAGGATTGGGTGTCGTTTCCCGCCTTTTGGGGTGATTGGCAGGTTGTGGTTGTATAACAGGTTACCTAACAGGGCAGTTATGTAACAGTTTCCCTTTCTGCACATGCCTCTTCCCCAGAATCCTTCACAGGGCTCCACCTGTGTTATGCTAATTAGATGGTAATGAACTCTAGGTCAGTTAAAGGTTACTAGAACTTTTTACCACGTATGTTCCCACCAGGGAACACTTCCTATCCACAATTCGGTTCCTAGCTACAATTCGGTTCCCACTCTCTGCCCTGAGCCACTTCCTTGCCACCACTTTACCCTCCACCAGACCTAACACTGGACCAACCAAAATTCCTACAGACACACAAAAGGCAGGAAGGTGTTTGAAAAGTGTGTGGGCCAACGAGAAGCTGGATTTCCCATTGATGCAGCTCTAACGCACGTGTGACACACCTGGGTGGGGTGACAAGGGAGTGAGCACAGAGGACAGTGGTACTTATGAGACTAAGCACTGAAGTCAGGTTTGAGATCTGAAGGTCAGGTCCTCCTCTGCTAACTCTTTGTGTGGCCTGGGCAAGTCATTTTACTTTTCCATAATTCATATTGGAAGCCAAACATAGTGGGCTATAATACACACACACATATATATATATAATGGGCTATAATAATTTATTATGAGGATTAAATGGACAATACACTCGAAGCTTTTAAGACAGAGTAAGCACAAAGTAAGCACTTAGTGTTAGCTTTTATTATAATAAAATTATAATGATATTTCCTAGGAGTAAAAATAAGGGGAATTTATCAGAATAGAAGGAAAGGAAGAGAAAGAGAGAGAAAAAAAACAGAAGAGGAGTGAGAGAGCTTTCAAGGAAGAGCTAAGGATGGTTGGGAGAGATTAGTTTTCCCCCAGAATGGCATCTAAACTAGATTGTACAATCTTGAGAAGGGTCTAGTCTTTCCTGATGCATAGGATTTGTTTGCTGTCAGCACGGGATGAAACGTGGACTATGCGGGAGGTGGTCAGTGGCTGTTTGAAGGGTATACGGCTCCAGCTGAAATCGAGGTCACTGTGTGCCGACCTCTGAGGTTGGCAAGATGGCATTGATTACCCGTCTTCCACGTAGAGGCTCCTTAGTGTCCAGCCAAGGTTTTCTACATTTAGCATCCCTGTTTTGCTGAGCGTTCACCACCTGGCCGCGTATGATCTGACTTTCGGTTATAACCACCCCAGCCTGCATGACTTCCACCAGTGCAGTCCTGCCGGACCCTGCTCTCCTGGGATTTGTCTAAGGTCCATCTTCTGAAACATTAGAGAACTTTGTCACACTTGGAGAGTGGGGAGCAGTGCTAGTGGGTACAATATCCTCTCTCAAACCAGGGGCTCTGCAGACTGCTTGTTTACTCCAGAATTAAACAAGAGACAGTATCCGAATTAGTATAAAATTGCTTATATATTTTTTTCCTCTTTTTCCTCACTATAATCCAGATATCCCAGACATATTTGAAGACTGCAACTGAGCTACAGCGCGTGATTGGATATGGTGAGCGGGTGGTGATTCTTACAGATCCCGGCAGAGGCTCCTACCCAGAACTTCCCGTCACACTCTCAGGTAGGACCATCCCCTCCTCATGGTGCAGAGACACACCTCTGCCTCCAGCTCTCTCTGTGCACTATGAAGACATGCATCAAGTGTCATTCATCTCTGCTTTCCCAGCCTTTGGCAAATACCTGGAGTGCAAGAGGTTCGGTAAGTAATAGTTAAACGAAGAGAAAACATTAAAGCAAGATTAAAGGAAGAGAGTTAACAGGCCTACAGACTCAAGGCCCCCATCTCAGAGGACCAGCAGTTGTGTTGATGTTTTTATGCTTTATTGAGTATAGAAGTCACACTGTACTTCTCCTCTCTGTGACCGTGCACAAGGGCTCATTTATAATTAATACACTAAGTCTTTAATAAAGCAAACCAAATGTCATCTTTCCTTTTTTTCTACAATATCAAGTCATTATTTCCACTGGATGAAAGCACTTTTGACCCAGGAAAATAAGAACAGTGACATAAGTTGGGTGACTTCAGTACATACGAATATCGTTTCTTATTACTGAAAATAATATACTCAACCATCTTCATCATCTTTATCATTAGCTCAGGACACAAACGAAATCTGAGTTAGCAGGGTTTTAATAAAAGTTATTCTGAACATCTGGTTCATTGGAGTGATACATATTTAAAAAATGAACCATTTTACATGTCAACAGACCTTCTTGAGAAAGCCTGTTTTTCTCCCTCCATCCGTCTAAGAGCCCAAGAAGTGGTGACAATTTTTTGTTCATCTCTGTATTTGTGATATTATGCTCCATACCTCACTCAGTATGCTTACTGTATGTTTTCTGAATTTTGAATGAGTACTAAAAAGCATTAACATTATGAATCCCAAAACTCATATAAGATCATTTTTTAAAAAAATGACAGTCTTGGGCTTCTTGGCCTCTAGCTATACTGCTTTTCCCCAAGACACTCATTATGGATTTCACACCCTTCTGAACAATGCACTTGATGAAGTTATTACTAGATAAAATTTTCGCATCTGATGAAATATGATAGTCACAGATATTTGAGTACCCCTCTGTTTTCTTAAAGGAAGGGAGACACAAAAACTTACTTAGGTTGAAAAACTTATTAAAGTCCATTAAAATATTTTGATGTACAAAATATTGTTTATAAATCCTAAGGAAGCAGAAAATTCAATTTTACTAAGATTTTTGTTTTGGAAAAAAATGAAAGTTTTTTGTTTTTTTTTCATTTGAATTTATACCAGAGACAACACATGATCCAAGAGAGTATTTTGTAGAATAAGAGACTTCTGAAGCTTAAGGAATCTTTGACTACAATTCAACATTTTTTGCTGTCATAAACTTTTTTAAATTACTGAGGATGCTCTCTCAACAGCTTTTTACATAGGAAATTAGGATCTTTGCAGATCTCTCACATTAGTGATATTGAATAGAATTAAGAGTCAGGATCCTGTGTCTAGCTTTGCCATCAACTGGCTGTGTGGTCATACACAAATGGCTTCCTCTGTGTTTTAGTTTTTTTAATGTATAAAATCATTGAGTATGATAGTTTCTTCACCCTTTCTGGCTAAAGTTTTCCATTTTTCTATGATTTGAACTGAAGGTTCTGTGATGGGAGAATTTCCCTAAAGTACAATCAGGCAGGAAAGTAGAGAAAGTACATCCGTGCCTCACTCTCATGCCTACCTGAACTCACTTTAAGTTTCACCCAATTACACTGCAGTTTTATCATGGCTCAGTAATGTGAGCGAAATATGAGCTGGGAAGATTTTAATAAAGTCATTATGAAGATCTGGCTCATTGGAAACTTAAGAGAAGTACCAGTAGGAATTGGAATGACACAAAATAGAAAATGACTTGCTTAACTGGATATGTTTCTGAGAACTGGATGTAATAAATTTTGTATCTCCCTAGGAGACAGGAAAAGTATCTAATTCTGTGAAATTCAGGGTGTGGACCAGAAGGATCATTTGTTTTATGCATCCTGTGAGCTCTGGTGATGTTGGAGCTCAGCTATAAATAAAAGTCTTTGGAGCATGGGGCAGTTCTATACTCACAGGTTTTGAAATTCAGATTGAAGAGTCTTATTTTAAAAAGGCTTTGCATGAGCCAACTATGTAAAGTTACAACTTTATTCAACCCAACTGGAGACCCTTTGAGATGAAGCTAATATGCCCCCCCCATGTGACCTTGGCTTACTTTGAATGGCCCCATGGGGTCCCTCACCCTCCTTCAGGAAAATGAGCCACTGGGGACAGGAAAGGAGGAGGGTATTCCTCCAAACAATGAACACTTAGATTTGCTCAGCTTTCTAGAATGGGGTGGAATTATTGGGGTAGAATTTCTCTGCTCAGTTTAAGGGCATTTTGTTGCTGTTGTTTTTAAGGAATCCTTCCTTCCTTTCTTCACATTAAAAACAAATCAAAGCCAAACAAGGGAGGAGAAATAACAAAATTCTCACACATTTATTCATCTATTTATTCCTTCTACCAACCATTTTTTGATGCTGATATACATTTTTTGGAGGTACAAAATATGTATTGTTTTAAAATACTATTTAAAGGAGAGACTGACAAATAAATTAGTGAGTACAAGGCAGGAAGAAAAGTTTATCATAATCGTATCCACGTGGGTGTCCTGTAAGCCTGTAATCATTTAAATCAGCTCATGGGTGGAGAAAACCTTTCTGAAAGAGGTGACAAGAGCATAAATTTGAAATAAGAGTGGGTGTCAGATTCCACAGGAAGGAAAAGAAAGGGCATTCTGGTTGTGGTAACAACCTGTATAAAGGCTAAGAAGCAAAAAAGAGCAAATATTTTAGCAAAACTGGAGGGAGTGATGCATGGAGCTAATGGGGCCAGAATAGGGTCTGTTCACAAAGCCAAGTGCTAAGACAGGGTATGAATATGACAGTTCCAGCTGGGTGAATGAGACGGCAGAGAGAGAAGCCTGTTGTGTATTTCCGGCAGGGCTGAAAGGTAATCAGGTATGTTGTTTAGAACTCTGGTCCCAACACCTGGGCCATGGAGTGATATTGGTGCATGGCCTGTTAGGAACTGGGCTGCACTGTGGGAAGTGAGATGCGGGAGAGCAAGCGAAGCTTCATCTGTATTTACAGCCGCTCCCCATCGCTGGCATCACCGCATAAGCTCTGCCTCCTATCAGATCAGCAGAAACATTAGGTTCTTACAGGAGCGGGAACCCTACTGTAAACTGTGCATGCGAGGGATCTAGGTTGCACTCCTTATGAGAATCTAATGCCCGATGATCTGAGCTGGAGCTGAGGCGGTGCTGGGGAGCAGCTGCAAATACAGATTGTCATTAGCAGAGAGGTTTGACTGCACAGTAAATGTAATGAGCTTGAGTCATCCCCAAACCATCCCCCCTGGCCCCCAGTCTGTGGAAAAATTGTCTTCCACGAAATGGGTCCCTGGTGCCAAAAGGGTTGTGGGACCGCTGGTTTAGAGAGATCATTCACGTAGCAGTTTCTGGGATGTATTCAAAGAGGAGGGCACTCGGAGGAGGCAAGCTAGGAGGCTGCTGCTGACTTGTGCGAGCCACGTCCAGGCAGTGGTGGTGACATGGAGACAAAGCTGAAGGGAGTTGGTCTCGAGAGATTTTAGGCGGGCAGGATGTATAGGGCATGGTGATGGTGTGCAGGTGGGGTATGATGATGAGACATAATGGTGAAAGAGGAGTAGGGAACAGCAGGTAATGTTCAGAAGTATTGATGGATGCATGGCATGTGCAGGGAAAATTTAACTGACTGGCAATTACAGACACCTAGCAAGAAGATGCATAAGCACGGAGGCAGAAACCTGAGTCTTCATTCACCCCCACTTGGGGCATGAACAATTTTCTTTATTTACGACCACATTTCATTGAGGGAGAGCAAACACCACTGCCTACCATGAAGGGCCCCTGGTTCAGTGCCATGGATTGGCTAAGGGTTGGGTTTAGCCTGCAGACAATCGGCTGGGCCACGGGACACTGAGTCCCTGGAGCACAGTGACTCTGTCTTGTTCATCCCTTTGCATCCATGCCGGCCCAGTTCTTGATACATACATCGATTCAATAAATGTTTGCCTAATGAACACATTAAATGTGCTCTTAGACCCCCTATTCTAAACCAGGGACCTATTGACTCCATTATTGCACTAGAGTATATTTCTTCCCATCAAGCTAGAGATGTTTATCAAGTTATTTTTGAAAACTTGGAGGACTGCCCTTGTCTTTATGACTCACCTTCACAGCCCCTGTCAGGCCCTCACACAAATTAACACAGTTTGCTTTGAGGACCGGCACTTTCTTTCCCTCTGCTCATGTTACTTTTTCCCCATATTCCAGTCTTCATTTCCAACCAGAAGCATATATTGTAATAGTTTCTTCTGCCTCATTTTACCCGGAATCTTTGTCCTTCATCTACACTTAGATATGAATGACTGACAGCATTTTAAAAACGCTGCATTGTACCAGCAAAGTTTGGGTTTCTGCCAAGGTCAGTGCCTAAAATAGAGGATATCTTGTTCTTCTCTAGTTTTCCATAGCACTTGGTATAACCCTGTTGCAGTATTTATTCCATCGAATGCATTGCAACTGTCTTTTCAGTTACCTCCTCTCCTTCTAAACTCTGCACTTCTCTAGGGCAGTGGCTGAATCACGTTCATCCCTTTAATCTCAAGCACTTGTCACATTAAATGCTTGTTGAAGGAATACTTGGATTTGCAGCCTGTGGTCAGCAGTGTGAGAGGTCATGCTTTGCGATGTGCAGCTTCCGTGGTTTACTGAAATCACACTCCCTCGCCTTTGTCTTTGCCATCTCTGTTCTCTCTCTCTCTCTCTCGGCTTTGTCTCTATATCTATGTATATACTTACATTTGTGTTTGTATTATGTTATCTTATTTATATTTATAGAATTTGGCCTAATGCATATTTTCTCAACTCTCTTCCTATAGGTCAGTCCTTAGACCATCTAAGAACAGTGGATTTCCCTTTAACTTGGGATACGAAGAGGAGAGCAGGAGCTTGCATAGCCGTCCTGGCCCCTAATGTCTTACTGGCCGCACAGCTCTGGGCCGGTCATTCAGATGACCGGTTGTGGCCATGGTGTTGTGAAAACTATAATGATGGTAGTTAAATTTCTGCCCCACTCCCAAGAAAACTCCCTGTGGGTGACAGAGGAAGGATCCCTGCGTGTAAAAAGACATTTCTTGAGCACTTCTGCATTTCTAGGCTTTCTCATGCGGTAAGTTTCCGCTTTTCCGCAGGACAACACAATGCCCAGATGTGAAAGGCAAGTCAGACACTGGAAGGTCGCCAAAGACTCTTGGATTCTGACACTGTGAGCATTTGGTAGCAGGAGAGTTTGGCTCTGGGAAATGAAATCATTTTAGATCTCCTCCTTTTCTGCTCCCTGGGGATCCCAGGGTTGAGAAAGAATGTGAAGTTTATTTTCAGCCTTGGGACTTCTAGGTCCTGCTGTCCTGATCAAATCCCAATTCCCCAGAACAATGAAATCAGTTTTCCAGGATAGGAAAAGACCCACAGGCCTGGCCTTCGTTTCACTCCGTGTGTTTCTGTCGGGATTGGCCAGGCAAAGGGAGGTTGAGGCCTCTCAGGCTTTCATAAAAGGCAGAGCAGCAGTTGTTCTTGGAAGGATCAATCAACTTTAAAATATCCAACACGACATCTTTCAAACCTCCAACGAGTGAGAGGGAACAGTGGGGCGAGAGGAGGCTGCTGATTTTAGGGTCAACAGCAGGAAGAACAGGCCACAAAGGAAGGCTACTTGGTGGTGAGGGTGAACACCAGGACACTTCAACCCGAGCTGCACAGCCTCCTCCCCCGGGAGGTGACACCGAGGTGAGGTCGGGTCTGAGTGACAGCTGCCAGGCTTGCACTCCAGCCTTCCGCTCTCAGCCAGCGAACTTCCTGGGAAGAATTTCACGAAGAAGAGGGAGAACTAGAACCAAGTGTAAGTGACATTGGAATATGATTGAGGCTTCAAAACAAACCCCCTGTCTAATGGTTCTTGTATTTCTGCATAAAACAGTGAGTTAGGCTTATCAGGGGCAGCCCTCCAATAAAAGGCTTCTTATAGCCACGGGAGGTGAGGAATGAAAGTCTCCAGAGCTCCAGAGCTCCATGCGCGGACAAAATGGACCCTCTTTGCCCTCAAAGACCTTGTGTTCCTTTTCATTTTTCCTTAAGCTTTGCTACTGACACATTAGTGCCAACCCAAACTACTGAGCCTTGCATGAATCATGACATTGGAATGCTGGGCCAACTTATTCAAGAGGCTTAATATGTTATTCCCAAAGGCAAGGAGTCCACCTGTATCTTTTGCTACTTGACCTCTGCACAGATATATTAATTGAGGTCACTCACGTTTCTGAAGGTCTGATGTCTTCCCAGAACATCACTTAGTCCTCTTGTGCCCAAAACCAGAACTGCAAACCCAGTGGAGAACAGCCCTGGATTTGTGGTCAGAACACCAGAGTTCTAGTTGTGTTTCCGTTTTAATCAGCCCTGTGACCTTGAGCAAATCATACTACCTCCACTGGAATTTTTAAAACTAGGGTAAACTAGATAGTCTAAACGTCTTTTCAACTTCTAGAGTTTGTATGGCTCCATTAAAATTTGTGAAGTTTTATTTGTGTTTTTTTAGAATGGTTGCCACAAAGAATGTGGGATTCTGGCTAAGGAAATGAAGTTTTATGAGAAGTTTTATAGAAAAATTTCAAGGGAAGACAGAACTGGATATAAATTTAAATGGTAATCTAAATAAAAGGCATATTTTTACTTTCATGCTTTTTTTATTAGTGTTGTGGAGGGATTAAATAAAGAGAAAGAAAGCATTACAGAAAATTAAACTTTTTTAAAAATATAAACTATATTACTAAACAAATCCTTGCAATTTTGGCATTCTTGTATTCATCATCCATGCCCCAAATAATCCCCTTTTAATCAAAAATACTATAAATTTTCAAATTTTAGTGTACCTAATTTTATTTTTACATACCTTCTAAGGAACCTGGAATTTTATTATCACAAACACAAACACCACAAACGGGGATTTGCAAACGTTTGCAAATGATGTCATTATTTTCTAAAGAAAAAACTAAGTGTTGGATTTGGTAATGGAAGATGAGCCTTTTCTTCTGGGAACTAGAATTAGAGAAGAGGTTTTGATCAAATAGTTTTGGAAGAAATAAGCTGAAAAAGAAAACCAGAATCTGAGAATTACCCTCTGGCTTTTGAGACATGTCCATGGAAGTACTACAGTCTGACATGATTGGGAATTATAGAGACAGAGACTCTAAATGATTTTTAATAAGCGAGGGACTGTAAACGGAAATTAATAACAATACTCATCATTATTTTAAAAGTAATACAACTCCGTTGCTCTTATCTTTATTTAGTATTGTATCTTCGTTGTTTCTGTAAACATAATAAAATACAGTGGATTTGTATAGGGTTGCTCATACATTCCCACCACTATTTTACTATAAAGTCTGCAAATTCATTTACTATGAAAACTTGGCCAGACTAAGGAGGGACTGATTCCATTGTGTTGTCCTAAAAGAGAATGATCACTCACTGCGAGACCAGCAAATCTGCCCCTGGCAGATAGTCTCAAGTATGGTCATGATTTTATTTATTTACTTAGCTTGACTCCACTTTATTTTGTTCTCATTTATTTTTACCAGTGTCCTTGGGGAAACTGAGGTTAAGCTGAAAGGCAATTTCTTTCTTCAAATACTTTTCTCCGAACATTTTTTGTACACAAGTTTAATTGAATTATTTCTGTGCTGAAAACTGATGAAAGTGCGATGAATGATTATTTATGAAAAAGTGAAAAAGATTAGAGGATTCACCATATATCTTACTGGAGATTAGATAGGACATGTAGAAGAAAACTTTTACATAATGAATAGCCTTTGTAGAGAGAAGCAAGCCCGGGCTGTGCAAACATCTGAAAGAGAGAACGCAGACTCAAATATAGTAGTAAACACTAACACAGCTCTGCTAAGCCCTAAATCCCGTTTAAGCTTGGAAATTGGTCCTCTTTATGAACTGTTATCCTGATTCTAAAACATATACTCTAAAAATAGTATCGCATTTAAATTCGGTACTATCAAAACTGTTGTTCTGTCATTAAAATGCTTCCAGCAGAAACTGATAACATCCCTGTAAACTTTACACAGTGCAAACTGGGGTGCATGCTGATCTTCACTAAGCAGTTTTAGGGACACTGTTTTCCTTAGATTAAAGCAAGTGTTTTGATAGGCATTTTAATAAATCATTACTCTCATTGATGCATGTTAAAATTTCAGAGTTTCCTTTTTTCTGATCAATGACAGGAAGAATTATTGTCTGAGATCTTTTTCAAATGCTCATTTTGTGTTAATCTGTTCATTCTTTGTATTGGTTTGGTAATGGAAATGTAAACCTAAAAGCCAATCAGTGAAGACGATTGACATAACTTAGTTAAAAACTTGCAGGGCACTGGGATAGGTGCTATATTATACACAAAATGATATGTGTCTAAAAGGCTTACCATTTATTGAGAAAAATCAAACAAATGCCAAACAATTGGGAAATCAAGGCCGTATAAAATCATATTACTTAATTGAGGCAGGACTTCTGGCTACTGCAGAGTGAAAAGATTGGCAAACCCTCTCCCCCAAAAGCAAGTTTAAATTAAACAAAATTGTCAAAAACAATCATTTCAGGGCTCTGGAAATTTTCTAAAGAACAGCAACAAGTGGAGGAATGTTTATTCATGAAAAACTGCTATAACTTTGGGTAAAATAAACTGTATGATTTTCCTCAAAAGTATAAATAAATTTAAAAGAATTGGAATTATTCAAAATACATTCTCTGATCAAAATGGAAATACATTTGAAATCACCAACAGAAAGAAATGTGGGAATCTCCAAATATTTGGAAATTAACTCACTTCCAAGTAACAGAAGGATAAATGAAGATATTAAAAGGAAAATTCGAAAGATTTTGAATTGAATAGGCATGAAATAAAAAAAGAACAACATAAAATTTATGGTTTGTAACTGATGCAATGCTCAGAGAGAAATTTATAGCTTTAAATATCTATATTAGAAAAGAAGAAAGGTTTCTAATCAATAATCTAAACTTTTACATTATGAAATTAAAAAGGAAAGAACAAATTATATCCAAACTGAGTATAAGGAAGGAATTAATAAAGATCGGAGTGGAAATAAAAGAGAACACAGAAAAATTATAAAGAAAATTAATGAAACAAAAATTAATTTTTTAAAAATATTATGAAACTATAATCCTTTAGCTAGACTGACTAAGAAAAAGGGGAATATTTTAATCAGTTTGAGCTACTATAACACAGTAGTGTAGACTGAGTGGCTATAAAGAAACAGGAATTTATTTCTCACAGTTCTGGAGACCAGAAGTGCAAGCTCAGAGTGCTGCGTGGCCAGGTTCTGGTGAGGACCCTCTTGTGGATTGAAGACAGTAGACTTCTTCATGTGTCCGTACATGGTAAAGAGAGAGTCAGTGCTCTGAAATCTTCTTATAAGGCACCTATTCCATTCGTGAGGGCTCCACTCTCATGACCTACTCATTTCCGAAAGGCCCTGCTTCCAAATACCATCACGCTGGGGATAAGATTGAATTTGGGGGCAACACAAACATTGAGTACATAACAGAGAGAGTATTCAACTTATCAAAATTAGGGTTGAAAGAAAAGCCATCCCTATATGTGAACTAAAACTATAAGAGAATATTGAGACACCGTTTTGACAAAAACTTAGACAGCTTATACTAAATGGAAAAAAATTCTTAGAAAGATATAAATTATCAAAACTGACTCAAGAAGAAATAGAAAATATGAATGGACCTGTGGCAAGTAAAGGCATTGAATTTGTAATTAAAAATACGCTTACAAAGAAAATCTCAGATGTAGGTGGCTTCATTGGTGAATTCTATCAAATACTTGGAGTGGAAATAACTCCAGTCCCACTCAACCTATTTCAGAAAATGCAGGAGTAGAAAACACTTTTAACTCATTTTATGAGGTCAGTACTACTCAAACCACACAAAGACATTAAAAGATAATAAACTATATAGATCGATATCCCTACTGAACATAAATATAAAAATCCTCAGAAAAATTTAGCAAACTAAAGCCAGCATTATATAAAAATGATTATACATGAAGACCAAGTGGGATTTCCTTCAGGAATATCAAGTTGGTTTCACATATGAAAGCCAATCAAAGTTGATATTCATTGATAGAATAAAGGGGGGGCACACACGATTATATCAATAGATCCAGAAAACATTTGCCAAAATGCTGCACCCATTTATAGTAAAAACTTTCTATAAATGAGGAATAGAAGTGAATGTCCTCTAAGAGATACAGAGGACGAGTGAAAACCCTGTAACTAACATCTTTCTTAACTTTCTTATCTTTTCCCAATGATAGCTTAAAGATTGCGTGCTTTCCCCTTTATATAAGGAAGGCAATAAAGATTTCTTTTCTCACCACTCCTATTTAAGATTTTGCTGGAGGTTCTGATGAGTACAATAAAGCCTAAAGTTAAAAGACTCCAAATTGGAAAGGAAGAAACTCTATTTATTTGCAGACAACAGCATAATTCATGAGGAAAATCCTAAAGAATATATTTTTAAAAAGCTACTAGAACTAATACATTCATGAATTTTGTATGATATAAAATCAATCTACTATATGTATTTGCAGACTGCATAATATATGTAGAAAATCTTAAAGAATATGTTTTTATCTAGAACAAAAAGATAAGTTTATCAATTTCACAAGATGTCAAATCAATATACAAAAGTAAATTGTATTTCTACATACTAGCAATTAATATTAAGGAAATAAATTTTATTCAGAATAGTAGCACAAAAATAAAACACTAAGTAAATTTAACAAAAAAGTGAGTATCTGTACATTGAAAACTATAAAATACTGCTGAGAAAAATTGAAAAGAGATAAGAACTCAACAGTGTTAAGATGGCAAATTTTCTCTAATTGTTCTATAGATTCAATGCAATCCCTAACAAAATTCTAGCAGACTTTTTTTTTTAATTTTTATTTTTTTAAGAGACAGGGTTTTGGCATGTTTCCCAGGGTGGAGTACAGTAACTGTTCATGGCATGATGTTAGCAGACTACAGCCTTGAACTCCTGGACTCAAGCGATCCTCCCACCTCAGTTAAGACTACAGCTTTGTGCCCCTGCACCTGGCCTAGAGGGTTTTTATGTAAAAATTGACAGGATAATCCTACAATTTATATAGATATGCAAATTATTGTGAATAACAAAAAACTTTGAAAACTAACAAAATTAGAGGCCTATTTTATTTTATTAGAGGACTAAATTATTAGTACTACCTAATTTCAAAACTTAATACAAAGCTACCGCAATCAAGACACTATGGTATTTGTTTAGGGATAGACATATACATTAAAGGAACATAATACAAGATCTAGAAATAAGGTATGAAGGGAATCTAATGTGAATAGTATAATCTTTTCAACAAATGGTGCTGGGCAATGAGATATCTTAATAAAAAAGATATAAACTTAGATTTTTATCTTGCACTGTACACAAATATTACCTCAAAATGAATCATAGATCTAAATGTTAAAACTAAAAATATCAAACATCTAGAAAGAAATATAGGATAAAATCTTTGCAATTTTGGATAAAACAAAGATTTCTAGATATGACACAAAAAATAATATTCATAAAACAAAACCTGATTAATGAATTTAATGAAAATTTAAAATTTCACCCCTCAAAATAGACTTTAAAATAAAAATTCATTCCAGAGACTAGGAGAAGATACTTGCAAATTATATATCTGATAATAAAGCACTTACATTTAGAATATACTATACAACTTAATAATAAGAAGACAAGCAATTCAAGTAAAAAATGGACAAAAGATTTAAATAGATATTTCATCTCCCCCATATATCCATATATATCACTAATAAGCACATGAAAATGTGTTTAGCTTCACTAGTCATTAAAAAAATGCAAATTAAAACCACAAGGAGATTTCACTATATAGCCACTAGGATGCTATACTCAAAAAGACTGACAATGCTAAGAGTCAAAGAAGTGGAATACTCAAAGTTGAGAAGTGGAATGCTCAAAAATGCTAATGAAAAGGTAAATTGGTGGAATAACTTTGGCCATTTAGCAACTTCTCCAAATTTTTTTTTTTTTTTTTTTTTTTTTTTTTTTTTTTAGACAGAGTCTCACTCCGTTGCCTGGGCTAGAAGCTAGAGTGCCGGGGCATCAGTCCAGCTCACAGCAACCTCAAACTCCTGGGCTCAAGCAATTCTCCTGCCTCAGCCTCCCAGAGTGCTAGGATTACAGGCATAAGCCACCACACCTGGCTCTTCAAAAGTTAAACACATAATATGCAACCCATTAATTACAGTCCCAGGTATCTGCCAAGAGAATTAAACACATATGTCCACAGAATTACATATGTGGATGTTCATAGCAGCACTATTCTTACTAACCAAAAACTGAAAATAATCCAAGCGTCCATCAACTGATGAATAATGAATAAACAAATGTGACATAAACATACATACAATATAGAATATTGTTCAGGAATAAAGAGGAGTGAACTACTGATACATGCTGCAACATGAATTCACCTCAGAAATGTGATACTAAGTGAATGAGCCAGATTTACAAGGCTACATAATATGTCCTTTCATTATACAAAATTTCTAGAAAAGCAAATCTATGAAAGCAGAAAGCAGATCGGTGACTTGGCATTGTAGGTGGGAGCTGACGGGTAGGAGGGAATTTGGGGGAGTACTGGAAGTGTTCTAAAACTACACTGTTATGATGGCTGCAGAACCCCATTAAATTATTAAAAGTCATTGAACTGTAAAAAATAAATACTCAGTTATCTCTATGCTTTGGCACATTTTATATTGGAATGTCCTTCCACCCACCTGTGCCCCCTTATTAACTTTTATTTACCCTTCAAAACTCATCTCAATTGTCACATGCTTTAACGTTTCCTGAGCATTCCAGAATTACTTTGTAATTTCCATCTTTCTGTACCATGTTTGTTATGTGTATTAATATATGACTCCCTTATTAGACCATGCGCTATTGAGGAAGGATTCTTGGATGTCTTATTTATCATTGATTTCTCAGTCTCTGACATATAGTTGGCATTTAAAGATATGCTAAATAAGTCAGGCCACGAAAGGTATAGAAATTCAGATTAAAGAAAGAAAATGAGTATCCATGGGTCATGTATTAAAATAAGGGCTTTGGGACGTGTTTACTTATATAATTCTCACAAAACCCTTTGAAGTAGAGATTTCTCTAACTGTTGCAGATGAGAACACTGAGGTCCAGGTAGATAAATGACACAGTCAGTGGCGAGCTGGGATCGTGGGCTGTTAAGAGCACAGTTCAGCTCCTGGAGGCAGAGACCCAGGTCTGCATCTCGCCTCATTACATTTCAGCTACAGATTGGTCCAAAGGCAGGTAAGCTCTCTTGACCTCGGTTTCCTCAATTGTGAAGTGGGACTATGGCAGTGCCTTCAGGGTTATTATGACAATTATAATATTATTGTATAAAAGATATGTTGTATTTAGTATTATACACAATGCAATAGCATGCTGCATAGTATATTACGTTACATTTAAAGCAGTTAGCCAATTCTTGTTGACGGCGGTGCTCAAAGGTGGTCAACCCTTATCATCCCTGCAGCCATTCCTCCTGCGTGTCCCTGCAGGTGCCTCTGTCCCCAGCACCCTCGACCCTTAGCTTAGAGAAGAATGCAAAGAGAAAAGGAAGAGTGAGATGCATTCACGTCGCAGCATATAGGAGTAGTCCATTCCTTTTTGCTCCTGAGTAATGCTCTATGTTCCGCGTGTGTCATTATCACATTTGTTTATCTGTTATTCATCAGTTGACAGACACTTGGATTATTTTTAGTTTTTGGTTAGTAAGAATAATGCTGCTATGAACTTTCACGCATGTCATTATGTGCACATTGTTTTTAATTCTCTTGGGCGGAAACCTAGGACTGTAATTACTGGGCTGTAATTTTTAGTTTTAGCATTTCAACCCCTTTCCCCACTGTTCACCTGCATCCTCCTCTCGATGCCCGGCTTTTGCAGACAGCGCTCGAGGGCCCCTCCCAGGAGCTGGGGAGAGGGGACCAGCCGGCTTCGCTCCATCTCTCTATTCAACAAGACACAAAAAGCCGAGGCCAGGATGATATAAAAGCAACAAAGAACACACAGTGCCCACTCACTCCCCATCCTGTTTCAGAGCAAACATGAGA
The DNA here is from genome assembly GCA_008086735.1 of Cheirogaleus medius. Taxonomy (NCBI): domain Eukaryota; kingdom Metazoa; phylum Chordata; class Mammalia; order Primates; family Cheirogaleidae; genus Cheirogaleus; species Cheirogaleus medius. Next base: position 171,290,523 of record VBSM01002608.1, read on the forward strand.
AAAGATTATATGCAATGCCTTGGCGAGGGGATGGCTCGGGCAGGCAGTTACCGATAGAGAGGAACTGGAACAGAACCCACCGGGCTGGAGCCTGGCTGCTTCTCCCAGGCAGGGCCGGGAGGATGCCCCGTCCTCCTGACTTCTGACAAAGAGTTCTGTTAGGTGGTGGTGTCGAGCTAGGGGTATGATAGATATCTTTAATTATATGATAATCCGAGATGAACTAATCAGATACCACTTGATAACTAATCAGCTGAAACATTCATAAAACTGCTCCTCATTTCCTTCTCACATCAGTGTAGCAGATGGCGCCTGGTGTTCGAAGGGCAGAACTTGTGGGCAGAGCGGGAAGTCTGATTGCGGCTGAAGGATCACATGTTTGGTGTGGGCGTGAGGGAGCCCACGAGACTAGGATGCTGGAAACACAAATGATTTACGATTGGATTTAATCTACTTGGAAAAAAAAAATCTAGGAAACCCAAAATGTCATCAAGTAACACCTGAAATTCCTCAGCACCATCTGTCTGTAACATCAAACAAAACCCAGGAGACTCTGAGGGAAAGAAAATGGGACATTTAATGATGAACTTAACCTGGCTAACTTGATAAACATTACCTCGTGGCTAGTCATTAGCTGGCAAGTCCCTAAGACGGCCAGAAGCCCGCGGTGTTTCCCACGTGGAAGGGCTTGCTCTCCCCGGGCGTGGCCAGCACATCTGCCAGTCCACCTTTCTTTTCCCTTGCAGAGTTCCTTAGAAAAACAGTCTTTCTTATTCATTAACTCAGCTCCTTTCCTTCCCTTTCCCTTGCACCAGATTTTCTTTGAGTAATTCAAGCTTGTAAGACGCTAAAATCTAAACCTAAGTTTATATACTTATCTGTAAAGACGCTCTATTCTCCATTCACCAACCAGCTACAATATAACAGCCACTCTACTAGGCACTGGGTATAAAAGTCATATTTTGGTAAAAAGAAGATGCCATTGTTCCTTTAGAAACACTATGATTTTATGAATCAGGAAAGTGGAAAAAAAATGCCTGCTAGGTATAATTGTAAATTGGCATTAACTATAAGATGCCTCCAAAGTTCAGAGCTGTTAAAATGTGAAAAATGTGCAATGGAATAGAGGGAATGCCATTTATGTCGATTTATGTTAGTTGTACTTGCTTTTTGGTATGGCCATTTAAATTTTTTTTTTTTTTAGTAAAAAACAAGTTTTCTGAAGAGAAAGAAAAGTGCCATTACAGTGCATTTACGTCTCCCATTTCACCACTGGCTTTTCAAAGTTTGGTCAGCTCTGTTTTTTACTAACAGATCTACCTGGTGGTTTGAAAAGATTGTCACAAGTAGCCTTTGATGTGTTTGTATTACATTTTTTTTTTCCTAGAATGAACTAGCTTTGAATTAGCTGGATAAAATGCAAAGTGATTGTGGAAGAGAGGCCCATTTTTGTCACCTCGACTTACCTATTTCATCATAAAAAAGTGTTTATTTTAGATGTATAGAGTGATTTAGAAATTTGTTTGAAATAAATAAACCTGCAGTTCTCCAATTGCATGAATATGGACAAATTCTTTTCAATCTCTGATATTCATGACATGATATCTTTGAGTATGGAGCAATTGATGCATTAAAAAAAAGAATTTACTAAGCATCCATAGCATTCCAGGCTACTGGGTGCCGTAGAAACAGGATAATACCAAAATGTCATATGAGCGTTGGTGCTTGGATTGATAAAAAGCATTTAAATGATTTTCATTCCAAAGGAGTTGTATTAACGAAGTTTATTCTTAATAAATGTCACACTAAGTTAAGTCATAGAGAATACCTGATAGACATGGCACAAAGCAAAGAAGCCTCTCTAACCACAGGAGGGTCCCAGCAATGTTTGACCCACTGGAGATTTAGGAAAGCTGTTTGACCGACGTGGGCCTCCGCCTCCTCATTTAGAGCGCACACACACACACACACACACAAACCGAATTTAGACTAAATAACCTATGAAGGTACTTTATAGAATAACTTTACAGTTCCACGTGTAAGGTCCATGTTGGATTTTGGTGGTAATTATAAAGCATGACATTGTGCTTTTAATGAATATAAACCTTGTAATACTTTGGATAAATTAATTATCAATTAAGTAATAATTAAGTATCAATTAAGTACTAATCAATTCAAAATTTAAAAACTTTTAAAGTCTCTTAGGCGTGAAACCAGGAACTTGAGAAGAAGGGAGACAAAGAATACATGATGGGGAAGATATTTCAGGGGGAGGAGGCCTTTCCATGTAAACCGTATTCACCATCTGCACACACACATCTGGCATCCAAAAAAGGGAAATTTCATCTCTTTGATTTTGTCAGCTGATAATCCTTAGCCTCTCCACTTTTCTTCTAAATCTCTTGTTCTTTTTCTGAGTTTCTCCATTTCTTTATTTCATTTTATCTTCTTGCATGTGTGCTCCTGACTTGCACCTGATATGGGGTTTTGCTTCTCCCATGTTTGCCTCAACATTACCTTTGTTATCAGGTGCTGTTACGGTCCTCTGGCTCCAACCACTGTGCAGGTGCCCCACGTAACTCATCTGCCACGCCCTGATTCCCAGGATCAATCTACTTGGCTGCCACCTCCTCTGGCCCTTGGGGACCACTGATGAGTTAATAGCAGCCACAAACTCTTTGGTTAGCAGAAGGGACTATGGGGACATTCTCCTTCCATCAGAGGATTGCATGTCACTTGGAGACATCACCGTAAATGCACAACAGCGGAGAATTTGAGAGCACTTGCCTCAAGTCTCGTTACGATTATCATCCACTTATTTATAGACTCAGATTGCCTTCCATTTTTGACATGGACTTTTGCTTTTTGTTCCTTTGTTTGACATTTAAAGCCTCATAGGAAAATTAGGTGAAGTCAATCATATCTGCTCGTATAACTGTAATGCATGTGCATTAAAGACGAAAGAACATATGTGCAAGAGAAACTTATCATTGCATTAATGGGGAGCCTCTAAAAATGAGTATTTTGATCCAAGAGAAAACTTTTGAACTAAGAAAAAAGAAATATAATCCCGGCTCTATATTCACTTGATGTGAAGCTTTGAATCACCCAATAAACCTCTCGCTTTTTTTCTGGAAAAACAAAAAGAGGTTGGATAGGCTCATTTTTAGGAGTTCATTTTAATTTGAAAGTTCTATTATTTTAAACACTGTTCATGCTCTCTGAAATTTAAAACACAGGATGATATTTTATATCCCAAGATTATCTAGAAAGGATTGAGAGACATTTATACCAAAAACAAAAATTATTTCCTTTTGTGTATATGAACTTTAAAGAAAAGTCATCTGGGAAAGTTAGTTTAAAAATAGGGTTGCACAAGTTGACCTGACAGTGAGTAACTGTGTCACACTGATGCTCCATCACACAGCTCTTTGTGACTTGAGTCACTTTTC
>VBSM01002608.1:171294074-171335061 GCA_008086735.1 Cheirogaleus medius
AAAAAAAAAAAAAAATTGAAAGCCCGTGAGTCCAACCCCCAAAAAGCAGAAAGTAGAAGGGATGTGAACCTTGAAAAACAGCGACTGCACTGGGCAGGGTCCACGTTGATATTGGTCCGTCTTTTCCCCTAAGGACACACTCCGGTTCCCGTAGGCGGCTTAGAACGTGAGTTCTGTATTTCTGAATGTAACTTGCGCTTCTCCTTTCCTGTCTCTTGGACCTTGCTGTTTACAGGGAATATCCTCATTCGCTGCAACCTGGTCACATTTCTGTCACTCTTTTGAGCCTCGCTAATGGCCGAGTTACTCAGTGAGACCTCGCGTAACTTTAGCGCACGCTCCCTTCTCTGCTTTCCTGAAGATTTTGAGGTGCATGCCACTCATTTGATTTTTTCTGTGTACAGTTTCTTGTTTTAATATCCTTGAGGAACAGTCCCCCTTTCCCTAGAATGACATGCCTGTCGACAGTGTCTGTCGGCCCCCCTTGAACTGCCCTTGGCCACCCCACTCTCACTTCGGGGAGGTTTACCTTTGCTAATCATGTTGGGTTTGGAAATGAGGCATGCCGGGAAGTGAACGCTGCCTCTGATTTTTAGCGCGACACAATCTCTATTAGCCCCTCTATCTTCAACGGCAGAACGAGAGTGATGACAGTGACCGCCTTTCCCGGTTGTGAGGCGCAAGTGGGACGACTGATTAAAAGGGCCTGGTGCTGAGTAGACATCACAGACCCCGCCTCACTCATGCCCTGGCGCTGCTCACATGGCCTTCTCTGACATCTCGGCGCGTCCTTGGCGTAGACCATCGTCATCTCTTTCAGACCGGAATGCATTTTCACCCTCACCCCTAAGACTGCTGTCTGTGCTCCTCCTTTGAATCTTAATTTCAGAATAACTTCTTCAAAGAAGCTTTCCTGATTCCCTTCTCTGGCCCCCAATTTATTTCAGGCCCTTTAATGTTCTCTTGGTGCTGTTATTTTTCACTTTGCATCTTACGTTTTATTGTTTCACATACTGGCAAATGACAAACACAAAGAAATCTGGGTGTAGCTATATAAAGAGAAGACAAAGAAGACTTCAAAATAAGAAATATTACCAGAGACAAATAAGTGACATGACCTAACAAGAGTGGGGTGAATTCGTTAGGAAGACAGCAATCAAATATGTGCACGCACCCAATAGCTGCTTTACGATACACGAAGCAAAACTGACACAAGTAAAAAGAAATAGTGAGGTCCGCATCATAGTTTGAGATTTTATACTTCTCTCTCGGTAACTGACAGAAGAAAGTAACAAAAAGAAAATCAGTAAGCATGTGGATTTGAGTGGTGATATTTTAAAATTGAATAAAATCAGATTTCAATATTAAGAGACTTAGAAAAATCTCCAAGTATTTGAACATTGAACAATGCACAGTGTAGGTCAAAAAAGATACCACAAGAGGATGAGAATTTTTTAACCCAATTATAAGAAAATGACACTATATCAAAATTTTTGGAATACAGGTCAAGAAGTGTTTACAGGGAAATTTATAGATTTATATGTTTATATTAGAAAAGAAGAACAGTTAAAAATTGGTAACCTGTTTCCATCTAAAAATGCTAGAAAGATAGGAACAACTTAAAACTAAGAGAAGTGGAAGGAAGAAAATAAAGATATGAACAAATATCAATGAACTAGAAAATAGTAAAGAAATAAAATTATATAAAGTTAATAAGTCTAAAAGTTAATTCTATGAAAACTGACCAAACAAAAATGCTTAAAAAAAAAAGAGAAAACATAAATCACCAATATTAGGAGTAAAGAAGGAAATCTCAGAACATGCCAATTAGAAATTTAAAGGATAATTATGATATTATATATCATAAGTAACTTTATATTAATAAATTCTACAACTTATACCAAATGAATTAATATATTGAAAAAAACAACTTACCAAAACTGACACATGAAGAAATAAAATCCAAATAGCCTTGTACTTTTTAAGCTATCAAATTTGTGTTAGAGAAAATAAAAGAACTTTCTCACAAAGAAAACTTTAAGTTCAAATATTTCATTATAGACTTCATGAAAAATTTAAAGTAGAAATAACACCAATCTTCCACAAAGTCTTTCAGGAAGTAAAGAGGGAGGGAAATCTTGTTTCAGTTCATTTTATGTAGACAGCATAAATCTAACACAAAAATTGTTAAAATGCCCTTCCAAGAAAAGACATTTAATGACCACAATCTACTATAATCCTTAATTACATATTGGCAAATTGACAAGTGGGATTTATCCCACAGATGCAAGGCAGGTAAAACATGCAAACATCAATAATTGCAATTTACTACTTCAATAGACTAAAACAATTTTTTTAATATGACCATCTCAGTAAGTGCAGAGAATGTATGTGGAACGAATTCTACTCCTATGTATGATTAAAAACTTTGTCTACTAGGAATGTACAGAACTTCCTCCCCCCGTTAGAGGGCATCTACCTTGTGATAAAAAGGTAACATCTACCTAAAGCATCTAAAGCTAACATCATACTTAATGGTGAAATAGTAAACGTATTTCCCCTGAGAGGAGGGACACTTTTCACACTTGCATTTATCATTGTACTGGATCCTAGCCAGTGGCCTTCAGAGAATCAATGAGCAAAACGTATCATTCTTGGAATTGAAGAAATAAACCAGTCTTTGTCACAGATGACATGTCTGTCTGTGTGTGACCATCTCGAACGCGGGGTGTTATCACCCTATCCCACTAACCGCTCATCCTGGGCTTGAAATGTGCGGAGTTCACCGCGTCACTAGAGGTGACTCAGAGATGCTGCATTCAACACCCCACTCTCTCCCACAGAGACCCTGCTCTTCCCTTCTCACACTCCCTCACTTGTTAGTTCTCTCTCTCTTTCTAAACCATGATACGTACCACTTTTTTTTATACCCTACAATTGACTTTTAAAAATCACGTCCACTACTCCTTGTCTGTCTCCCTCCCCGCCACCAACTGCCAGGGTACAATCTCCATGAGGTCAGGACCGTTTCGCCCATTTGGTTCACTGACGTATTCCCAAAGCCTGAAACAGGGTCTGACACACAGTAGGCTCGCAGTTTGTTTTTGTCGAGTGAATGGATTCACGAATGAATGGGCTAAAGCACAGAGTGGGCACGTCCCCTCCCCACCCCACGCAGAAGCAGAACTGCAGTCGCTTTGCTCAAAAGGAAGCAGCTGAAATGCGCGCGCGGGGTTCAGCCGCAGCCCTGCAGTAGGTCTGCGCTGGCCCAGATTGGGAAGCCTGGGTTGACTGCACACTTGGGGGAAATAGATCCATGGGAAGTACTGTCCCTGTCCTCTGCTATTCCGTACCCGGCTGACACTTACCAATTTGATTTGATGAGGGGAGCAGAATCATTAGACGGTTGGAAGGTATCTTGGGACCTGGAGTTGCAGCCTGTGTTTTCACTCAGCAGAATTTTCAATCCACAACTTCTAGGAGCAGTGGAGACCCTGCTGAGCTGAAGGCACCTAACAGGCATAAACACGCCCTGGTCTAAAGATATTCATGAGGCGATTTGCTCCAGCGCCAGCAGGGTGCCGCATTTCTCCCTAGAAGTGCAGCAGCACGCAAGCCCGGCCGCCACGGAGAATTCCGAAGGCCATTCCCTGTGGCCTCGAGGCTACTTCATCCCAGAAAGACAACCCCCAGTGACAAAGGGGCCTTTCAAGCTGTTCTTGCTTTGGGGCCAAGGAGATTTTTTTTCCTGCACAAGGCTACCACCACTAAGGTGACTGTGAGTTGGGCACCTGTCTTTAACCATGCCTTCCTTCTGTGACTGCGTGAGGGCTTGGGGCAGGGATGGGCTTTGTGGGTAATTAACACGCTGAGCCCCTGGCAGTCAGACACCAGCTCATTAACTCTTACAGCTACGCTTTCTGAAGGCTGCAGCGGCACTCCTTTATATTCATATATTCTTCCTCCTGCTGTTCTGAGAATACCCAAGCAGCAAGCTCGTGCAAAGGATGCTCGTATTAAAGCATTATTTTTGTTCCCGCTCCCTGGAGCTTCTTTTATGATTTAGGGTAGGGAGTCTTTGTCATTTCAGCTCAAAAGGAGTTTTGGGTTCAGAGAAAGGACCCCAGAAGCATCTTCTGTCTGACATGACAATGCTGAGTTAGTGTCTGGAGGCCCGTGTCCTACGGGTGCTGGCACATATGACAGGGATGAGGGATGAGGGAAATATGGATTGTTCAACTCAGGTGCAGGACTAACATGCAGACCTCCGGCCCTGGCCTCGGAATTCTCACGTAGCATGGGAAGTACAATACCATGCAGACGCCAAGGAACAAGGCTGGGGGGTGAAGGCCAAGACCAGCATTCTCTCATCGTTCGACACCTGCTTCCTGACACTCCACACTTCAGGTGCAGGGCTAGGGCCTGGGGACATGGCCATTGCCCTGCTCTCTGTCCAGGGATGAGCTTTTCCATTTTGTGGATTCTATCCCCTACCAACCACTGCTCCCCTGTTTCCTGTGGTTCCCTCGTTGAGTGAGAAACATACCAGTGAGCCACGAACAAACGTGAGGCAGAAAGGACTGTAGACTGAATGTCGTATCATTCCTGAGAGGTACGAGAAGGTAGAGCTTGGTCATGGGTATTGGGATGGGACTCATCCTAGCTCTAACGGGGCCTCGTGACCATGGATCTGTTACTTTCCTTATGCGTACCAGTTTCCTCATCTGTAAAATGGAAGTCATAATACTAATAATAATAACTGTCTTCTATGGTTGCTGTAGTATTAAATCTAATATTCATACAAAGCGCTTCAGACTGTAATGTGGAGACTGAAATGCGGAAAAAACAATGGATACCAGCTAGGGACCTCAGCACCCAAGAAAAGATATAACTGTGAGTTTTTTTGGTTTTGTTTTGTTTCAGTCTTGCCTCGCTTAGAATTGAAGACTATGTCCCACACTTAGAGTTGCAGAAGCGGCCGCCTAGAAACGTCAACAAGCACAGATGCAAAAAGCCCCAACAAACCCCACTCTCTCTGGCCAGCAGGAGAGGAAAGGGGCTCTGTAGCAACACGGAAACTTTCAGACAGTAACGGCTCTCTTTCAGGTAGACACTAGAAAATGCTAGAAAACATTAGTGTCTCACATCACCCACAACAGCAAAAGCTGAGTAAGGAGCCCAGACTTCCGTATTTATCAGGCTACAACTGGGAGCCCCAAACTGCCTCCACGGTGGTGTCAGAGAAACCCAACCAGGGAGCTGACAATTTCATCTCCCGAGTCCTCACCCCTCACTGTGGGGTTATCACGAATGGGGCATCCCTTCTCTCCCTTCTGGGATGGTGTCATGTCACCTGTATAAGGAGGCCACCCCCCGCCCGTAAGCAGAGGCTGGTGGAAGCAGTCATGGGGCAACCCTACCCTTCACAGCTGACAAGGTATCAGCACAGATACTGTGAGGAGCCAGGGCTCCCGTCTGAACCCGGCAGCGAAGGAGACCCCGTGTCCCTCAGGTGTTGACAGAGGTGGAGTGGGACATCCGGGGTTCTGTCCTAGCGGCAACAGTGAGGCATTGCCCCTCCTCCAGCCCTGCACCAGAGTAGTCTCAGTGGAAACCAGCTGGAAGAAAAATTTAAATCAAATCCAGACTCTCAAACACAGCACCAAATATAGGCAGGTTTCAATCAAAAATCACTCACCACACTAGAATTTAGAAAATTTCAAATCTAATGAAACAGGAAAGTCAATAAATGACAATAGCAATATGGCAGAGAAGTTAGGGATCATCAGAGAAATATTTTAAATCAACCATAATAAGAGTGCTTCAATAAGTAATTACGAACATGCTTAAGACAAATTAAACAATGCGATGTCTCGGCAAGGAAACAGGACATAGAAAGAACCAAATGGGAATTTTGGAAGTGGAGACAAACAGACACCTCAATGTCTGGGCTCAACAGCAGAACGGTCAGAGAAAAGAATCCATCAGCATGAAGACAGAACAAGATAAATCACTCAGTATGATCAACAACAGGAAAATAGACTGAAAAAAAGTATAAGAAACTAAACAACAGATCTAATATTAATGTTATCAGAGTCCTGAAGGAGAAGGGAAAGAGAAAGAGGCTGAAAAGTTGCTTGAAGAAATAATGGCTAAAAACTCCCCAAATTTGGCAAAAGATACATACCTACATATGCAAAAAAAAAAAGCTGAATGACCCACAAAAAGAAATCTACACCAAGATATATCATAGTAGAACTTCTGAAAACAGAAACAGAGAAAAAAATCTTGCATGAAGTGAGATAAAAATGACATTTTACCTTTAGGAAGAAATCAATCTGAATGACAGCATATTTCTTATCAGAAACTATAAAAGCCAGAATATTTTATAAGTTCTGAAATAAAAGAACTTTCAGACCAGAATTCTATATCCAACAAAAGTATCCTTCAGGACAAGACATTGCGGATGAAGAATACTATGAGAATCTATCATTAGGCCTACCCTAAAAGAATAGCTAAAGGAGGCTTTCTAAACAGAGATGAAATGATAAATGAATGAATTTTGGAACCGCAGGAAGAAAAAGAAAATAACAAAAAGAGTAAAAATATGGATAAGTACACTTTTTTCTCTTATTTATTTTTCTAAATTATGTTTGATGTTTGAGACAAAAATTACAATACTGCCATGGTTTAAGGTGGAGAGAATTATTGTAGCTTTGTAATATAGTTTGAAATCAGGATCTGAAATGTGACCAACTTTGTTCTTTCTCAAGATTGCCTTGGCTTATTTGGGGTCTTTTGTAGTCTCATACAATTTTAGAATTACTTTTTCTATTTCAATAAACATCATTGGAGTTTTGATAGGAATTGTGTTTAATTTGTACATTGCTTTGGGAAGTGCAGACATTTTAGCAGTATTAATTTTTCAAATCCATAGACACAAATATCTTTCCATTTATTTGTGTCTTCTTCAATTTCTCTCATCAATGTTTTATAGCTCCCAATTTATAAATATTTTGCTTCTTTGCTTAAATTTATTCCTAAGTATTTTATTCTTTCAACACTGTCGTAAATTGTATTATTTTTTTGATTTTCCTTTCAGATATAGTAAGTCCTCAATGCTGACAATGGGTTCTTGGAAACTGCAACTCTAAACAAAACCACATATATATAGCAGGGCCTCAAATAACATTGGTTCCTTCACCATCATTTAATTATAACTTTGGTGACAAAAAAGTGCTTTAGCTATGCCTCATTTCACTTAGAGTTGCCATTTCCAAGAAACTCTTGAGGATGTTAAGTGAGGACTTATTTTTATTGTTAGTGTACAGAAAAGCTACTGATTTTTGCGTGTTGATTTTGTATTGTGCAATTTTACTGAATTCATTTTTAGTTGTAATAGTTTTTTTTGTGAAGGCTTTAGTTTTTTTTATTATGCATATAGGATCATGTCATCTGCAAACAAATAATTTTGTTTCTTTCTTTCTGATTTGCATAACTTTTATTTTTTTTAATTGCTTAATTGCTCTGGATACTGCTTTCAGTACTATGTTGAATAAAAGTAGGCACTTTGTCTTGTGTCAGACCTTAGAGGAAAAACTTTCAGTTGTTCCCTATTGGTTATGATGTTAGCTGTGGCATTTTCATAAATGGCCTATATTGCGTTGAGAAAATTTCCTTCTATGCCTATTTTATTGAGAGATTTTATCATGAATGGATATTGAACTTTGTCAAATGCTTTTTCTATATCTATTGAGATGATCATGTGGTTTTAAAATTTTATTATGTTAGTATGATGCATCACATTGATTGATTTGGATATGTCAAAGCTACCTTGCATTGCATGTATAAATCCCATGGTGGTCATGTTGTATAATCTTTCTGATAAGTTGTTGAATTCAGTTTACTACTGTTTTATTGCACATTTTTGCATCAATATTCATCAGAGATATTGGCCTGTAGTTTTCTTTCCTTTAATGTCTTTGGCTTTTGTAGCAGGGTGATACTGGCCTCATAAAATGAGTTAGGAAGTATTCACTCCACTTCTGTCTTTTGGAAGAGTTTCAGAAGGATTAATATTAATTCTTCTGTGAATGTTTGGTAGAATTCAGCAGTCAAGCCATCTAGCCTGGGCTTTTCTTTCATCGTGAGGTTTTTGAATGTTACCTCAAATCCTCACTTAGTATTGGTCTATTCAGGCTTTTTATTTCTTCTTGATTTGGTCTTGGCAGTTGGATGTTTCCAGAAACTCATCCGTTCCTAAGTCATCTGACTTGCCGGCATGTACCTGTCCACTGTGTTCATCATAGTCCCCTGGGATCCTTTTTTATTTCCTAACCATGTATTGTAATGTCTCCTCTTACATTTGTGATTTTATTTATTTTGTCTTCTCTCTTTTTTCCTTAGCTACTCTAGCTAAGGGTTTATCAATTTTGTTTATTTTTTAATAAAAATTCTTAGTTTTAGTTATTTTTTCTATAGTTTTTCTATTCTCTGATGCTCAGGGAAATTAAATAACTTTGGTTATCTTGTCAGTAAGGGAGGAGATTACACGTGCAATTTCCATGCTTTTGCCCTAATTTATCCTCAGTGCAATAGGACACCCGCAAATGTAAAGAAAAACTCTATCCCACATTTAAAATACAGGTGGGTAGAGAGGCAAAGGGAGTATTGCAGAGGTAAAAAGGTTTTCTTGAATTGATTTTGTAGTAAACAATATTTGGTGAGACAGAAAGGTCACTTTCTTCAAACACACACACTCACAAGCACCCACACAGTTGTAGCAGGGAATAAAGGGACAGGTTCGGGTTTCCACAGCGTTAAAGTAGAACTCTTGTTTCCTTTCTTCCTTGCTTTTCGCTGCTTTTTTCCTTCATAGAGACACAAAGAAATGAAAATGCTGCATGTGGGTAGCATTTTTGAAAGCACATATTAGTGAATAAATGCCTCATGCCTGCATGCAGTTGCTCAAGTTATAATTAGCCACAGGTGGGGTCTATGCTGTTGGCTGTTTAATACATGGGAAACCGGAGCGGGAGACCTCCTCGCACATGGCACCTCAGCTTCTAGTCCCAGCATGACAATTAGCAAACTTCTTTATTTTTGTCCTGGGGCTGGGTGGCCAGGAAACATGTTCTCCTTTTCTTGTCCTTGAGAACTGATGCGATCACCAGGTGGTCCAGGGACGGCGGGGCACCAGTGTTTTGACATCATTTTTGGCATGAGATTAATGGCAAAGGAAATGTCTTCAAATCTTGAAGGTTTCAAAGAATAAAACTGATATAATATCACGCCACTAGTTGGAAAGCACGCTTTTCTGTTTGTCTCAGTTGATTTTCCAGAATTGTGTGAGAATGATGGATTCTTCTTTCTTTAGTTTGATGTGTTCTCTCTCCACTATAACAATACACAGCAAGATTTCATAGTGTGGATTTTTGTCATAAGTATAATTTAAACACATATTTTTGTCCAGAAATAGTGCAATTTGTAATCTCTTTTCTAAAAACTTGGAAAGACCTGCTCAGACAAGATTTAATCCAAAATTAGTTCAGACTGAAGAGCTGGACAATTGATTGAATCCCAGGATGGCAGAGGCTAAAAATATATTAGAACCAAGAGAAAGCAGTAATAAAAAGTTGATTTATTTTGACCTAAACATTCTCATAAAAAACCAGCAGACTGTAGCACTGGCATTAACAAATAGTGAGATTTGTTTTTTATTTTTTTGTGACATTTGTTTTGACATAATTTCTAATAAGTTTATTTTTTTTAACTTGAGTTCTTCTGAAATTTATGGTTAACACATTGACTTCCACACTAGAAAAGTTTTTTTCCCCCCTTGGGACCAGATATTTTATTATAAAAATAGAATAAAAACTTCAAAAACAAAAAGATCTTTTCTAATTTAATGAAAAATTTTTTATTTTTTTCTGTGCATGAGATATATGCAACTTGAAAAATAGTTTCATGGTTCCCAAGGTGACAAGATATGTGAGTTACATATGCGTCACGAGGCCCTGGGCTCAAAACTAGCGTGAGTTAAATACAACTCACATGGAAATTAATGTGATAAAGAGTTGGGGTGAGGGAAGTAGCTACAATAGAGAACAAACCTGCATAAATATTTCCTGGATTTATCAGTAGATCGTGATACAGAACCAAACATGTCTACCCTAAAGATTGTAGTGCCAACGTAGCTGTACAAGGCTGATTAAAAGAGATTTCAAGATTTGATTCTCCTTTTATTACATTATGCTCAGTATGTTGAGTTTCAGCCACCATTTAAACCAAAATTTTTATGATATAGACTCCTTTTTTTTTCTCACTTGATTGTTTGGTAGACATGTACAAGGCCAATGTCAACTTAATGAAAGTGCCCTGAACCTTGTACCACCAAGACCTGTGTGCTCATTTTGCCCAAAGTTTTCATATTTGAAATATTTCTGTCTATTCAACTGCATCTTAAAAGTAATAACAATTTGATTATCTCATGTTTTATTCATCAAAAAACTATAGAACTGTCAATCAAGGCTCCTGATCAACACAGGATTCCCAATGCTATCCACATAAGGTTGTACAGCAATAAGGCAAGGAGTGGATTTTTGTGGTTTGACAGACTGGGGTTTAAATGCCAGCCACTACTTTGTGCTGCTGGCAAGTTATTAAATTTCTCTTCTCTCTCCCTGTATCTCTCTCTTTCTCTCTCTCTCTCTCCCCCTCAACTCCATCCCTCTTTCTTTTCCTTGTAAGATGTAAATGCTGATGTACTGACCTTGTGAGATTGTTACAAGGGGTCTAGAGGCCTCAGGGTGGAAACCACTGTACTGTGTAGACTCTTTGAAATAGAATAGACAATTATGGAGAGTGGGAGGGACTCAAGAACCCCGATTTTATCAGCAAGTGGAGCAGCTCCTTCACACCAGTGTCTCGGTTGTCATGAGGTTGATGGTCCAAATGGTGCTTGGTAATAAACTCCCTTGGGGACATAGGGACAACACCCAGGAACTCATGTGCCAAGAGATCATAGCACTAAGGCAAAGCGCAGGGGATTCACTTTCCCCCAGGGTGTGAGGTGCTGTTCAGGGCGTCCAGAGAAACTTACACCCCATTCACTCATTTCAGAGTTAGGAAGACTCAGGACCAGACCTGAAAAGTCAATGATGAGACAACCTGAACTGAGTCCTGGACTTGAGGATATGGGTTCTCATTGAGACATATGCCATTTATTAAAACAAAGAAATATAAAATAAAGCACATTGTAACATATACAGGTATAGCATTGAATTAGGAAAATAATAGCCATGATTTTTCTATCCCTATTATGCACCAGGCCTCCTTCTAAGTGCTTTATGTACATTACCTACTTACTTACATTAGGCTCACATAAATTTTATTTTTCAAATGATAAATGGAGACTCATTAAGATTAAGTGGTTTTCCCAAATATGTGCGGCACGAAGTGGCCAAGTTGGAAATTAACACTAAACTCTTTTATGGTCTAGCTTCCAGGATTCCAGTGCACAACAAAATGAATGACGCACAGGGTTAGAAAGTGACTATCCTCTTATATTTTCATAATACGTCAATTACAGATGAAGTTTTACATCTATGACCATTATCCCCTTTTTGCCACGAAGCCACCAAAAATCAAGTTGTGCCATCAAATGTCTCGTAAGAAGGGGATGAGGGACTTGAACCCAGGCTCTCCGAGGCCACCTGCTATACTCTTTTCACCAGATGACAAAGCTTCCCAGGGAAAAAGAGTGAGTCCTTCAGACTTGGATGGGAAGTTGACACGTGTGTAGAATCAGTAAGAAAAAGTTTCACAGAGGGGTTGGGTTTGAATTGGCCCAGAAGGTACACACGGGATTTTGTTAGAAAAAGTGTAACAAAGGAGGATGTAGGAGGAAGTCTCCTTCAAAGCACATAACACAACAAAAGATCCCTTTTGCACTTACGTTGTGGAAAGACCTACACCGTGATATTCTTATAATGATGTTCTTTGGATATTGAAATAATAGGTTCTTTTGAATAATTTTCAAAATGTCTCTGACTTGCATTTTTGCTACGCCAATGCCGAAGAGAAGGTGCTAAATCAGTCCGCTGGCCTCAGATGAGAGCTTCCCCACGCTCCTGCTGATGCTGATGCTGCACGGCCAGACGGCCTCACCGCGTCCACGGAAGAGCCTCTGGGCAGGGACAGGCGCGTGTTCAGCCCCAGCCAGGGTGAGTGTCAGCGCAGGATGCTGCTGAAACGCATGAAACACAGAGCGCAGGGTAGTTACTGTCAGCTTCAAAATTGTTAAGGACTTACAGTTTTATCTTATTTCACTAAAATTTGCATGTCTTTCCATAATGTTCTCACATTTGCTTAAACACAAAATACATTTCTAATTATAATAGATTAAAATAGTTACTGGGTCCTCCTGGCCATACCATGGGACTCTCCAGAGGGAAGTTTCCTGACGCCCCAGAGTGAGGAGCCCTCTTGAGTCCCCCGTCACTAATATGTCACCTCACTTTGCACACGTCCACCCCAGAACCAACCCTGTGCTGGTGACTCGTCGCTTTTTAGATAGAAAACAAAAGTGATGTGTTTCTCTGGTAGACAAGAAGTTTGAGCAGGGAAAATGGAAAAGCTGAATGGAATTGTAGCTATGTAGCTCTGGGTTCAGTCTGTGTTTTCGAGAACAGTAGAAGGAAACCAACCGACACCTTGTCACCTGATAGCTGTTACAATACTCCTGCAAATCGAGTTGATTTGTATCGCACAGGACCAAGTCTTTTTCAAAGCATTGCCTCCTTCCAGGTGTAGCACTGTAAGACATCTTCAGAGCTTGAAACACATCTCAGTCTTCCAAGCCTTCTGTCTAAGAAGCAGCCTCTAGTGGAAGCTGCTCACAATTCTCTTTGCTCACCTAGGGACTGTCTGGCTTTCAAAGCAAGAGGAAGGACACTGAGCATACCCAGAGCATCCTTCCGGACGGCAGCAAAGGCACCGCCTTTCTGGGTGATGGCCAGGCTCTGCAGGGCTTCTGCTGTGTCCATGCCGCTGAGTGTCACAGCAGCCCGTCCTGCCCTGGGCCCGACCTGAGCCCGTGGGTGCCCTGGCCTCCCGGCAGGCCGCCAGAGAAGTCAGGCGCTACCACTAAGCAGCACGGGAAAGTGAGAGGTAACTGGGTCAATGAGAGGCAGTGGATGGGAAGAAGCAATTCACAAACCCCATGCCTTCCTTCCTACCGCATGGCAGCCCTGCATGATGTCCCAGATCACGTGACATCTATCCTTCAGCTCAGGATACACCGGCTTGGGTCTGCTTCCCTCCTTCCCATCTTCACTCACTGCACTTCCCCTCGCAATTGCTTTCCCAGGATTCCACCCCTCAGCGGATTCTGAGCACAGACATTTTGCAAAAGGCACTGTGTTCTAGCACCTCCTAGTTAAGACACTCTCCCAACTTGAACTCATTGGCCTGAACCCAGTGAAGACGGACCAACCTTCCCATCCGCACTGCTTCCAGCTCACAGTGCAGGGTCTCCGGGTGCTGTTCGGTTAATGTATTCAGGCCACTGGGGATTCCTTACAGATCAGCCATCTATGAGCTAAAAGAAGGAGTTATCTATTCGTCCTCCCCCATCCCAGTGAACAAGATAATCACAACCAAATCCTACCGGGGAAGAGAAGAAGGGAGGACGTGCAGTGGTCACAGAGCCGTGGCAGTTCCAGCACCCTGCTGGGAACACGCTCCCTCGGCATTCGAGGGAGCCCCGCGACCCCACCCTGACTCAGCTCTGTGGGAGCTTCCTCCTTTGCTTGCTGCCCTGCTACCTTGGACCTGCCCTGGGTGGTCACAGCTCACCAGCTTTCTTCCAAGGCAACACTGAGTGAGTTGGGGGCAACACGAGCCGCTTGTGCCTACACTACACAGCTTTCGCAGATGCTTCCTTCCCGAGGAAGGACCATAGCGGTCACGAAGGCTAAGAAACATGACATTTTGGTAGCCCAGCACAATAGAAGTTCATTTGTTTATTATGAAACACTGCCAGTTAGATCAGTGAAACTCTGTTCTGTGTAGTCATGTGGGGATGTCTCACCCTGTTGCTCTAAACTGTCCCATGTTCTCAGAGAGCTCTGTTCCATTGTAAGTTAGGGAAGATCTGGAGATGAGGGTGGATCAGGAGGGAGGTGCTACAGGGATCAACTTGCAAGAGTAAATGTCACATTTACCGTCAGTGCAGAGGCCAGACTCAGTACCGGGTCACAACAAGGGAGAGTGAAGAACAGGCCCTTTGGCCACGTGCGGAGGGGGCCACAGTGATGCAGACTGGCAAGCTCAGGATGGTCTCTCCATGGACACCCAGACCAGCACCGGTCAACCTCCTGCCCTCGCACTGTCTGCCTTTATTTTGCTGAACCTTATCAGGGATACTTATTATGACCAGAATTTTGAGTAAATGTCAGAGTACATTGCAGAACTATGTTTCTAATTATCCCTTAGCATTAGGTATTTTATTATCAACAGCATGCCCACAGTCTAGATAATATTTCAGTACTTAATAAGATTGTAAAAAGGAATTATTATAATTCTTGAGGCCATAATGAAGCAGTTGTACAAAGAGAAATCTTAAGGAAAGGGATTTTTTTTTTTTGGTAAAACTAGATATACACTTCGAGCATTGATTGAGTCATGAAATCCCCCCTGGTGAGTTAAATGACTACAAATGCAGTTTACTAGTACTGGCAATAATGATCAACTTTTATTGAACTTGTGCTTCAGGTCAGGCACTGCATGGAGCACTTGTTTATTTTTCAAAACAATGCTGGGTAGTAGGTTCTATTGCTATCCCTACTTTATAGATGGAACTGGGTTTTAAAGAGGTAAGATAGCTCACTCAAATTCTGACTTACAGCTTATACCATTCAAAACTGCTCCACATTCTCCCATGTTGTTAAAGAAAGACACTAGACATCGCTATTATTTGGTGAATTCAGCATAAGGTCACCGGAACACAAATATAAAGATAAGCACATGTCTTGACAATATTGCAAGTAAATAAAATTTCTAATGACTTCATTTTCTATATATCCTGTAACCTGGATAGGTTCGCAGAAACATGATTTCATTTCAAATTCATGGTGTTAAATTCTTTGCAGCTCAGCCATTTGTTCAGTTTTAGGTAAGTTTTTAAAACACAAGAGCAGTTTATCATCTTCTAAATACACCTTCTCAGATGAGAAGTTGCCTCCCTCACCCTCTCAGATCACACATTGATTGAAGTCTCTGAAAATCTCCTCCCAAAATTGCTGTGCTTCACCCCAACTCTAGGACAGTGGGGAAGTCCCTTTCCTTTGGTCTTGGTGTGCAAAATGCAGGGATTTTGGTAGATGTTTTTGAAATGCCCCTTCTACATAGAAATCTCTAGCATGCAGGGCTTAGCTGTTTTATACATATGTGTATCTACATATACACTTATACGTGTGTGTATATATAGCCTCTACCTACTTATCTCTTCGGAAATACTTACCTCTTAGAGTTATAGTGAAGGCAAAAAGAAGCAATTGCTCAATTGTTGCTTCTGGCCTGTGGCAGGTGCTTCCCAAATATGATTTCTTCTTTCTCTCTCTCTTCTTTCTCTCTCCTTCTTACAGAACCTGCTATTATGGTAGTTCATCCACATGCTTTGGTCATCAAAGCACTTCTTCTCAGTAAAGAATTATGTCAACTCCTGTTATTCCATTGTCCTGCAATGAACACTTTCCCCCATCCCCAAATAGTCATTTGCACACATCCCTTGTTTAAAACGAATTATATTTTTGTTTGGGAAAACAAGATCAAATGTCATGCTGTAGACAATACCTCGAAATGCTTCGAGGTGATGAAAAAGCAGATTAGTAAATTCCCTCTCTAAACCTTGCAGTTGAACATGATCGTCCTCTCAATGCACTGACCAGAGCAGCGGGGTTGCCTTGCCTCCTCCCTCACCACACCCCTGCCTCGTCTCACGCACATCTGTCTTCCCCTGGGGCCGAAGGTGAGAGCAGACGCGGTTCCTGGGAGTACTTGCTGGAGGAAGGTGAGCATGGTGAGCCACGAATGGCCCCGGGAACCTCCAGCATGGCTGTGGCTGGGCACCCCACTCCACCTTCTTCCCCGGGACAAGCCAGGGAGGCCTTTTACAAAACATTTTAGTGACACCTTGATGTATCCTAACTCGAATTCTGTCGTGAAACAAAGTTAGGACACCTCCTAGAATCGCATCCTTGGGCCGCGTGTGTCCTTGGTGAGGACAGAAAGAGTAATCCAGGTTTATTGCTTTCATAGCTCTGGTGATTCCCTTAAGGCAGAATGGACACCGAGTCTTAGGTTGCGTGAGGCAAGATAAGGCCTCCCCAGCAGAACAGATGAACCTGTGGTCAGCCCCTTGGCGAGCAGCGATTCTTCACCTTGTCCCGTAGTTAGCAGCCTTTGCATTTTCCCTAGTTGTGAAGATGCATTTATTTATTCAGTAAAGAACTTGCAATAGGCCTGCTGTTTTAACACAAGACCCCAGGAAATTTTCCTGCTAAACAATCTCTTGTGTTGAACAATAATTCAAAGTTTCTCTTTTCTTTTTCATCAAACATATCTCTCTCCAAGTCAGAGGTCCTGCATAGGATGTTAACCAGGCACATGAAATCGACATCCTTCTGGTGGAGAGTAAGGGAGAAAGCAAACCGGCGGCATGCTGAGTACGCATTTGCTCTACGCACGCAGCTTTTGAGTCGTTTTCCAACGGCTTTTGGAAATCATGGAAATAGGATTCTGGTCTTTGCGATTGTTTAGGGGGTGGCCCAGGCTGAGAATCAGGTTGTCTATTTGCAAAAAAGAATTGAGTCTCCAGGGGAAGAAGCCACCTTAGAGATTTTTTTAAAAAAAGGTCTGGGGTGGGCATGTATCATTCTATTTTACCACTTGTACCTTCACCTTTCCTGGGATTGTGAATGCCCCACCTCACGCACCTTGATGAAAAGAAGAGTTCACCCTGCTAATGATGACACAGAAAGCACCAGGCCAAGTCTTCTTTTCCCCAGCCTCACTTGTGACAAGGGCATTGGCCTCTGTGTCCAGGCGTCAGACATACCCACACAAGGCGTTTACAGGCAGGAGTGGGACCAAGAAGCTGGGACCAGGGAGAGTTCTCTTCTTGGCAGTTTTAGCAAAATTGCATTTCAGATGCAACTGTAGAGCTGTGCAAAGGAGCACTTGCAGCTCAGCGGTAGGGACTGCAGTTTTCTTAGCCGTCCAGTTTCTGCAACAGCTTTGTGACCTCATGACCATCACCTTACCCAGAGCCTGGTTCTCTCGCTCACCCAAACACCTTCCGATAAAGTCCTCTGCTGTAATCATGCAGGGCGCGCTTCTGTTGTTTGCAACAAAGACAAGTGAGGACAATGGTCCAGGTCTACGGGAAGAGTATCCTAAACTTAGAACTTGGTCTCCAGTTGCACACTTCTCTGACTTAGCCATTCCAGCTGGTGACTGAGTCTAAAAGAAAGGTTTGTGGCTAAATCCTGAGTAAATATTAGGTACCTCCCTGTGGGATCCTGTTGTTCGATAATGTTGCTGTGTTCTTCTATATCCTTGCTGGCCTTCATTCTAGCTGTTCTATCAGTTGTTTTGAGATGGGTATTGAAGATGATAATTATTACTATGGAATTGTCTATTTCTCATTTAGCTCGATCAGTTTTTGGATTCATATTTTGCAGCCTTGTTTTATGCATGGACATTTAGGATCACAGTCTTTTTGGTAGACTGATCCTTTTATCATTATAGAATATCCTATTCTGTCTCTGGTAACTTTTCTTGCTCTGAAGTCTACTGTATCTGATAGTATACAGATATAATCTCCTGCATTTTTTGTATTAATGCTTGCATGAGATACCTTTTATATCATTGTAATTTTTATCTGACTATATCATTATATTTGAAATGAGTATATTATAAACAGCATGTATTCGGGTCATTTTTAGGTCCTCTGAGTCAATCTCTGTCTTTTAATAGGTGCATTTAGACCATTTACATTGAATGGAATTATTGAGATATTAGGGATTAAGCCTACCATTTTATTTTTTCTTTTATATATACGCCTGTTCATATATATATGTTTACATACACACATGCATGTGCACACGTACACACGCTGTGCAAGAGCACAGTAAGCACGGAGTGCTGGGAAGACCTCTGGCTTGAAGACTCTTGGCTTTGCCACTGATTATTTTCATGACTTTGACAGATTCACTTACAGTTTGCTCTGGAAAGTTCACTGTAGATTAGACAGATGATATTAACATCTCCACAACACTTAACAGTGGTCTCAAATAAATTACCTCATTTAACATTCCAATAGTCCTCTAAGACAAGAAAGGATGCTTGTTAGACATGCAGATTCTGTAGTGGGATTCCAAGACCACTGAATTTGAATGCCTGAGGGCAGGGCCCAGAGGTTTGTGTCTGTCACAGTCACCCCTAATGGTGATTATGCCCAGGTAAGTTGCAGATCCGATGCTGCTTCTCCTTGGTAACTTATGGGATGTTCTCATGGTCTTCACAGCAGCCCTTGGGGAGCCACAGCTTTCTTTGTCCCTGGGGGCTGTCTGAGAACGTGCCTCCTTTCTCCAGGTTGGGCATATTCAAGCTCCTAGATCAGCTACATTTGAAGTCTGTGTACCCCTAGATTTTATAGTTCCATGAGTCATCAAATTTTGTGTTTTGCTTAATTAGTTTGAGCTGGGTGTCAGAGGCAGCTGAAAGAATCTGGCATTTACAAAACCAAATGTGCTCCAGTACTGGGAGGCCTGTCTCCACCCAGAATCTGCACAAGTGTAGAAAGTTCTCTCTGCCCTCACTTGGAGAACCTCCCCCCAATTTTTTGTGGTTCTTCTGCGTCAAGCTGTACAAACACGTGTAATTCATCTCTTTGTGCAGGTATTTGAACACCTTGTCATGTCTTCTCTAAGCCTTCTTTTTTCCAGGCTAAAAATTGTCAGGAGTTCAGAAAAGAACAGGAATATGTGTTTATGTGTTTAATGTTGAAATCTGTCTCTGAATATGTATCCTGCACAGTGAGTTACTGAATAAGAGAAACGGATTTCTTTCTTTCTTTTTTTTTTTTTTTTACATCTTGCAGATACTTAGATATTTCAGTTGTCCAACCTGACAAATATACTTCTCCTTCCTGAGACAGAAATGTGCACAACATAGCAAAGTTCTGTAGTGAGCAATCATATATCCATCATGGAAAGCTGGGCTGTGGCCCAGAATCAGCTCTACACAAAAGTTCCCAGCCCGCTAACACATATGTGCTCATTGAGAAATAGAGGTGTCCAGTCACAATGAAAGAAATGCATTTCATTCTTTGCTTTCTCCTTGAAGCTTTATTTTATTCTGCTAGTTCTACTAAAGATGGTTAGTGGACTGCTAGTGCTATGTTAAAATAAAATTCTCCATTTGTCTTTGTTACCTGACCTGGTTATCGGATGGCTTCACCAACTTGGGGAAACACGTCATTTATAACATACAATGCCTTTGGTCAGAGTCTTTTGCAGTTACTATGTATCTTTATAGAGCATCTCTGCATTCTTATTGAGACACAAAACTACTACCAAGGAAAATGCTCACAACAACAAGAATAATAACTTTTATAAGACTGGCCACATCGTAGGCAACATGCGAGGCATGGCAGATACATCATTTGATTTAATAAATGTAATAATCCTGTGGGTGGCTATTATCGTCCTCAACACACAGAGGAGGACATGGAAGATCCCAGAGCTGAGGTCAAGTGGCAAGGACGGTCCCCACACCGGCAAGTGGGGGAGCCAGGTTCGGACCCGAGTGTGTCTCTGGCCCACGCTGTCACTGCCCACTCTGCATTTGTCCCCTGTGGGATTATGAAACAGTTCCACAACGGGTTGACTACGATTGTAGCATACGGGTGGAACATGTCCCTCCACTTTTTATCCTGCTTCTACTCTCTTATAAAAATAAAATAATAGGAATTTGAAGCACAGCCTCTTGTATTCAGTTGTCCTTCCCATGCGTCTGTTCGGGTGAAGACCATCATTGAGGACTCCCCAGGGGTCTTAATTCGGCCCCTTTTCCTGGGCCTGACTTGCCAGCTTGGCCTGACCTGGTGTGTGAGGTCATTTCCTGTGGTGGCTGTGACACATTTCCTCAAACTTGGTTGCTGGAAGCAAGAGAGCTGTATTATCTCAGAGCTTTGGAGACTAGAAACCCAAACTCAAGGTGTTGGTGGGCTCCTCCCTCTGGAGGTTTCACAGGAGAATCTGTTTCCCGCCTCTTCACACTTCAGGCCGGTGGGTTCCTGGGCTGGCGGCCGCAACACGCTGTGCTCTGTCGTCACACGGCCGTCTCCGTGCGGCCGCCTGTCCCTTCTCACAGGACACGTCTCACGGGATGGCATTTGGGGTTCACTCCCGTAACCCAGACTAAGCCCCTCCTCCTCTCAAGATGCTAAATTTAATCCTACCTTTTGCCAGAAAAGGTGGCAGTCCCAGGTTTGAGGAGTGGGACGTGGGTGTGGCCGACCACACCTGCTTTCTGTCCTGGTCACGTTGTCCCCCGCCTCCCCCCTCCGCTATTACCATTGCAGTTATTGCACCAATAGCAGCAGCCTCAGCGCCTCCCTGTGTCTTGAAAATTCCCAAATGTATCACTTCAGCAGGCTTCTTCTGAGCTTGTAATAATTCTTTTTCTCATGTCTACACACAGTCGCATACAGGTTTATAAAGTGAAAATAAAGTCTCTGGCCTTGCTGTTCAGCAGAATCAAATTTGTACTCTCAGTTATTGGCTTCCTCCATAGTGATGGGGAGGTTCATATCCTCACACCCATCCCCCTTTCCCTGACATCATAGGCCACACGGTCTTCTTACACCAACGTTTTTGCTCCTTTAACTATTTGGATATTTTTCACACCTTAGACATTAGTGTACTAGAACACTACTTCCTTTTTTGTACAGTGAATTTTTCATTTCTAGAAGTCAATAATCATATTATTTATTTCGCTAGGGTTTTTGCTTAGGTAGTTTTTTTTTTTTTGGTCAGCTATTATTTAATTTACCCACAAATTCAATGCTAGAATGCAAATCTCTTCTTAACATGCTCAAACGCACCCAGTGAGCCGTCAGTCTCCCTGTAGCCTTAGACAGTTCTCTACAGGTCTGCTGAAAAGCTGAGGTCTCGGGGTTTCTCTTCACTATCATTTTAGGGTTTCTATCTTCTTTTCTAGATTGTATCAATATTTTTGTTATCCTGTGTTTCTTGGTTATATTTTCTCATTTTGGCGGAGTATATTTTCTTTTAGCATGATACATAAAATTATTGAGCAGTTATGAATATGAAAAATTTTTTAAATTTCTATGCTTAATTAATATTCTGAATGGGGATAAAAATACAGATTGCCAATCATTTCTCAGACATTTTGAAGACAATTCCTAATTTTTAGCAGTTGGCACTGTGGAAGTCTGAAGCCATTCGCATTCCAAATCCTTTCTGTACGTGTTGTGTTTCTTTTCTGCCAGGAAGACTTTAAGGAAGACTTTTATTTTTTTCCTCTGGTGTTCTGAAATTGTCTGATGATGTGCCACCTTGCTGTGTGATCCTTTTCCTTCAGCTATGCAGGAAAATAAGAAGGCGATGTCCATCTGACAAGTTAGGCTCTTCAGTTGTGTGAAATTTTCTTTTGTCATTTTTCTTTTATTTCTTCTCTCTCATCTTTTTGTTACCTTCTTCTGGACCTCTTATTCCTTGAACACCTGAACTGATGTTTTCATTGTATTATATTATTTTCCTATTGTTTGTATATGACATGCTTTCTAGGAGATGTTATCAATTTTATCATCCAATCTTTTCATTGAATTTTTTTTACCATCTAATTTTTAATATCTGAAAGATATTTTCTATTATCAAGAGGGAAAAATGCTCTTAGTTCTTTTTTTCATAGATGCAGTATCTACTTGCCTATCTCTAAATCTATCTATCTATCTATCTATCTATCCACCCAAGTATATACACAGACACACAACACATACACACACTTGGAGCAGCTCTCGCTCAGTGGCTAAGACAGGACTGAAAGGTCCGGCATTCTTGTCCTGTTGTAGGACAGACTCTGCAAGGCTATCGTAATCCCAGTTCTCCCTGCAGGACTTTGTTCCTCCTCCTACTTGCCAATGCTTCCTTCACTCCTTCCCTTGCTGGTGTTGGTCCCGAGTGCCTCCACGGTAAACTTCTTGCATGCAACGTTCTGTCTCAGAGTCTCCTTCCCTGGGGAATGGACCTGTGCACCTGTGAACATCAGCACACCTTAACTGCAGACCCGGAAGTCAGATGTGACGTTCGCCCTTCCCTCGGCCCAGCTCGTTCGCAAGTTCTAATGTTAAAGGATCCACGCCCTTTTGTCCAACGGACACACTGCTGCTCCTTTTACATAGCCAACACTTCACCCCCACTTACTGTTGTGATCAACGGCTTCTCTTTCGTCTGTCGTGCGTCTCCCTGCTATTGGTGGTCAGCTTTCCAGGTGAACACGTTTGATGCTGTTATTTTCTGCTCAGGTGCCCTGGTGTTTCCCATCACTTGGTTTGATAAAATCTTGACAATTTAAATAGTATCAAGAACCACCACAATCTAGTTTATTCTCTTGCATTTCCAGGGTCATCTGGCGACACTGTCATTTGTTATGCATTTTCTGCTCATTCAACATTTCTCGAAATTTTGTAAATATACTGCCATGTAAGTACGCACGCTAACCGATTGCGCCACTGGAGCACCCGAACGTAAATGTGAATTTTGTAAATATACCATTGCCGTTTGCAGTTATTTGATTTCACTTGCATGCCATTCTCTTCCCTCTTCTCTCTGCTTGAAAAAAAAAATCATGCTCTTCTTTGAAGATTCTGCTTCAACGTGACCTTTACCCTGAAGCCTTCGCCTCCCTTCCCTTGACCCAGTGAGTTTCCATTCTTGGTGTGTCCTTTCCCAGGTACGTCCCCCTCCACGCACGTGTCACGCTGGATCGCCGGTTGTTATCTGACTTCCCCACTTCTGACGTTTTATCTGAGGATTAAGTGAGGTCAGCAGTCCACAGCCCCACAAGTCGGTAAATATCTGTGCACTTTGTTCTCTTCACAAATGCAGGATCTTGAGGACCAACTTCCTTCCTTTCTGATCTTGTGTAACCACAGTACACTGAAAGATGCTTGGCAAATAGTAAGCCCTTAGGAAGTGCTGGGAGTAAGCCAATGAATGATAAAATGTTTTGCTTGTGTAATGCTGCCCAATCTGGGCTAGGCAATAGACCCAATCGTACTTTACCTGGAAAGCAAGTAGGCCTTAGAGCACTATGATTCCAATCCTCTATGTACTTAGCAACTGTTCAAACTTGTGCAAGCTGCACAACTTCTATGAGCCTCAGTTTCTCCCTCAAATTGGTTAGAGGAAATTAAATGAAATAGCATATGTAAAATCATTAGCATTTTTTTTACTGTGCTTGCCTATTGAAAGAGATAAGTGATCCATATACACCCATTTCTTTCCTAATCCCTTTCGGAGCATCAGGAATGAGTCAATCTCTCTTCCTCTCTCTCTCTCTCTCAACAAAGTCTTGTCTTCCATCACGTTAAAAGAGCCCACGTTTTAATCTGAAGTTCAGGTGTAAATATTAAGGTTCAGATTGTTTATTCCAAATCTGTTACAATATATTCCAAATAGATTAATACACTCATGCATTTGAAATATGCCATTATGAGTGCTTATATAAACCATATTGCCCAGTCCAGATTGACCAGCATTATACAAGTAAGACGTTTCATCATTCATCGATTTAGCGTTTCCTCGGGGCTTACTGTTTGCCAAATGTCATTCACTGAACCACAGGACACAGGACTAGGAAGAAAGGGAGTTGGCTCTCAAGACCCTACGTTTGTGAACAGGACAAAGAGCACAGACATTTACCCGTCTGTGAGTTTGTAAACCACTGACCCCACTGAGGATATGCAGATAGATGAAACCTCAGTGAACGTTTTGTAAGCTCCTGAATTTGTGTTTGGTTGGATCATTGTTTTGTCCAAAACAACAAACAAATTACAGTTCCTAGGGATCATCAGCTCTTTTTCCAGACAGTTGGGGTGGGGATGGCAAAACTGCACAGTTCACCAAGAAAACCAAAGTGCTCTTTTGGTGGAGGTCAGAGCCGAGCGTTTGACTCATGAATCTGCACTGAACAGCCCCAAGACTCAGCAAAGGGAGACGTGTTCCCGCAGACACGGCACAGCAACGCACAAGGCTCCGAGGCGCGCCGCAGACTGCACCCGCTGGCGCGAGACACGGCTCCTATCGCTGCACATGTGTTTATTTGCATGTGAGAGGATTAGTCACATGTCTCCCAAATCACAGGTTTTAGTCTCAGAAGTGTGCTTAGTATATTATATCCCTAAATTAGTATGGAAAGCAATGCTCCGTGAACACACCAGATGAGAGATTCAGAGATTCATCACTCTTTCCTTCCCACCCGGTTACCTCTTCAGCTTCTCTACCCTGTGCCTGCCTCACGGACAGCTGCTCACCTGGCTGGAGGTTCTCAGAACAACTTATGAGAACGTCATGCCAATGAAGACAAACACTTGAGTGTTATTTTCAGTGGTTGAAATCTGTTGTTTTACACTTGGTTGACTTGCAAATACCTAAACAGGATTTCTCCAGTGTTGAAAAATAAATGCACTTAAAAAAAGAGGTATCAGGATATAATTTCAATACTAAAGTGGATTCACTAAGGAGAAAGGAGAAAGTAATGCTGATGAGCACTTAGTAGGGGCAAAACTTGCTAACGGGGCAGAGGGGAAGATTTTATTTGCTCTCAGGCTCCCCTGCCGTGGCAGGGCTCAGTTTTGGCAGCTGCACTGAAGAGTTTCAGGATATAGTCACACCTGGGACCAAAGCACTGGGAGCTCAACACTAAAAGGCTGTATTCACACAAGAATAAAACACATAGGATCAGCGCCATGGGAAAGTCACAGGAGTTAAGTTTACATGCCCAAACAATCTATTCTTTGGTTCTGTTTGACTGGATCCTAGTGACCCTGCCACAGACAAAACGTGAACAGATGGACAGGGAATTCATCTGGGTTTGTAGACTGAACCAAGGACAGAGGCTGGCTGTAGTACCATGTCCAGTCTAACATGGGAAACATTAGAAAGTAGGGAGGGACGCGGGAGAAGAGGTGTCCCTCAGGCGGCTTGGCTTTGGGAATCCTCACATCGCTGCTTTGAGCAAAGTAGGATTATGCATTTTCACATTGCAGGGACTTAGAGTCAGGGAAAATATGTGATGTTTAGGTCACCTAGCTGGTGAGTGATACCGCAGGGTGAAAAGCCAGCTCTCACTGACCCCAAGTCCCCCACTATGCTCCTCCTTCTCCTCTGGGAGGTGCAGAGGCCACGAGCCCACGGTCAGCGCAAGTGCTGGCCCTAAGGCGGCAGGGCTGCGCAAGGCTGGTGCTGGGCTGCCGTGAGCCGTGAGCCTTTCTGAGACAGGCCGGTTCTCACCATCGGGGACTTTGACAATAGGAAATGGAGTAACAAGGTGTCTGCGATTATAGAGCATTCACTGATAAACTGGAGTTTACGGCAAGGATTTGGTTAAGAGGGACTTGGTCAAAAAAAACCAAAAAACCCAAAAACAAAAAACAAGAACAAAACCAAAAACAAACAAAAAGCTTCCTGCAGAGAGTAGGAACAGCCACCAAGCAAAGAGGCTTGATAGAGCCTCTGTCCCATCAGGTGCATCAACCTTCTCTGCAGCATCCCTGGCGGTGGAGAGCTGACACCCGCCTGAGGGCTCTGGGGAGCACTTTCCAGGGAGCCGAATTTGCTTTGCGGTTTTTCCTTCGTGGTTAGAGAGTGACTTCTTCATCCTGGGCCGGGTGCAGTCCTCTCCACCGTGCGTGCTTACTCCGCTTCCCTGAGGTCTGCAATTGGCTTTGCACTCTGGAACGGGATCATAATTACGAGTGGGGGGTATGGTTCTTCTGAGTGAGGAGTTTGGAGGTACTGAGGGGCAATGAACCAGGAAAATCTTCACAAATGGCCTCATTTTGCAAAAGAAGGAAGTGGACATCCAAGAAGACAAAATGATATGTGAGTTTATAGGATATGAGCAAGAATCGCAACTAAGATTTTCTAGTTTCCTGACTTCTTCCTACCACCGCACACTGCCAAGGTCATCACAGGTGGGCATGGATTCTTAGGAATCATACAAGCTTGCTCTTCTATCATTCCAGACTGATGAGAATAAATTCTACGTAAAGCCTTTCTGAGAAGATGGCCGGTTCCAATCACCCATCCCAAGTGTGATAAACGTGGTTGCCAAGGACACCTTGCTTATTCCTGGTGCTATAGTGTCCGCTGTTCCCATCTCTGGAGCATGACTCGTGACCCTTCTGCATGCCAGGTCACCAGACAGTGGACCTAAATTAACTGGGTTATCATCTCTTTGAGTGACAAGAGCCTCCCGCAAAGGTCTTACTAGGCAAACCTCCTGGACACGCTCATAGCCCCGCAGTGTAGATCTGGTCTCTCTGTTTCTTTTCAACCTGGTCACAAACTTGATAGGCTTCTGATGAGTGTCTGTGTAGCCATAATTTGAATGATTCTTTGTTGTTCCTGCCTTCTAGATACAAGTTATAAATAGCCTCACTTTCCTCACACCTACTCTTTTAAGTAAAATGTGTTGTCTCTCCCATCCATCCTCCTGTTTCTTTTTAAAAGGAAGAGGCATCACTGTAGGGGTCATATTGTCATTGAGCTGGTAATAGAGGCTTCACAAAACTGGAATTCTTGGCTTATGTCTTTGCATTCTTGTTCAAGCTTTTTGCTCTCAATTGCTCTTTGGACAAGAGGAGTGGTCAGCAGGGACAGACTTGACCACCTCCAAGTTTAAGAGCAGTCTGGGGCATCACATACAATGCAATCCATAGAAATTTCCCTATTGTGCATTAGTACTAATTAGTACCGTTTAATTAGTATTATAATGAAAGAAAAGGCGTGTTTATTTTTGAAAATGATAAAACATCTCTCCACCCCTTCCCTACTCTTCCCTCTTCCATCCTAACATCCCCATCCTCTCCAGCACACATGTATTAGCTAAAACAACACAGGCAGAGAAGGCTCAGAATTTCTAACTACGTGGTTGTGCAAAGACATGACACCCTTTACATTTGATTAGGGAAGGAATCGTTCGGGTCTTCCAGGCATTACAAAAAACAGGGGTGGACACAGGATGAATACAAGTTAAGCACAGATGATCAGTTAAGTTTGAATTTCAGGTGAGCAACAAGCAAATTATATGTTAATATTTCCCAGTTATGGCATGGAACATACTTGTACTAAAAATTATTCATGTCCTTACCTGAAATTCAAATTTAACTGAGCATTTTGTGTTTTTATTTGCTAAATGTAACAACCCTAAAAATGAGTCGGTTGATACCAGAAAGTAAAAAAAAAAAAAAAAAAAAAAAAAAAAAAAAAAAAAGGTGTTAGCATCCTTCAAAACAAACATGCCTTTATGGCAGTCTGGTATTGCCGCCATAATTTGATATTATCACCTAGATCTCAGGAGCACTCACAAAACTTTCATAAATATTGTCTATACACAGGATAAAGGTAGCTGTTTCCATTTTACAGATAAGGAAACTGATGTTGATAATGTTCCGGATACTGGCCAAATATGATGGGGCTGAATCTAGTATCCAGGTCTTTGATTGACAACCCATATTTTCTGATCGACATCAAAGCAATTAATCAGATTACAGATAAGCCAATCAATCTGGTCATATTTGTCCCTATCACCAGCCCTGGGCAATAATTACATCTCTTGGTAAAAACCACTCTGCTTTGGATTGAAAAATGACCACGGAGCATCCCAACCCAGCTGTTTCCAGGAAGCAGTGTGGACCACCTTGGAGGCCCTGCGTTAATCTGCACAAGCACAATCTGGTTGCTGGTTGGTGACATTTCCCCACCGTTTCTAGAAAAATCTACAACTTTTCATAGTGTTCATGTATTTCCATTTTCCATATAACTTGGTGTCAGGTAACCGCTTGGTTGTTAAGTATAATTCACAGGTGCTGTTGGTTTCCCAGCCATGGAAGGATGAAAGTGATTTTATGACACTTCCATTCACAGATCTGAAGAGCAACTGAACAGGGTCTTATATCTGACTGCATTTGTGGGGCTGGCGCTCACAGAAACACAGACTTCTCATTTAAAATTCATCCCTTCTGTGAGATGCTGAGTGATGTTCTTGGAACCAGACAAAATTGACCGGAATTTGTGAAAAGGTAATCAACTCTTCCTTGCCTACTGAAAGCAGTGAATATATGTACACACTGCTTAGAGAATCTGTTCTTTTTGTTACAGAACAGATGTCTGGGAGGTTTTTGGCAGGCCCCACTCTGTCAAACAGTCCGGTTTTGACAGTTCCTTGCTTGAGGGATGGCTGAAATGCAAAGTATTTCTGATCAGAATATCATATTCATCTGGATGTTAATTACTGTGTCTGCCTTGGTATAAATAATTAATTATGCAAAACCCACACAGCTGCTGCTGGACAGAGTTAAGTGACTTGCTGTCAAAGTCTCACAGTTCTGGAAAGGAAAGGAGAATTTACGAAAACATGCTCTGTAACTGGGGGGTATGGGAGTTCTCTTGTCATGATCCTTCTGTGGTCAGATGAAAGATCATCATACCTGAGCATGGTGTGGGTGTGTGTGCACGTGTGCATGCATGTGCGTTTGCATGTGTGTATATTGCAAATAAAGAATATGCCCTAATTTATGTAAGCTGTCCCTAAAAGCAATTCCTTTTTCCAGTTAGATAGTAGCTTTCCAGGAATCCAAATACTGCATTATTCGAAAATCATTACAAATCTGACTCCTAAATCTCTCTCGTCTTGTCATCATGTTCGTAAGCCTCAACAGTCAAAAATGTCTTCTGGAATTGGACATGAAGGTCACACTGAATTAAGTGGTCTTTTTTGTCGTTTGTTTGTTTCAAGAACAACAATACCAGCTCATTTTATTCATTCTGCGGATTTATATGAGCATCCCTGATCTGGTCAGTAATGAATATGTGCATGTCTAGACTGCTGAGGAATGATAATGCATCCATTTAAAAAATTTATCTCTACATTAATTAACCCTGGTGCAAATGACTTTTTATGATTAAATATAACTAGAAATTCAATATATGCTGGACAAGTGCTGGTTCTCTCTGTAACAGTTTTTGGCAAAACAGCGTTGAATGTAGCAACAGCGATCGGAGAAGGGGGAAAACCCTCTAAAACCAGGGCTTCAGTGGATTTATCAGCTGGTTCTGTTTTGTGTAAATATTGATATTACTGTAATGAAGCAAACTGCTGGAGCTTAGCAAGAATTCTGGTACAAGACAAGGAACCGAATCTTCCTCTGAGAAGGCAGCTGCAGCCGAAACGCGTGTGGGTTGTGCGGACGGGGCGAGGGATCCAGGCGCTGCCACCTCCTCGCTGGATAAGCCAGGACAGGTCACAGAATGCTGCTGAGCTTTTCCTTTGCTATTACCAGGGTTGTTGATAGAGTAACATGAGATAATGGATATGAAAGCCCCTTGCACCCTGGAACGTTATTTAAAAAATATAAAACATCATTCCTCAATCAGCAACTAGTTACTGAGTTCTTAGTGCTTCTACTATTGTATCCACTGTGTAGTGTGATCCTCCCTAATGAATTATTTCTTATAAAAACTCCCTACCTGTTATTTATTCACCTGGCGAGCTAGTGTTGATCCCCATGAATGTACCAGACACTGATGGAGGCGTGAGGTCCTGCTGTGGGAAACGACAGAAGTAATCCCTGTCTTCCTGGAGCTCATAGCCCAGCGAGGAGAATAGACACCTAAGAAAATGCTCTGATAAAATAATTACAGACGATGCTAAACGCTAAGAAGAAAACAAAGTGAGATGATGGGGGAGAGAAGGAATGAAAGAGTAATGGCAGAGGGGCAGTCAGCAAAGGCCTCTTTGGGGAAAGACTTAACGAGGAGATGGACCCACACATGGTAAAACTGGGAGAAAGACCCCCCTCCCCAGTGGGGGCGTGTTCTGCCTGCTGCTGGGCTAAGCGGACATCTGGTTCACTAGGAGAGTGGGGCAGGCGGTGACACCCAGTTCCCTCTCTTTGCTAGGTCACCACACAAAACAACAGCACACGGCATATTTTCTGATTTTCATTCACGGAGGACGCATCACGTGGCTGTAATCAGTGATTTTCTTGACAGAGCAATTAGATTGCTTTTGCTTGGAGAAAATCAGGGTTGTACAGAAAAGTAAAACAAAACAACAAAAAAACTCTCAGCACATGTGCCTTAAAGGAGATAAGTCTGCAATATTTTTATTGATTTAGTTTTTTTTTCTCCTGTTGAACTTTGACCTAATGATTTCCAAAGTCTTGTCACACATTATAGAATAACCCATCAAAGGTACGTGGAAGATAAAGAAAATTAGACGAAATCCTTGTGCATGACATCTTTCCTATGACACTGGACACAATGGAAGTGCTAATGTTACACCATCGTTCACTCAACCTGATATTAAGAATTGCACTTAAATAAAAGGGTGTATTTACATGAGGAACCAGCACACCTAAAAAATTCTGGACTAAAACCTCTCCTTTGCTAAAAATAATAATAATGATGATGTCTTATATCTCCATACACTCCTACCCTTTTTGCATGGAATTACTTGGATAACTAATTGTTTTCTGCTTTCCTGTGTGTTGACTGCGTTGCTGCGTTCTCACCCAGATGTTTGAGCTGAGTGTAAACACCAGGGTGTGGATCTGAGCGTCAGAGAATCTCAGTACACTTCTCATTCCTTTTCAACCTGCCTTGAAAGTATGAATTATTCATTATAATCCAGCCATTAGGTAGACACCGCCATTCATTCCACCATAGCCAATGAAGAGATTTTTCCCTTGTATTTAGAACAATCCCATTGGATTTACGAAAGGCCTTAAGAATGGCTCTACATTGTAATACATCAAAGTCAACAGTATCTCATAGAAATAGCTGTTCAGCAAAAGATGGCAGATTGGTTAGAGAAAGAATACAGTTCAGTGCAAAATAATGTAACTTAGAGCCAGTTTCCTATATTCTTGATTTCCTATATATTTTTTCATGTTTTAAAACTAACAAATGTGTTCAGTTCAATAGCAAATAGTGCCAACATTATTCTTGTAATAATAAGCAACTAATCCCTGCTCCATCACTCCTGAATCCCAGCCCATTCTGAAACTATAGTCACATTTCACCATATTTTATTTTAGTTCTGCTCATTATCTCTATAGCTCTAAATAATATGCTTAAAATACTAATCTAGATGATGATTATTAACTCATAGGTATGAAAGTCGGGACGTTAGCTCACTTCGCTTACTCATTCATTTATTCAACACTGAGTGCCTCCTATTATTCCGAGTTCTGAGAACGTAACAGTGGGAAAGAAACACCACAGCTCTGCCCTTGGAGAGGACACATGTCTAATTCCACAATGTGGTCAGCTCTGGGAGAACATTAAAGAAGGGTAAGGACATAAAGGAAGGGCTTTCTTCTAAGGTAGCATTAGTGACCTGAATGAAGAAACTTGAAAGAGAAATAGAAAACCCAGCACTCTCAGCCGGGAGCTGCTTTGCAAGGGTACGGGGAATCCAGGGGTTCAGACCGGGGTGGGAGGTGGGCGGTGTGGCCCAGCCTGGTCCCTCAGAGATGACACACTGTGCTGCAAGAACCGGAAGCTACCAGGTGGGGACCTCTTCAAATTTGTTCAGAGTTTGTGGATAAACTCTGGGGGGTGGTTGAGCAGAAGAGTGAAATAATTCATCTTACCTACAAAACTGTAACAAGTGTACAGAGCTGTGCATACGTCACAAAGATAGAGCTCAGTGGGCTTTCACGAAGTGAACAATACTCTGATTGAGAAACACTAAATTACTAAGAACCGCGAGTCCCTTCCCGGGCTCTCTGGGAGTCGTTATTCAGCTCCTCCACGAAGATGACCACAGTCCTGAACTCCATCAGTATAGATTTGTTTTGCCTATTTTTGAACTTTTTGTAAGAGGAATCATAGAGTATGCACGCATTTGTGTCTGGCTGCATTTATTCTATGTTATATTTCTGAATTTTATCTGTGTTGTTGCAAATGGTGCTAGTACCTCATTTCGTGGCCAGAGAAGTGTATTAGAACCTTCAGTTACGACTGCGGATTTGCTAGTGTCTCCTTTTAGTTCTATCAACAGTCGATTTACATATTTTCAAGCTGAGTCAGTAAATGCATACACACTGAGAACTGCTGTATCTTACTACTGATTCGACTCTATTACCAATTAGGAATGCCCTTTATCCTCTCTAGTAGTGTTCCCTGCTATAAAGTCTGTATTGTCTTAAATTAGGGGAGATGTGCTGGCTTTCTTTTGGTTATCTTTTTCATTTCTTAAGTTTTTACTTTTATCTCCACTTATATTTGAGGGTATATCTCTTAGGCAGTATGTAATCTCTAAACTTCAATTTTCATTATAGTATTTATTGTGTTTATATTAAATTGAATTACTATTTTGACCATCTATTTGTCTCATTTGGAAGTATGAGCTAAATAAAAGGGTACTTAGCTCACCACTATGAACCAAACATTCCTCCACTGAAAGTTTTTCCTAACAGTTAACTAGCCTATGTGACATCAAACATACTGCAAACATGTATGATCCTTAGTTTTCTCATCTGCACAGTGAGGTAGATAATACCACTTGCCCACAAATTATCAAATGCTGTTCTTATAAAATTAGAGAATGAATTTAGTGTAAAGCATACGGCAAATATTAGTTATTATCATGCTAATTTGTAGTAAAAGTATTTGGTGTACATTTACCAAGATTTTTGTTGGATTTGCCTAATTACATTTTCTTTACATGTCATGCCATTGATCCATAACATTGACAGATCCTTCACTACAAAACGCAATTGATCTCACTAACTCAGGGGAAAAACTTTCAGTGCAAATGTGTACACCATGAGAGCAAAGTCATTCCTTTACCAATACGTGGGAAAAGACAGGGCTGCTACGCTCCTGACCGTGCAGAAGGGGGAATTAATTACTCACATCGAAGCTGTGTGTCTACTGGCAATTCTCTGTAAGTCAACTGAAGAAGTTGGGGAAATATTCATGTAGTGTCTTATAGTGAAAAAAACAAACCTTATGGTTTTTAACTGGCCATTTCTGAGCCATGATCCAAGAGAGTACAAAAGAATCAGAATCAAGAAAGTTGCTTTTCAGCCCAAACAATGGATAAACCAAATAAGATCCAATCAAACTAGACTAAATATTAGGACCCACACTTTAAACCAAGAAAACCAATTACAGAAACGCAGGACAAGGAAGAGTCGTCTTAGCATCAGATCGCGCAAATTTTAGGAATCTGAGGTGAACACACAAAGGTAAACACGTGTTTAAACACTGCGATGCAATGAATTCTCCAAAAACCAATGTAATCTGACCAATAGGCTGAGCTCGATGTATGGAAGGAATGCATGCACGAGCTGCTGGATATGTGGTTCCCCAGGGAGAATGTCACTCTGTGCCTCTCGGTGACACTTACAGAATGGCCAGCATGGTGGGAGAATGAAAATCATTCCATATAAGAGATGGGTGAAGAAATGTAAACTCCGTCTAGGAGTTGTGTGAACAAAAACTGAAGCAGCCGTTGTCTTGGAAGAGCCAGGGTGTGTTGAGGGTCAGCCAGGTGGGATGGGGATAAAGAAATTGAATCAGATGACTTATCTTTCTTTCCAGTTGATCGTTTGAGCCAACATCTGGGAACAGTGTGCAAATGCTAACTTCTGTTAAGACTTTGTCAACATAGCCAACTGGTATCTGGAAACAGCACTCAAACCCCTTGTTAGAGATGGTTGGGTTTGTACCCTGGTCTTGTTACTTAAGTGCTTTTACACTCCATGATTTAGTCTCTCTGAACCTCAGTCTTCTCATTTGGAAAAATAAGGATAATACTCCTCACATGGTGAGGTTTTTGTAAGAATTAAATGAGCTAAGTCAGTGCATAATGGAGATAGCGTTTCTGCGTCGTTGCTTTCCATTTAAAGCTCAGCCATGGGGCAGGAGTAGGTAAATGGAGGACAGGGCAGAGGGAATGGTCACATACATAAGGCTGGACACAAGTGACAGGGGATGCAGGCCGATTCCCTTCCATCTGTTGCAATGTGGAGAGAGTCCTGTGTGAACTGAGGTCTTCTCAGGTCGGTGCGGAGGTACCTGGGGGTTCTAAAGGGAGAACAAGGGAGTGAGAAGGAAAGTGGGGATTTGCATAGAGCAGGCAGGCAGGCGGGACGTTGGCAGGTCAGTGCGATTAGTCCTTCCTAGCTGGTGCTTACGGAAGTTGGGCTCCTGCCCTTCCACCGGGACTGGGAGACACCTGTCTTCAGGTGTTGGTGGGAATAAACGGCGAATTGTTTTGGCAGCCCGGGGGTTTCCCAGGCAGGAAGTTACGGAGGACTGGAGAGCTGTTGGAAATCGTGCTGTGTTTGTGCAAGTCTCAGTGTGGGGTGGACAAGACCTTCTGTGTCGAGAGTCTGCCGTCCTCGCAGGCCGTGCCTGAGGCCCAGTTGAGAAGAGGGCGCAGAGGAAGCTGCCTTTTGTCAAGAGGAAGTCTTTGTGCAAACTCAGCCGTGCTCATGCCACTGAAGGGAAGAAGGTCAACTGCCACGGAAACAGGAGAGGAAAGCCTGCGAGAGCCATGGGCACTGGCGGGGCGGGGAGGAACACAGGTGGGTTTTAGGGCATGTGGAGGTCAGGGGCTGCTATGGAGTCTGCCCTGCTGCCACACGGCCCCGCAGCAGGCTTGATGTGGCCACGCCACGGGCATGTTCAGAAAGAGACCCCCGTTCTTAGTTCCTGAGCCAAGAAGATGGGAATCAAGAGTTCAGGTGACCTGGCGTCGCAGGGGGCACTTCTGAGGCCTGGGTCTTCCCGAGGGTTGGGCTGTGATGAAGCCAAAGAGAACTCCAGGTCAGACGCCAGGTGAGACGTGGAGCAGGGACCCCGCAAACCCGTGATGGCACCAGTGAGAGCAACAGTAAGGCTGAGTAGGGGGACACCTGCAGGACAAGCCGGTCATGCAGGGACTCGGGATTCCAGCAGCCACGGGCATCAGCCCTGCATCTGCCACGCCTTGGCACCCACGAGCCTGGCCCATGGAGGACCAACCAGAGGCCAGCGGGCCTCCGTCCCTGACACCCTGTCCGGTGAGTGCGAGGAAAGGAGACACTGAGCTCAAAGGCGGAGCACCGCCTCCGAGGACGGCTTACGCTACGGGGTTGGCTCCTCCCCTGCTCACACACACCCCATCGCGTGTGCTCCAGCTCATGAGAAACGGCAGATCAGCCTAAATACAATTTTTGCACTTCCACTGGGGGCCAGTCACCCCTCTAGCTCCCTGTCTCAATAAACATACGTTCTTATTTTTACTTCTTGCTATTACTATTAAAGCACCAAATCCAGCGCCTAGGACATGGTGGAAAGTCATTAGTTATTATCATCATTCTTGTTTTCTATACAATTTCCAAGGGAGAAACTATTGTTTCCAAATGTCACACATAATTCAATGCTAAGGTTTGAATTTCATTTTGAAGATTGTCTTTGTCCAAATGTGCTGGGAAATGTCATGATGCAGAAGAGGGAGGGAACCTCTAATGAGCTGTGTGCAAGAAACAGTTATGAAGGAACAGAAACTGTGACTCAGCAGGTGAGGCAGATTGTGGAGTAGAAAGAAATTGGAAAGAACTACCTTTCTGGACTTCACCCAGAAAGTCCAGAATTTGCATTTAAGCTGCTAAAATGTCATAACAACGTGTTATAAGGAGGTGAGGTGGGGAAGAAACCCAGAAAGCTGGACCCGGAATCCAAATTTCTGCTCTCAGGCATCAGCTCTGCCCCCTGCCTTGCCGATTCAGTTTCTTTATCTCTCAGATGATAAGGTAGCGTGAAATAATCTTTGCGAGGCTTCCTGCGCTGGCACTCGGCACCCATCATTTCTGCATTTCTGTGCGGGCCAGGAAGGCAGGAGCATGTGGAGGTCATGGAGAAACGAGAGGACATCGTCCGGGTGAGAGGGAGGCAGTGGGTCGGGGTTGGAGGGGGCAGGCCCTGGGGCTGAGGACACTTTGCTGCTGATGGGTTTGCCCTGCCCTGTCCTGGCTCCAGTCCTCTGCAGTGGACTTTCAACCCTTACCTGCTCTCCCATCCTCTCCCCTCCTGCGCCGTGGGAGGTGGCGGCCAGCATCTGACCCGGGAGAGGGTGGGAGAGGACAGCGTGGACGATGCTCTCTCGTTAGCCTGGGCTCATGTGAGCTGGCAACCGGGGAGTCACAAAATTAGAGAAAAGCTTTTCTTTGGCAATCTAATTTGAGAGGGGGTAGAAAGAGAGAAGAAAAACAGATAGGGAGAGACACAAGAAAGGATGTGCCAGGAAACAGCAGAATCAGAGTCCTTATTCGAGGCAGGACGGTGACTCAGTTTTCTGCTCACACTTCTTTCCACTTCTCTCTGCTTCAAAGGACCTTGAAAAGGGTATTTAACAGGGCTTTTGTTTTCTGCAAACAGCAAGAGCCTAATTAAAGTATGGATTTTTTGTATCGCAAATTGGAAATAATTTAAATTAAATCTGAAACTGAATACTGAGAAAAATGATCTTGCTCATGTTCACACTATAGCTGACAAGTATGGGCTTTGGGACTAGATTCACCTGGGTTTGAACTTTCTTCTCTTCTGCTCTTTTTCTTGTGCGACACTCCATGGGACAAACTTTCTCAGACTCAGTTTCCTAATTTGAAAGGTTTCCTAATTTCCTAATTTGAAAGTGTGATTAAATACAGTAAACCCAGCAAAAACACAACTTCGTGCATAATGGAATCGGACATTGGCTTGGATCTTGCTTCCCTGACGGCGGCGGCGGTGGGCAGCGGAGGGTGGAAGTTCTTTCACAAGCTGGGAGAGAACAAGATGGGAGTGGTGATGAGAACAAGTCTTTGAGAAAATCTGCTCTAGCGAGGGAGGAAGGTGGAGAATTCACTGCCTTGTCCCAGTAGTTACTGGACAAAGTATTGGCCGCTCACGGGACCCAGAATCCTTGGGCAATTTTTGCCTCAGTCCAAAGCTGCCATGGGTGTCCCGCCCTCCATTTCCATCATGCCCACCTGAGACCTGGCACCTGGCGTGCTTTCCTTGTGACAACCTTTTTTTTTAACTTCAAAGTATTATGGGGGTTCACATGTTTTTGGTTACAAGGATTACTTTGGTAATGTTGGAGTCAGGGTTACAAGTGTGCCCGTCACTAGGTAGCATTCATTAACCTACCTAACAGGTATAGTGACAACGTCTTTGAAACAACTTCTTGCTAGTTTCCAGACTAGCGTCTCTTCACCTTCACACTGGTCACATTCTGGGTTCCTCTTACCTCTTCCATGTTGGTCCTGAACAGTTCCCGATGACAGTGATGTAACATCTAAATTCCTCATCCCCACATCAGGTCCCTTGACCAACTGGAACATCTGGGGCTCCAACTCTATCTTCGGACCCCCCCTAACTTCCTTCTCTTCTACCACATGGGTTGGGAAGCTTTTTCTTAAAAGGTGTGAATAATAAATATTTTCGGTTTTATGGGCCGTGTGATGTGACTGCTCAACTCTGCCATCATAGTGTGAAGTCAGCCAAAGGCAATGGAGAAACCAATGGGCACATTGTGTTCCAATAAAACTTTATTTACAAAAATAAGTGGTAGGCTGGATTTGGCCCTCAGCCTGTGTTAGCCAACCCTTGTTCTGGTTAAACCCTCTAGTGTGGTTGGCTTCTTACGTCACATCACAGAAGACACACACCTGAGCACATCATTTCCACGTCTGTCCCTTTGGCATGGCCTCTCTTGTCCTGTGCTGTTGATGCTCCTCCCTTGGGACAAATCCATTTCATGATGTCATGGGTGTGTCTTTCCTGCCTTATCATAACTGCCAATCAGGTAAATGGCTTGGTGGTTAAGCAACGAGACTCTGGAACTGAGTGCTTGGATTTGATTCCTGTCTCTGACACTTACTAATTATCTGGCCTCACTTTCCTAATCCATGAAGCAGGGCTGTATCCATTGGCAGTTAGGCCCCCTCAGCATCTCTGATGATCTGGGGGGGGGGGCGGCTCCTTTGTGTGTTTGAGGCCTCAGATGGAGGACAGCTGGCAAGGATGGCTCGAGCTCTCCCCTGTGTTCTCTCCTCACCAGGAGGCAGGTCCAGCCTCCTCCTCACAACGGTGGGAGGGTCCCAGCACTGAGAACAGGCAGGGCCTGACCTGCAAGCACTTTTCAAGCTTCCATTTATATGAGATTTGCTCTTTTCCCGTTGACCAAAGACAAACTCAGAGGCAGTCTCGGGAAACAATCGTAGGGCACGCATACAGGAGGGGATCATGGAGTGCATATTGCAAACATTTGACCACAGGGATAATAATAGGTAGTTAATGGGGTTGTGTTGAGAATTAAATACATTAATATGCATAAAGCACTTCAAGCAGGCCTGAGTATCGTTAGTAATAAATATTTGCTATTGTTATTGTCTCCTGGGGTCTCTTGGGTCTAAGATCTGTGACACGAATGGTTTCATATCAGAGAGCTCATCCTCTCTTTGTCTTATTTCAGCTCTACCACAAATTAGTGAAATGACCTTGGTCATGAAAATAACTTCTTCTATTGGTTCTAGTTTCTTTTAAGACACCTCTAGCCCTGGCTTGAGTGAGGCAAAGTCATTACTTGTAACCAAAATGTTTGTACCTCCATAATATCCTGAAATAAAAAAAATAATAAAATAAAAATAATATTGTATTCTTTTTAGTTATTCAATGATATACAAATACATGGTTATGATGGATAAAATGAAAACTATTAAAGAATACAGAATTTAAAAGTATGACACCCCCATACCCATTATCCTTTCTTCCCTCATTTCCAATATCTATTATAAGTTTATTATTTAACCTTCCTGAAAGTTATGTATGTATATATGTGTGTGTGCATATATGCACACATACATAATATATACACAAAATCTGTTTCATATGTATGAGAAATATGTATAGATATGCTAATGTAAATTTCACATACTTCAAATCTTTGTGTGTCTACATATTACCTAGTTTAAAGATTGCATTACATAATTCATTTTATATAAATTGGGTCATATTCTATCAAGTATACTGTGAATTGTTTTCTTTAATTAATATATATTGCTGGTCTTATAATAACATACATAATCTGCCTCACATTTTTTTAAAAAACTGCATGATGTTTTATAATCTTAATACACCTTAGTTTATTTAAATATTTCTTATTCATAAGTATTAAGTTTGTTCCTATTTTTTCTTAATTATAAACTGTACTACACATATCTTTGCCCATAATACACGCACGTATATAGATATATTCTTAATAAAAGAATTGCTGGGTTAAAGCTATCCACGTCTTCAATTTCAAGAGACTCTGCCAAATTTTACTTCTCAAAGGCTGTGTCGATTGCTCACAGTGGACTTATCTATCAAGTGGAAGCCATGGAGTACATAATTTCTAAATTATCTCTCAATTTTATAATTCCTGGGTTCTCGTAAAGACTTTAGCACCAGAAATATTATGACACTGATGAAAGTCCCTGTGCTTAACCATCACAGAGTCCAGCTGCAGTTTGAGGCCAGACCCAGGAACCTCAGTGAGCTGGTAGGCACAAGTAGCTGAGAGTTCATTTACTCTGTTTCCATTTTATAAACCTTCATATTCTGGATTGCATGGGCAAGGACACCCGGATCTGCGGGAAGCCCATGTTTGTCACCCATGTGCTGGCGTGTGCACATGCTGGCCTTGTGTGTTCACACGCATGTCACCGAGTGCCCACAGAGGAAGCCCACCCTGTCCTGC
The DNA here is from genome assembly GCA_008086735.1 of Cheirogaleus medius. Lineage (NCBI taxonomy): Eukaryota > Metazoa > Chordata > Mammalia > Primates > Cheirogaleidae > Cheirogaleus > Cheirogaleus medius. The sequence continues at coordinate 171,334,173 of VBSM01002608.1, forward strand.
TTCACTGGCGTCCTCCTAGCTCAGCCAATGGTCTCGAGAGCCAGAGTCATCCTGAGCAGTTTTCATCAGGTAGTATTTCTGGAGGCATGACTAGCAGAAATAATAAGTTAACATTTATGAGAGAATTCTCAGTCCTGGAGCTGTCGTAGGCAGACAGCCAACAGAAATTGTATTGTGGATGAAATATTTCCTAAAAATAGCTCTCCCAGCTCAGCCTAATGCAATTAAAGTTAGTGATGTACATAATATGAAAACTGGGAGCTCTTCCTGCTAATAACCACTGTGGAACCAAGGCAATCCATTTCATTAATTTAATATACACTTTCATAGTCCCCTGGTAATAGAAGTATAATTAAAATGATATGCTTTGATAGGCTTTTCTTTCCAAAATGAAATTTTACAAGTACAGATTTTGAAATATATATATGTATATTCTGTAATTATTACTCATTGTACATTTATTTTGGACTCTTCCACCCTCTCTCTCTAAAACATTTCCTAAAAGTTGAATCCTCCTGAAATGGTACTGATAGGTTTTCTGATACAGAAAGCTGGGTAAAGGACAGCTATCAAGAACATGAAAATTAACTGCTGAAAGCAGTAAGTGGGGAAGGTTTTGGATTGAATTTAAACATATTTAAGATTTCCACTCTACCTGCTTACAAGGAGACTCAGTATAGCTTATAGATTTAAGGAACACAAGTCTTAAAAATACAAAGGCTCAGAAATAATTACGATAGGGACACTCTTAGAAAATAGATTGCATAAGCTACCCTTTCCTGTACTTTTCTTAGAAATTTGTTAGAATTGATGACATACAGGATTATTTTAATTTAAAAAACAATAAATGTTGGCATGGATGCAGAGAGATAGGAACACTCCTACACTG
>VBSM01002608.1:171335161-171351651 GCA_008086735.1 Cheirogaleus medius
AAGTTTTATTATTTATTTAACTCTATTTTAAGGCGCATGAAGTAAGTCTATGTCCCCAACTAAGCATGAATACGAATGAGTTTAAATCAATTCATAAAAAGAAATTCAGAAGTTATGTCCCATTTTTAAACGATGGTCATCAAGAGGACATTTCCAAAGGGAAAGAATACCCCTGTGTTGTTAAGTTTTTGCATTAAGACATATGACCTGAGGGGAGGTCAGAGTGTTGATGCAGAAGGTCGCCGGGCATACCGGTACCTTTCTGTATCAACATCCGTGGTGATGCTGGGAATGTACCATTTTCTACTGCGCAGTTTCACATATGAGAGGAGAACTCAACTTCCTCAGACTCTGGGTCACTGACGTAATGACTCAGACTCCATGAAACCCGAGCAAGGAAGGCGAGTGAACTCTCAGCGCCACTGTCTGTACAAGGATTTCCTGGGAAAAGTCCTCTAGACTTCTCCTCACTTTCCTCCTCAGTACAAAGGACATTCAATAGATTTCTACTTTTAAGGGAAATATCCCTGCCATTGGAAAGATTTGGGGGCCATCAGATAATTGAAGAGACGTATCTGTGAGTAGATTCTGGTTTACAAACACTGAATCCTTACAAGCCCGTTGGCATCTGCTGAACCACTCTGACCTTAGAGACATTGGTCATCTCTTCTCCATGCACAAGGACCATGATAGAGCCTGTGCCCACCCTCGGTGTCCTGTGTGGCAACCATGGTCCACAACGCCTGGTGGTGGACAAAGGGTCTGAACGTTGGTCTTTTTGATACAATCTGTGTTCTTCATCTCTGTGCATACTACTCAGAGTCCTAAAATCATGATATGCTTTAGAAGGAAGCAGAATCCTAGAGATTGTAGACTTTGATGGTTTTCAAATTGTTCTTTCTGGAGGTGTTTCTTCACCGGCTCCTCAAATAAGGCAGAATTTTGCAACCAAATTCCACCAAGAATGAGAAACTAAATTGCTCCCAGGACAATTTCTTTTCTTTCCCCTTTTTTTTTCTCTTTTCTTCTTTTCTCTCACACTCTGATGCTGCCATATATCTTTTAAAGGAGTATCAGAATGACTGATGTAGTCTAGTCCTTCCTTTCTTAGATGAGGAAAGTGACCAAGTCCAGGGACCTGCTGGTGGTCACAGAGCTAGTTGAAGGCTTGATCAGAGCTGGCGATTGTAATAACTTCCCCTGGTCCAGCGTTTTCCTGTTGGTGAAGAAACTTGTGCTATTTATATACGTATTTGTTTCATCCTTGTGGCTCAACTCAGTGAAAAAAAACAGAACCGATAGGAGATAGGTATCTCTTATCTTGACTGTTAAAATAACTTTTCACTGAACCCCAGCTTCCTCTCCTTCCTTTCTGTAAAATGTGGTTCCATGGGGAAAATAGTCAGATTCTGACCAATCTATGTACAAAAGCACTCCAGTGATTTCCCGCCTCACAGAGAGCAAATGCCTACGTGCCCTGCATAGCCATGTGCCAGCTCCCTCTCACCCAGACCCATGCTTTTAATTCGAGCCTCCAGCTCTGCCCACCTGGATCCAACCCTGTTCCTTTCCTTGCAGTTTCTCAAGAAACACTCCCCAGATATGCCAGTGGCTTCTTCCCTCATTTCTATGTCCCTGCTTAATTTTGCTTTATGAAAAATGCCAGTACGGAGCACCCTAAAAAATAGCAACAGCACCTCGTCATTCTCCATGTCCCCTTGCCTGGCTTTGTTTTCCTTTATCGACCTCAGGCCCTCAGCATACGTGACACATACATACGTATTTACTTACCGTCTGTCTCTCCTTATTCACGTTTGTGCTCCCTGAGAAAAAGGATTCTTCCCCTGCTATATTCCCAGTAGCTAGAATAATGCCTAGCACATAGCAAGTGCTAAAAACATACTAGCTGTAAACTTTAATTTTCCTTTTTGTCATTTCAGTATTGTTTGTCCTATGGTAAGATTTAGTGGTTTCTAAATATTCAAAATGCCACATTCCATAAAGAGAAGCCGATTTATGCAGTTGGCACGGTGTTGAGCTGTCTGTCCCACCTCCCTAATTTCATGAATTTGCCATGCTTATGGATTCATCGCATTTTGACGAGACATTCTTTACATTAGTTTTCTTCATTAAAAAATTTGAAATATAATTTGCTGATTATACCTGCCAAATTCTATAAAATTAGTCATCATGGGCATGATACAGTATATAATTTCTTTATGTATCAAATACACTTGCTTTTTAAAACATGGCTTAAAGGATTATTAATACAGATTGACGTAGAACTTAGCCCGGTGCTGATTATGTCTTTCATTTGAATACTAATCTTAAATTAGCACAGATCTATTTTCTGATTGTTAATTTAGAAAAGCTTTCTCAATGCAGAAGTATATTTTCTCTTGATTGAAAACAGTTCCAGACTTTTTGAATTAATTTGTGAAATGCCATTTACAGTATTGGAATTTTAAATATATATTTGTGCTGTGTGGCAGATGTATGCTCACATAGTAGCATTTCTTGGATACATAACATATTTTAAGAATAACTGGCGTAACAAAGAAACTTGAAAAATTGTATCTTGGCACAATCTTGCAGGTAGAAGTATTGAAGGAGACAGCCACGTGAATCAGTTCATATGTGAACGAAATGGTCTGCGCCTGTTGCCTAATAGTCTTACTTAGTAATTAACCCTATTTAGGATATTGAACTATTATATTAATACTTTTATGAATTAATACTCTTGTTGTTTCTTAACTTTTCATGTATTTGTTTTACCTTGTCAACTTGATTATGACCTTCTTGACCATTGCAACCATATCATACCTACTTTGTTTCTAGATTGTCTAATGGAGTATTTTACACATGGTTGACACAAAAATCATTTGGTGGTACATCAATCGGTTCTGCAGGATAAAGAGGAAGCCAAGATAATCAACTTGCAACTAAATTAAAAGCCCCTGTAGGCTCACGGGTCCAGGCAAGGGTTTGTGTCTGTTCATGTCTTCAGCCCCAGTGTATTGAACAGCTCTTGGAACCTAGCAAGCATTTAATAATGTGTGTTCATCTGGACTATTGTACTAATACAGATTATTTATTCCCTAAGAATACTACAAAATAGAATAATCCTTACCGAACACATACTTGTAGTCATGAAATTATCGCAATGAAAACTTTTGCTTTGATTGCTGTAAAACCATATTACAAGTGAATCTTCATTTTGGGTTAATAATGGTATTTATTTATGTTATTGTTTAGGAAAATAATCTATATATTGTGGAAGAATGGGTCATTTTGCACAAGTTCAGCAACTCCTATATAGCTTTTTAAATCATTGTTAACAATTTATTACTATCACATATCAATGCCTATCACAAGGATTATACTCACTGATATCGTATAATAGTTTTTCTATTTTTCTCTCTATGAGTCCTTTTGCATAATCTGCATATCCCTGTAATATTTCTCTGGAATATTCCTGTTTAATGAGGTTTGGTATTCTCACAGTGTCATAGAATGGTTGGACTGAGAATGCTATTATCAAACATCTATTCCCCAATCCCCACCCCTTGCATTAGTTTAATGCAGGAGAAAGCATTTTCAAAACAGATTCAGAATCAAATCCCAATTGAGTTAGGAAATGGTCACTAGACATGACCATTATATGCACTGTCCCCACAATTTTGGAAGGGACTCTGCCCAGGCCCACTGCACACTGCTGCACAGACCGTGCACTGCAACATTCCAGGGCATGCCATTTATACTGTGATATTTCTTAGCAGTGTCTCCACTGTATACAGTACACAGATGTGCAGCCATGGAGGTCCCAAATCTGTTCCATGTTTGTTTCATGGGTTAACATGCTCTATTTCATGAAACTCAAGTACTCTCACAATAGTTGAAAGAGCCAAATGCTGAGCACCCACCCTAGGGCTGTGGATCTTGGTTCACAAAAGATTAAACTAGACTACTCATTTTTCTCTCTTGAAAACTGAGCAAAGAATGTAGCTATCAGAGGTAGTGGAAACAGAAAACACAAATGTGCTGAGAAACGTCTTGATGCAGAAGAGGGAGGGAACCTCTAATGAGCTGTGTGCAAGAAACAGTTATGAAGGAACAGAAACTGTGACTCAGCCGGTGAGGCAGATTGTTGGGTAGAGAGAAATTGGAAAGAACCACTGAGAAAAGTAGACACCCTGCTGGCCCTAGGAGAGAGTAACGGGGAGCAATTCTTTCAGCAAAAGTCTCAAACAGGTGGGTTCTTCATAACATTGTTTGCTCAAAACATTTAATTTTCATGCTTTTAGGTGAAGACTGGCCTTCTCCAATTCATCACAGCCTCATCATCCTCTATTGCCTTATACCTTGACACTTCAAGTAATCGTATTACCTTCCTGACTCTTGGGAGTTTCCCACTTATGCCCAAAGTCAACTTGCACTCCAGAGCAAGCCTCTGGCTTCATTCTCCATCTGGGTCAGGTCCAACTCAATTCTCGTATAACCCCAGTGTCCTTACCATGAGATGTGTTCCCCCTGAGCTATTTTGAGTGAACCTCTCTTTGTTGCAGGAGAATCAACAGTCCTGAGTGGAGCAGTGGATCTCACATCAAGCTCAGAGCTCACTTCACAGTCCCACAAGCAGACCTGTCTGCTGAGCTGTTCATCTGGAGAGTTCTCCTACTTTATCGCTGTATTTATTTATTTATTACACACACAGGACATTTTAGCCTGGCTGACAGACATAGTAATTTTGAAAACTAACTAATATTGATTACTTGTAGATTAGAAGAAAGTAGGAAAGAAAGGAAAGAAGGTAGATAGGTATGGGGGAGGGAGGGAGGGCAAAGAAATGTAGAAAATATGATCATCGCTGATAGTATTGAGATTTTCTGTTCCCATCTAATAAGCTCATGGAATATTTAAAACCTCAAGTTGTTGGATTTCTCCATTTTGCTTATTTTTGTAATGTTTTATTTTGGCAGATCTCAATATTTGGTCAGCTTTGTTGTTTTGTATTCAAATTCTCTCTAAGCATATCTATCATAAAGTGGAGATCTCTGGAACTTCAGGTTTCTCACTCACACTTCCAGATACTTCCCAGAAAAACTGCCTTAAAAATCTAGTATCTGCAGAAAGATATTCATACAGAAGGGGAAAGGTGAGTTTATATTCTTTATGTTTCTCTATATCAGAGGAAAGACATGTTTTTCCAAATGTTACTGGCAGAAAATCTGTGACAGTGGTGTTCTGGGAACAAAGAATTGGTAGAGAAAGGGTGGTCTGAAGTAGAAAAGAAACATCAGGGAACAGATTTTGGAAATCATTGTGAATGTGTTTTGGTGAACAACAAAAATAATAATAAGTTGTCATTATATGTCATTATATGTCATTATATGTATAAACTTGACATTTTACAAAAGCTTTATTTGCTCATCCATGACAACCCTGTAAAGATGGTATTATTTCCATTTTATAGATGAGAAAATACTTTGTGCATTTCAAAGAACTCCCAGCCAGGTTTCATGATTGTAAGTCTAGTGTTCTTTCCACTATAGCAAACCTGCTCTCCAGTATTGCAGGGTCATGCCCAAGATGAAACAACACAGCTGGCTGGTGTCACTGCTCCTCCTCCACTGGACTTTGTTGTGGATGGGATGGTGCTTGCTCTGTCTGAACTGCTCCCTTGTTTAATGCCAGTTTGCCTTTTGCCTTCTCAACATATCTTCATGCGTCAATAATCACTGGATTTTACACTTTTCAAGAAAGAAGGTATAGATAATATCTACAACAACATTAAGAAACATAAAAGAATGTAGAGTTGCTAAGAGAAGAAATGAGTGATCTGAATCTAAAGGTGAAAATGCCAACTATGGACAAAATCGACTTACCAATGAAACAAGCAAAAGACAGTGAATCAAAACTTTTGCCTGTAAGAATTTCCTCAAAGGCACTCAACTACTGCTCGTTAGGAATATTTTGCTAACTATCCCCCATAGCATCAACTGCATGGTTGTCACATTCGCATGGTAATATGTTGGATAGAAAGAAGCCAACAGATAGAGTTGGAGGGTGTCATGTTTCTTTAATGGCAGAGGATATGGAAAATTCAGAATATAATTATAGAAGTCAGGAGATGGTGTAGTGTGCTCCCAGAGAGAGCTGGCTACCCAGCTCCTTCAAAGTTCTCTATGGATAATAAACTTATGATGCACTAAGGATGCTACCACACACATGAAGCAAGATTTTTTTTCCAGGAAAAAGAAATGTCATTCTTAAGACAACTCTCATTTTCTCATGATTGTTCTGGGGACTCAGTCTCCACTGTGGAACTGCATACAATCCATGCCAAACAATCTCAACAAAATCATGAGTGGGTTGTACATCCATCAATATTAGGGGAATTGGAGGTGGAACAGTGGTTATGTAATTTAACTTGCTTTGGGTGAGGAGGCTGGGTCCAGTGACTTCTCAGGGACTTTCCATGTTTAATAATCTAAATTTCCCTAAATGTTGATTTTAGTAAATGTAGGGCAAGATTTAAATATATCTTTGGTTTAAAATATAATTTTGTAATGATATGTATAAGTTATCTTTATTATACCCACTCCCATACACACAGAGATTTATTTCAAGGTATTGGCTCACATGATTGTAAGGGCTAGAAAGTCCAAAATTTGCAGGGCAGGACAGCAGGCTGGGAGTCAGGCAGAAGTTGATGATACAAGCATGATGAATTTCTTCTTCTCTGGAAAACTGTATTAGTCCATTTTGTGCTGCTTTAACAAAATATTGCACAGACTGGGTCATTTATAAAGAACAGATACTTACTTCTTATAGTTCTAGAGATCATGAAGTTCCAGGTCAAGGCACCAACATTTGATGAGAGCCTACTTGCTCTTTCCTTCTATGAAAGGGCAAGGGAGGGTGGAACTCTGTGTCCCCACATGGCAGAAGAACAGAACAACTCCCACAAGCTTTTTAAATGGCAGCATTAATTTATCCATGAGCTAAACACCTCCCACTAGGCCCCACCTCCCAACATCATTGCATTGGGGATTAAGTTTTCAATACATGAATTTCAGTGAAACATACAGACCATAGCATTCTGCCCCAGCCCCCAAAATTCATGTCCTTCTCACTTGCAAAATACATTTCTTCCATTCTAATAGCCACAAAAGTCTTAACTCCTTCCAGCACCAACTTTAAGTCTCATCTAAATGTCATATTGATGAGACTCAAGCTATGATTCATCCTGAGGCAGTTAGCTCTTCAGCTGTGAATGTGTGAAATCAAACAAGTTATGCATTTCCAAAATACAAGGATGGGGCAGGCATAGGATAGATACTTCCATTCCAAAAGGAAGCAATAAAAAGAAGGAAAAAGAAGCCAGTCCCAAACCCTACTGGGCAGACAGCATTAAATCTTAAGGCTGGTGAATAATCTTCTCTGTCTCCACATCCTCCCTTTCAGACAAACTGGGGTAGGGGTTGGGCCCACAAGGCCCTAGATAGCCCTATCTCCATGGCTTTACTTCATAAAGTCCATCCCTCAGCTCTCACACATTGAAATTCATGCCTGTGGCTTTCTCAGGCTAGTGCTGCATATAGGTGGCTCTATATTTCTGGGGTCTTTGGGGCAGCCCCTTTCCCTTGGATCCACTAGGCATTGCTCTAGAGGGGACTCTCTGCAGCAGCCTTTGAAATCTGTGTGGAGGCACCCATGTCTCCACTGCTTACAGTGCACTCTACATGCCTGCAGAATCAGTACCATGTGGATGCTGCCATGGATCCTCACTTGTACCCTTGGAAGCAGTGGCCTGAGCCATACCTGGGCCTGCTTGCACCACAACTGGATGGCTGATGAGTGCTATGTCAGAGTGCAGGGAGCAAAGATCTGCAGTGGGCCTTGGCAGCAAGTTTTATGTTCCAGAGGTGCTCTGGGCCCCTCCCTTTAAATCATTTTCCCTTAAGTCCCTGGAACTCTGGGCCTGTGATAGGAGGGGCAGCCCCAAAGATCTCTGAGGTGCCTTTGGGGTCACTTCCCCTTTGTCTTGCTGAATAGCACCTGATTCCTTTGATCTATGCCAATCTCTTGTCAAGTGGTCTCTTGGCCACGCCTTCGGTTTTCTCTCTGAAACAAGATTTTTTTTTCTTTACATAACCAGGCTGAGAACTTTCCAAATCTTTACATTCTGCTTCCCTTTTAATTATAAACTCCATCTTCTATTTCTCTCTTTTTTATTTTGCTATAAGCAGTTAAGAGAAGCCACACAGCATTCTGAATGTTTTGCTGCTTGGAAATTTCTTCTGCCAAATATCCAAGTTCTTTGCCACTTTATGACAAAGATGGCCTTTTCTCTTGCTTCCCATACCTGGTTTCGTATTTCCTCCTGAGACCTCAGCAGAATGGCCTTTACTATCCACATTTCTATCAACATTCTGCTCACAGAAATACAGGCTTTGTCCAGCATTCACTACAAAATGGTTTCAGTCTCTACTCATTATCCATTTTGAAAGCTGCTTCTGCATTTTTAGGTGTTTGTTATCACAAGATCCCATTCTTGGTACCAATTTATGTCTTTGTCTTTTTTGTACTGCTTTAACAAAATACCACAGACTGAGTCATCTATAAAGAGCAAAATTTATTTCTCACAATTCTGGAGACTGGGAAGTCCAAGATCAAGGCACCAACATCTGATGATCACTTTCTTGCTCTGTCCTCACATGGAGGTAGGAGGATGGGCAAAAGAGGGACAGACGCTGTGTCCTCCCATGGCAGAAAGTCATAAGACAAGCAATCCACTCCCACACGCCCTATTTTATAGCAGCAGCAGCAGCAGAGCTCCCATGACCTAAATACCTCCTATTAGGCCCCAATCTCAGCACCATTACATTGTGGATTAAGTCTCCATCACATAAATTTTGGGGAATATACCTGGGCCATAGCAGAGGGTAATCTGCTTTACTCAAATCTATGAATTTAAATGCTAATCACAGCTAAAAATCATGTTCACAGAAACATCCAGACTAGTGTTTGACCAAACACATGAGCACCATAGCTTCACCAACTTGACACATACAATTAACCATCACAGGGTATTAAAAAAAACTTGAAGATTATTATAATTTACTTTTAAAATAAATAAAACTTTATCATGGTGGCAATAATTAGATATTCTTGGATTTCAGTGATTCAAACTGATTTGTATTGTCCAGCTGTGGTCTTTTGTCTTTGTACTGGTGAGAGAAAGCAATTTCTAGATCTTTGACCACCTGAGATATCCCTCCATAGAATCACCGTATTGCTGTTCTAGAAGCCGGAAAGGACCCTGACACAATCCAGGCCAGGGAGTTTATTTGAAAGGAGACTCTTTTCCCTCCAACTCTGTTTTTGTCAGTCACAGTTGACACTGTGCTCTTTCCTAGAGGTCAGGGTGGAAATTTGGTTATTATACTGCCCAAAGGTTATCTTTTGTCCCTGAGATTATCTTTTAGAACAGAGAGAGCTCAGAGGATGGGCCCAAGATAGCTCTGGGCGAGATTCTGTAAGAGTTTCATGGTTCTTGTATTACTTCATTTGATGGAAAGTTAGGAGGTAGGAGACAGAGTGTAGTAGAAAGAGCAAGGATTTTTGCTTTAAGATTGTAATGCCTCCTCACTCCTTTCCTCCCTTTCTTATTTCTAAAACCATCCCTCAGGTACCTCAGAGCTCAGGTGTTCTCATTCCCTTTAGTGTTGAATTTGCAGATGTGAGGAATTTGAGAATTTCTTCCCTCAGGGAACAAGTTTAGGATAAGTATTAGCTGCATTTCACTTTTTGAGAATTAGTTATTCTCCCTAGAAATGGGAATGATAGTTGCCATGTGGTAGGATTGCTATTTATAATGATAAAAATGTATATCTATGATATGAAATAACTGTTTTGGAAGGAATAAAGGGAGGGAGGAAAGAAGGAATGAAGAAAGGGAAGGAGGCAGGAAGGAAGAGAAGAAATAAGGAAGAAGAGCGGGAGAAGAAGGAAGGGAAAGAAAGCCCCGCAGTGGTGTCTGGGGCTTAGTGAGGGATCTTCGGGGCCTCCTTGCATCACAGCTGGGAAGAAGCATGGGCTCCCTGAAAGCGGCAAGACGGAAAGCTTCCAGATAACTTTTCCTTCAGAAAGTTGAGGCTCTCAGGACTGTGGATCCTTTAGTCAGATCAAGGAAATCCTTTCAAGTCACTCAATCTTCAGTGTGTATTGTTTAGTGTTATGCATTCATGAAGACTCAATTATTGTGAGACATTAGGCCAAAAGCCAAAGAACAAATGCCTAATAGTGATGGAACCAGATAGGGAAAAATTAATCCACTGGTGTTCTTGGAGGATTCCACCCCGAAGAGCACTCCCCTGTTACAGAATGTGTTCATCAACCCAATTTGTGACGGATAAATTCTTTTGGCCAGAGGGAAAGCAGTGGGGTGGTGGCTTTGGGCTGGCTGAGGGGAGGGAGAGGCAGGAGTGCCAGTGTGTCATGGAGACCTGCAACCCCAGGGAGCTTCCTGGATCAGGAGCTCAGCTGGAAATCCACCCTCGTATTTGTGCCAAGGCCACACTTCCCACAGCTACCCCCTAGCCAAGGACTTATAGAAGGGACTGCAGGGAGCTCTCTTGTCCTCGTTCTGCTGAGCAAGGACACAAAGAGAAGGGTCTGCAACCCAGAAGAAGGCCCTCTTATGCTGTCTTGGTCCTTTCAGGCTCCTGTAACCAGATGCCTTACCCTGGCTACCCTGTCAACGTGAGAAACATATTTCTCACTTCTCTGGAGGATGTGAAGTTCAAGATCAAGGCATAATCAGTGTTGGGTGAGGGCCTGATTTCTGGTTTGTAGACAGCACCTTCGCCCTGCATCCTTACATGGTGGAAGTGTTTAGGATGCTCCCCCGGGCATCTTCTGTAAGGGCATGAATCCCACCCACCCAGCTCCACCTTCAGGACCTAATCACCTCCCAGAGGCTCCACCTCTCAATATCACCACCTTTGGGGCAAGATTTCAGCATATGAATTTTATGGGAACACAAACATTCAGACCACAGCAGATGCCATAAATAAGACTTTTGTACCCTCGAGGTGACTGAGTACAAGTGAAGACTACTGAAAATGGGAATAATAAGATGAAGATTTTGCATTAGAAACATCTTTGTATAGGACAATGGGGAGCTGGGCAAGGCCAGATACTTGGCCAGGGAGAAGAAAGGATGGAAATAATCCAGGTAAGTGAGAAGCGTGGATTTGTAGAAAATGTATGAAAGAGAAAAGAATGTGCATCTATTGCTTTTGGTAGGGAAAGATCAGGAAAACTCAAAATTTTGCTATCTCTTCCACAAAACATGTATAATACGTGCACAATAGTACGTCTCTATTGAAATATTCGTTGCTGGTTCTTTTAAATCAATGCTCATTTGTTGTTGTTGTTTTTTTTCAATTGGATAAAGACCAGTTGCCAACTAAATTTTATGTTGCTCAGAAGAAATTTAAAAATAAAGCCCTTATTTGTTTGTTTGTTTGTTTATTTAAACAGAGTCTTACTCTATCCATCACCCAGGAATCTACAAACACTGTCTAGGAAATATGTATTAATGTATTTTCTGATTTCAGTGAAATTGCAAAGCTCCCCTTAGTAGTATGCAGCGCGGAGCTGACTGCGGCCCAAGGCACGCAGCTGGCGGAACGGCAGACGGTGCTGAGCAGGCCCCCGTCTCTGCCGCGGGTCCCCCCAGACAGCCAAATAACAGCCTTGCTTCTTGCTGCTTCAGCAAGCAGCAAGGCATATTTCCCAGTGAAAAATCATGATATCTTCACATTATTAGGAATGCACACTGCATTCCCGTGAGTGTATTCAGAGTTCACTTTAAGACGCTCTTGAAATCTTAGTCCCCATCAGAAAGCTAACACCGCACATTGTACACATTACCTGTACTTATTTGGTTTCATTAGATCTTCTCAAAGTTCAAGAGTTGTTATTTCCCCCATTTCACAGTTTCAAAACTGAGGCCCAGAAACAGACAGAAATGTGTTCAAAGTCACAGAGAGATTCACCAGCAGAGCACGAATCAAGTTAAACCCAAACCTAAGTTTTTTGCTGCCTACTCTAAACATCCCCCAGAATCAGGTTTCTTACTTGTCTAGGGTTTGCTAGAATGAGGACGTTGAAAAATTAGTGAGAATTGTCTATGCCTTCAACCAAAAAATGTGTAATTGTCTCTGGAGTGTCAGAAAGTAAGACTTCTCCAGCGTGAAATTTAAGAGAAACCACTGAACTTTCCTTCTGGACGTCGAAGAAAGCAACACTGCCAGCACCCGTGTGTCTGGGGCTATGCGATTCATTTGAGGCAATGGGACGTTCGCCACCTTCAAGCCCTTTGTTTTATCCTCTAAGCTCTGTTCTCCCTTTTTTCCCAGCCCGGATTTTGGAGAGAACGGTGAGATCCTACAATGAGCCATTAAATGGAAGGAAGTCTCCTCCCTGAATCATCACATGGAAACTGCCTGACCAAACTTTAATTGCACTGATCTGAGTGAACACTAAGTCTTTATTTTGATAATCCAATAAATATTTTGGAATTATTTGTTACAGCATCTGAGCATGGCATACCCTGGCTAATACAGATTATTTTTTTCTGCCACCGTTTGGTTCTTGCTGCCATAATCTATCACTTGGACTACTAAAGTACCCTGAAACTGATCTTTCCTCATACTCTCTTGCTCATCTCTGATCTATCTTTAATCACATCTAGAAATATTTTGAAGACAAAAGTTTGATCATTACATATCATTGCTTAAAAACTTCTACTGGCTTTTCAAAGTTCCTGGGTAACCCTTCCCCACAGGAACTGGTTCCATACAGTGTCCTCTGTCCTCATATTCTGCCATTACCTCTTTGTATTTCCTTCACGATTTCTATCCATTAATTTTTCTGTCATACTGTGATTTCTCCTACCTGGTGTTGTACTGGTGTTTAATGACTAGCTGTCCAAGAAATAAATATGTATCTAATGTGTGTATAAATTTATTTAAAGATTTACAATTTGCAAATAATGAAATATTCAATACTGTTCTGTAAATACCATTTTGCCAGTTTATTCTCCCAGAATGTGTTCATTGATTTTTGCCAAACTTTTGTATCCACCCCCAGCCTGCAGTTGCAATCAAAGCATGATTTGACAAATTCAGACCATGAATAAGAGTGTGATTACTATCTGATTCAGCCAAGGAGAGTTTCTCACAACATTGACAAATACATGTACTTCTGATATGATGTTGTTGGTATTTTCACTTAGTAAACAAATAAGACAAAAGTAAAATCACAAAAATGTGTATTGGAACCTCACTCGTTTGTCAAGGATGTGAGTGGCTCCTTTGCTGAACCAGATAAGAGTTTTCAATCACTGGAAGAATATTTACTCATTTATTTGGTGCTACTCATAATCTAACATCTATAGACATACACATTTTTAAGTGCAGTCAGTGTTGTTACTTCCATCCCTTTCTTAAATCTAGACAATCAACAAAACGAAGATTGAGCCTTGACTTGTAAAGTTTCCTATCTCCATAGTATAAATATTCCCAGCATGGCTAATTTCAAGCTTCCAATGAGACATCACTGGACGTTGAATTGAGAAGAGAAACGTATTAAGTAGCACAGTATGTCTCATTTCCACCGCACGAATACCACCGGCATCTGCACACCGCGGCTCCTGCTCAGGGCTCTTCCATGTGCCTGGAATTCTTTTCTCGCCCTTGTTGCCTGGAGACCCATCCCCCACTGTATACCTCGAAGTCTATGTGATCGGGGAAGCCTTCTCCTATTCCCTGGACTAGAACATTTTAGTCTATTTTGTTTTTGTACGATTTTAAATCTGTTTTTGCCCATGATTAAATGAACTTTTATTTCGCTACGCTTTAGCGTATATAACGAACTTTCACGTGTATTTTCACATTTGTTTTTCAGTTGTGTTAGATAGAAAATATATAATATCCTCTCTTTTTAGATGAGAAACCGAAGGTCGGTAAATATATGGGTATTTTCTTAAGTAATCTGCACGACGGGAGTTATAGAGATGATGCCTAAATTTGGGGTTTTCAGATCTCAGATGCTGTGATTTTCTGTTTTAACTTTCATGCACAGACTTAAGACTGTGATAACTTTGAGTAATTATTCTATGACTAATGTCACAAGAAAGAATATCGTTTTAAAAGTATATCATGATTTAAAAACTAATTAACAGCTATTATTTAGTAAACACTTTTGCAAGATACATAACAGTGTTAAGTTGCCACAGACTTGTTCTTTTCTAGCTTTTTGAAATAACCGTAAATACATAAAACAAAGGGGAAAATTTATTGTGGGTGGGACTGGGGACTGGGGAGTCTTTCTGATTTTAGACAGCCCGGGAATTTCCTGCTGTCTGAATTTTCTTTCCTCGTGGCATCTTTCGATATTTGCCGAGAACTGGTGAATCTCTCTGTGTTCTCCAGCACATATTGCAGTAAGTTCCCATGTGATTGGCTTAGCTTATTACTGTAAAACCCAGGGGAGGCAAAGCCCTTCATGTCATGGGTCACCTGCTGGCCTGCAGCTGGGCTGCTCAAGGTTTGGACCTTCCCACTGTGGTCCAATCAGTAGTGTGTGTGTCTTTTAAAGGAGGCTGCGGGTGGGGTATGGAGGGTGTGGTTTCGGTGTCCAGGTTTTGGAGATAACTGATGATCGCGAGTAGTGTAAGGTCTGGTCTGCATCATCTGACTTCAGAACTGTGAGATGATATAGATATTTTTGCCCAGAAAGACCTGACTTTAATTTCCATTTCTGATTTTTACTAGTTATAGAAACCTTATACAAGTTACTTACTTCTTTGAATTTTGGTTTTCTTAATGGGAAAAAAAGGGGGGAGAGGACATTCAAAATACCTGTCTTACAGAATTGTTTCAACAATTACATGCAATGACATATGTAAATCTCCTGGCTGGGAACCTGACACATAGTAGGGACTTGAAAATGTCATTTCTTTCCTGTAGATAAAGATCTCATTGGAAGAATTTATGCACACAGCTAAAGAGGCTTTCATACCAGGCATTAAAAATAAGCAAATAAATAAATACATACATAAATATACCAAAATTTAAGTAATTTAACATCAAGCACAATTTTTATTTCATGAGGATAAAGTACATTATACTGGGGTTTTTCCAGGTGATACTCAAAGGCTGTCTCCGGCTATGACCACAGAGCACTTTAGTGGGATGGGCTGGCCAAGACTCAGACTTGGGAGGTAGACTCTTTGGTTTGAATCTGGCTCATTTACTTGCTGTGTGATCTTGCACGAGTTATTTGGCTTCTCTGAGCGTCAATTTTCTTATCCGTACATGGGGATGTGAATAGTGCTTACTTCCTAGGGTTATTGTGAGTATAAACTGTCCGAAGAGATGAAGCACCAAGAACAGTGTCTAGCAACATTGCAGTCATTACACTATTACCCCCACCGTGCAGTTTGCTCACACTGTGGTGTTTGCCAGCAGTGACGTGATACCATCGTCATCACTGCACACTTCTGGATAGACCTAGGTACATGGAACAGAATGAGGCCCCTTGGAGAGTTTTCATAGAGCCCCCAACAATGGGTTAACGTGGGCCATTGCATGTCTTCAGTAGGTCCCAAGGAACTGAATGGTGGCAGTTCTCTGTGAAGCCCTGGACCCCATCCACACGGTGCCTCTGCAGGGACAACTGTCCGTGTCTCCTGGGTGAGCTCAGACCCCGGAGAGACCAGCCACACAGCATGGGAAGGGGATGGTACCACAGGCTCTTGTGGCCCTTGATGACACAGCCATGAAGCTTTTCTTTTGTCCTGATTCCCAGTGTCCCATTTTCATACTGACAGTCCCCAGAAGGGGACAGTGAGCCCGCCCAGTGTTCCATAATGTTATTTTGTGATTCCGTGCTCTCCTGGGATGGCATGTCACGTTTGGGGCGGTGAGAGCAGGCATTAGGCAGCACCAGCTTTGTCTACAGAACATTTAAACAGTCTGTCTTCTTTCCATCATCAACATATACAGGCGATTCTAAATAATGGTGGCGATAACATACACCTTTCAGAAAAATAACTTTAATGGTCTAAATTCTAAACAATTGTCTTGGTTACTGTTGAGTGAGTTTTAAGAATACAGGTAAACCTTAAATTATCACATTTTTGTAACTTATCCTTTAATAAACACTGTATTCAGTGTGGAAGTTAATTTGGAGACACTCAGTTATATAGTCAGAAAGGAACATAGCTGCACAGGTTTGTCTTGAGAGTAAATTCTTAATAAATCTGACATGCTGACACTCACTGCATGCACAGCTTCCGTCTCCAGCCCCCGTGGGCTGAAATATTCCTATATTTAAACGAACATCAAAACAAAGTGATTGCTCAGTGGTTTGCTTCCATTCTGACATTCTAG
The DNA here is from genome assembly GCA_008086735.1 of Cheirogaleus medius. Lineage (NCBI taxonomy): Eukaryota > Metazoa > Chordata > Mammalia > Primates > Cheirogaleidae > Cheirogaleus > Cheirogaleus medius. The sequence goes on from VBSM01002608.1 coordinate 171,351,631, forward strand.
ATGACCACCTGAAGTGTTTGA
>VBSM01002608.1:171351751-171364841 GCA_008086735.1 Cheirogaleus medius
GAAGGAAGGAAGGAAGGAAGGAATAAAAGAGGCAGGGAGAGAGGGAGGGAAGGAAGAAGAGAGGCAAGGAGGGAAGGAAAGAGAGAAAGAGGGATGGGCCCAGTTAGGGAATGGCTTTTGTTCCAACACCAACAGGTATACAATTCTATCTGCAAGTACAATATCACTATCTGGACCCCAGAAAAACCAGATCGCTTCCCAGTTCTTTAAAAACTTTGAAGACTCTGGTTAGAACCAACCTAAAAATGACAAATTACATCTGGAATTGAGCCAGTCTCAGATGTATAGCAAGTTTGTACCAACTTTTACCACCCCCCTCCCACCCCAGGCAAGATGAATGACCCTCCCTTAAAAGGCTACCCCTTTAATGTGCAAATAATCCAAGCATTTTCTTAATAAAATCTGCTTGTATGCAAATTAATTTATATATGCAGTGTACATGCACATAAAATGTAGAACATACATTTTGTTTCTATTAAATAAAAATATTTACTGTTAAATAAAAATAAACTAATTGCCCTTTTTCAATTCCATTTTAATTTGGGAGTGCATATACTCTCCTAATTTACTGGAAAGACCTGCGATTCCTATACTGCTTGTGGAAAGTCCACACAGTGCCTGTGTAAGCTGAACTTCCCTTTTAAATTATAAATATGTCTGATCATACTATTAAAAGAATATACATACGCACACTAAAATCTCACATCTACATGGAACATTATTTGGAAACAAAGCTTACGTTGTGTTCTAATAATTGTGTTCTAATGTGTTCTAATAATTTTCTCTTATGTTATAAAATATTTTAATAATATTTTACTCTAGCAACAATTCTGTATGTGTATGTACATGTGTGGGGGGTGTGTGATGTGTGTGTCTACGTATTTGTGATGTGTGTGTAGCTTGTATGTATGTGTGTGGTTAGTGTGTGTGTATGTGATGTATATGTGTGTGTGTGTGAGAACTCAGTTTAATTTATTTTATATAGCCAAGATGTGGAAATAAATGCATAGAGGATGTTATTTTGAAGCTCAGGAGTCATGACAGGGAGTATGTGCCTGGTGGGGGTGCCTTCGGAGTGCAGTGGGGGAGGGGTGTCTTAGGCTATATTTCCCATGAAAGGTGCAGGACAACCTGAAGACAGCACCACAGGGACCTCACAAGGGAATCAGGATCACTTATGTTCTCTCTGTAAAGCTTCTAGTTTAAGCATACCTATGTATGCAGAGGAGATGGACCCTTTATAGAGGAAACTGATTGGTGGGCTCTGCAAATGAGTGAAAATGCTAATCTTTGCCTCCAAGAAACTAGACTACATCAATAATGGATCCTCAACAATGACACAGAGATCTTGCACTTCTATATTTGGTTTCTTTTCCAGCATTTTAGCCCCATAATTTTATAAGGCCTAAATTGACTGTACTTGGAAGATTCTTGTTCAATATTTCTTTAAAAATTATGGGTTCCCAGATGGGTTCCTCGAATATATCAATAAATGTGATTGTTTTAGGGACAATTAAAATGAAAATAGATCAATATACATAAAATACAAGAAATGGTTAGTTAGGTCACTGTTATGGTTTTGTTAATGAAAAGTACATATACAATACGAATAAACCTAAGGCGACCACTTTAATATTAAAAATAGTAATGTAAGAAATCCAGTTTAACAATGAAACCAAATTCGTGGAATGTTTTTTTATGTCACAATACTGGAAAGATTTAAGATCTCAGAAGTTGCTGGGTCAATTTCTACCTGGCCAGAGGGTTATTGTGATTTGTAGTTCAGAAATGAAGGCCAGAGTATTTTACTTTTGTCTCATATGATCTTACTTGTTAAAAGTTTCTGAACATTGCTCGGAAGTGGCAGAGGGCTACCACAAAGACAGCGCCCCTCGCCAGGAATTTTCATAACTGGGGACACTTAACAGGGCAGCTCACCTTCCCTGCAGCCTCTCTGCATCCCGACATGCATATCAATGGCGAAGGGAAAAGGGCTCCGCTGGGGTGGGGGCTGCTTGGCTGTCCGCATTGATCAGGGCAGGAGGATTACTGCACTACTGACTGCTAATCGATAGATATTGAGTGCAATCCCCTGCTCTAAATTCAGCAGGGTTAATAAGCGTCCACAAAAGCAATGGGCTGAAATACAATCTTCCCATTCAAGGAGCCTGAGATGTAGGACTGTTTGTTTCAGCAGCTGCCTGTGGGTCAGTGGGAGGCAGCAGCTTGGACTTTTACCCCAGCTTGGCCTGGAGCAGTCTGGGCTGACTAAGCGTGTGTGCACTTTAGAGACAGCCAAGTTAGGGATGTGGTTCTGGGCTCCGCAAAGTCTTTGTTCTCTCTCTCTCTCTTTCTCTCTCTCTCATATTCATAGAAAACTGCTCATGATTTTGTGCCTGAGATCTTTGGGGTCCTTGGTATGGAATACCCTAGAGTACTAGACTCTTGCTTGAACATAAAGCATCATCTGTTTAAGAAGGAAAAAAGAAAGGAAAGAAGGAAGGAAGGAGGAAGGAAGGAAGGAAGAAGGGAAGGAAGGAAAGAAAGAGTCAGGAAGACAACCTATATGTTTTTGATATGGAGGGAAACACCAGCAGGCTTAGGCACATACAACGTGAATATTTAATCATATACTGTCTAGGAAAAACAGTCCTGGTGCAACCATATATTTTCTCTGGCAGAGATGAGATGGGAGCTGAAGAACTAAGAGAGAGGAAATTTGCATGTTTTTATATCCTTCTCTCTTGTGCACAGAAAGCCTGTGGTTCCAATTACCAGTAATTCTGACACGTCATACTTAGCTCAGAGACAAAAGGCAGAGAAACAGCCTCTGTTTTGAATTTCAATATAGGTGAGAACACATAATGCAAAGATAAAGGGGACTTTAAATTTGTGTTGTCCCACAGTAGGTCTCGATTTTCATTGCACAGTCCCGGCTTCAATGCTGTGTTTTGTCCCGTGGAGCCCCATCCATCTTCTTATACTTGCCCAAGTAGTAGGATGGTTTTAGTTTTGCGGGTCCACAACTCAATAGCCTTTCTCAGGCCCTTGTTGAAGGTAAGTTTCCCAAGTATAGATATCACGGGTTTGTGGCTTTGTAGTTAAAAACACACAAACAATTAAGTTTTTAAAACACTTAACCATATTGTAAGAAAGGGAAAGATGGATCCAAGATATTTAAACAGGCAGGGTTAGCTATCCGCCTTCTAGTGTTCTTTTCCCCCAAATGCAACGTGAACGATAACTACCTTACGGTTTATCTGCTATTAAATTTTCCAAATGACAAATTCACTCATTTTTAACTTATAGATTCTTGTCTACATTTGGGCAATGACTATATCCAGTGTCCATCCTGGTTTTCGATTGCTAGATACCCAGAATGAAAGGAAAATACACTTTCCTTTGTTTTTGTGCAGCTTCATCTTCTAATGAGGCCAGCCCTGGGGTTGGGGGGTGGCACCTGCCACCTTGAGGGCCTCATTTACTGGTCTCTGTGTCTTCCCACTGAAAACCAGAGTGCTCCCTATTCCTGTGGATTCACCCTTCCCTTATTAATGTTTTAACACAGGAATGGAAAGAATAACATTTCATATTAAATTTCAATTCTGTGATGTACACTTTTATAATCAAACTATTTTATTATGCAAAAAAATGCAAGTTAAATATTTCTGTGGTTTACATGTTTTATAAGTTTGTGTAGTGATGACCCTCACTCATCCACCTTCATTCTTTGTACTCTGACGTCTGACTATGTTGCCCTGGAGGCTAAGAAGAAGAAGAGCAAGAAAAAGAAGAAGGAAGAATAGAGTCAAAGAAGCATCCTCAAGTGTGGTTTTGATCGGTTTTATGCTCAATGTGAGGATAACACAATAATATCAATTCTGCAACCCCAAATCAATATTAATACCTTATTTTACTATCCCAATGTTCCATTTGTGTACAAGGTGTTCTCTGGCCATTGAAAAGTCAGGTCCATTCCCTTCTATTGCTCCTGGCAAGTGACCTCAATGAGCAGTTTACCTTTCTTCTCCCTGTCTCTTTTACATCAAAATGAAGGTGATCATAGTGGCCTCTTCTTCTTGATAGGAGTGTTTTGTGTTCACAGATAAAAAGATCTTCAATTTCTAAAGCTTCAATAACCATATATATGTGTGTGTGTGTGTGTGTGTATATAAATTATTATGTGTTCTGGCTGTAGGATAAGTTGTTTTAAATCAGGAATATTTTGGAAAATCCAGATGGGAATAAATCTCTAATCTACTTCAAAAAAAAGAGTATCATTTAGTTTCCCATTTTTTAGGGAAAAGTATTCATTATACACAAGTCTGATCTTTTTTTGAAGTTAGTATTCACAACACAGTCATTATTGAATTTTTAAGTATGCATGAATTTAACAGATGACTGGTACTGCTTTATAGCTTTTGAATAAGGTTATAATTCTAGGGTTGTGATTTTTGGGTCGTTTTCCTTTTATTTCTTCCAATAAAGGAGGCTTTCATGTCTATAGGGAGCTATCATCTTGACTAATCTGCAGTGCCAATTCTCTGCTTTTTATGCTAGCAAGAGCCACGTGAAATGAGGTTCAGACCCAGTGAAATAGAGCTGACGTGTGGAAATAGGTAAATTGCGATCTTTTACAACATATTCTTCCTGTTTTCTTTGGATCCTCAAGCTATTCTGGGTGCATTGTTTCCCATTAATCTTCTATTTTGTTATCTTTCAATTATAGACATAGTTGAGGATTTGGACGTGGAAACGAAGGGAATTGAGAATATGTGGAAAAGATCAGGGAGTGTGTGACCATGAAGAAGTCATATGAGCTCTCTGAGCTTCAGGATATAACTTATAAAATAGATATCATATTATCTGTCTCAAATATTAATAGATTATTTTCTGAGCTAACTGAAATTCTATAAGTACAGTACCTCAGAAGAGTGTCTGGCATATTGTAATGCTCAAATTGCTCTCTTTTCCTGTTATTACTATTATCTACACCAGAAGGAGCCCTGACAATGATCCACATCGAGAAGAAGGTAGGAAAAGAAAGAACAAATAGTCTGGAGAATGAAACTAAATGGCTTCGGGTTTTAATTTATTTTCTGTGCCCACACAGGGCAGCTTATCTGCCCAGAACCAGAGTATCAGGGAAAATATGATTTGGAATTTGAGGGAGAGAGGGCACATTTTGACGTTCCTTTTCTGGTCTGATGGTGAATCTACTGGCTACTCTGTGATGCTAAGGGACTTTATTTTGGGGGGAGGATGTTTTTTTCTTTTTACTGTTAAAGGTCCCTTCATCCTGTTTTTGCTAACATAGGGCAGTGGCGAGCAGCTGAACTTTCTAGTTCTAGAACTCAGTCCTAATGTCATTCCTATTCTGCAGCCCATACTTGATCCCTTTGCCCAGAGAGTTTAAAATAAGAAAGGTTTAGCCAAGGCATTTGGCATGAATCGCATTAAAGAAATTAGATCAATCTGTGATGAGTGACTTTTCCCATCGGAATGTGAGGTCCAACCGTTCTCCCTGGCACTCGTCTGGGCTTCTGGGGCAGGATTTAACTGGACGTGTAAATCATCTGGCAGACAGCTCAGCAAGGGAGTTTAAGTATTAATAACATGCCAGTTATCAAGCTTTCCATATTGTTTGACACAAGAATGGCAGGAAGTAACTCCTGGAAGAACAGTCAAGGCCCAAGGTACTCCTGGGTTAACAGTAAAATGACTTTTTAGGGGGAGTGAAATGGCGTTAGCACTCCTAAGCTAATTGCTATGTCTTTGTTCCCATAAACCAGAGACATTAAGGAGGAAACAAGAGGAGCTCTTTGAAATAAAAACTTAGTAGCTCTGTAGACGAAATGGAAGACAAATTTGAGGAAATTTCCCAGATAAATTGAACAAAAGACCAAGAAATAGATAATAGAGAAGTTAATAAAATTAGAGACTCATCCTGTAAGATATACCATCCACACAATAGGGTTCACAGACAGAGAAACCAAAGACAAGGGAGAGGGGATCTTGAATGAAATACTTGAAGAACATGTCTCAGAAAAAAGAACTTGAGATTTAAAATAGAAAGGTCTCGCCCAGTGCCCAACACAACGAAGAAAAAAATCCAAATTAAGTCAACATATCATGGATAATTCAGACACTAGAGTCAATGATTCTGAAGCTTCCCAGAGAGGAAAAAAGAAGTCACTTGCAAAGCCTTTGGATAAAGAACACCACTAGACTTTACAACAGCAACACTAGCAGCTAGGGGAAAATGGAGTAATGCCTTCATCACTCTGAGAAAAATGTATTTGCTTATATTTATATTTGACACTCAGAGAAAACATCTATCAAGTGTAAGGGCATAAGCCAGCCATGTTCAGGCATGCAAGGAGTCAACTATTTAGTACTATGGCAGACGCTGCACAAGAGAAGCTTGAAGACTAAGAAAAAGGCTGACATGAGTTCCAAGGACAGCAAGACCCACGTGAGGGACAGGAGAAGAGCTCTCAGATAATGCTGAAGGGAGATCCTTGGGCCACACCTGTGCAGAGGACCTGAGTAGGAGCCAAGTCCAGGTGAGAATACGAGGAGGAAAAAAAATCACTGAACATCCACAGAGGAGTTTCGTATTTCACAGAGAGATCTGAAGAGGAGTTAGTGAGAGATACGTAGAAACCAAGCCAATAGAAGGATGAAATTGAATTCCATGGCTAACAAACGTCTACATGGAAGGAACTGCACTTCTAGCTGCGGTGTACACTGCTCAGCTAGCATTCACACTGATGGGATAATCTCATCACAGAATCTTCATCTAGCCAAAATCCTGAAGGGACAGTCTTGGAATGATGCATTTACTTCTTTTTCCTTGATAATTCCTGCCCAGTGATGGAGGCGGCATGCCCTCCCTTCAATTTTGTCTGTGGACAGAGTGACTTAAAGGTTTTCTGCAACAGAGACTAGTCTCAGAATCCAGTTAAATGGTTGTGGAAAACATTGTGAAGACAAGATCACTGGGAGTTTTTGACTTTCAGAGTTTGTTGTTTTATTCAGATAGGAATGAAGTTATGTTTCCCCTTAGAGTTTGAAGAAGACGGGCAGTTTGTACAGAAGCTGAGGATTGAAGAGGTGGTAAAGCAAGGCTGGAGATCCTGCCCCTTGAAGGCTTGGAAAACTGGCCCCATAAAATGTTCATAATGCCAAAGAAATCTGAGGAAAAACCCCCCAAAACAGAAGAATCACTGTGGTGAGGGGTTCACCTTCAGACAATTTTCCATTAAAGGAGGGCGAGGCCCTTCCTTCTTCCACTTTTGTCTGTAGCTCTTAACTGAAGACAATTAGTAAAGTAACAAACAAACAAACAAAAAATGAAATCATCAAGTCATCATTGTTACCATGTTGGCTTGATTTTTTTCCCCATCTTTTGTTGATGTACTTCTTAAATATAGTGGGCATTTGTTCATATATAAAACTTTGTATTCTACTTTGTTTTGCTAAAACATATAAAATGTTACCATGTCATTTAAAATTCTTTATACAATATATTATATTTTAATGTTCAATATTCCAACATATGCCATTGCATGATTTATTTAACTCTGTCTCTGATATTGGTATGGGCTTTCTGAATCTTCATCATGTTGAGAATGTCTTTGTGCAGGAATTCTTGATCACGTTTCTGAGTCTTTAATTGAGAGGAGATTCAGAAACCTGGAATCATTGGGTTAAATTGTCTTCAAAACATTTGTGCCAAGTGCCCAATAGTGCGATGCATGCCAGTGGTCCTTCTTTCTATCATGCCCCCAATCCTCATTGTGTGTGTGTAAAAATCTTTGCTAATGCAGTAAAACAATATTAAATATCATTTTAATGTATAGTTCTTTTATTAGAAGTGATATTGAATATGTTTTCCTAACTTATCTGTCATTTGTATTTTTGCTTTTTTCAATTGTTAATTAATGTGTTTCATTCATTCATTGTTTGAAGTCTTTTTAAAAATGTATCTTTAAGTTTTTTGACTATGTATCTTCACCTTTCATATTTGTTGCGGTTACGTTTCTCTCTCATTTGCTGGTTTGCCAAGGCTATGCACAAAGTGAAACTTTGATTCCTGTCAATCCTGTGTTTGCTCGTGCTCTGCAGAGCATGGAGCCCAAGCCAGGAACTCCAGTACCATTTTGGTTTTATCCTCTTTCTTCCTCTCTATCTTTAAGCATTATCAAGATAGGCTGCCAGAGTTATGTCTCCACTCTCCTCTTCTTATAATCTTCACTCCACGCCTGGCCCACGACTGCCGCCTTTCATCTGGGATGCAGCAGCAGCCTCCTTCCTGGTATCCCCACTTTCTCTGTTTTCTGCTCCATAGCGCAGCCATGCAGAAGCGTCTCCATCTGCTTGGAGTGCCACCCCAGCACACGCATGTGCACGTGCACGTGCCCACAACCCCCCCTGCACAGTGACTACCTTCTGCTTCCGTTTTAGCTCTTAGTTTAAATGCCATCTGCAGTGGGGTGAGTGAGGGCCCCTGAAAGTCATGTCCATGTCCTAGTCCTGAGCACATGTGAATGCTACCTGACTTGGGAAAAGGGGTCTTGCAGATATGCATGAGTTAAAGACCTCAAGATGAGATCGTCCGTGGTTATCTAGGTGGTTTCTAAATTCCATGGAAGTCTCTTCTTTACAGACAGAAGAGAAGATGGGGTGCCGGGGGAGGGATGTGTGAAGACAGAAACAGAGGTTGGGTGGTGCGGTAGAACGCTGACAGCCACCAGAGCTGGGAGTGGCCAGCCCTGCGTGTCCCTCCAGCCCTTCAGAGGGAGCTCAGGCCTGCTGGCACCTTAACTTTGTGCTTCTGGCCCCCGGAACAGTGAGAGAAGGAATTTATTTTGTTTTAAGCTACCAAGTTCATGGTAATATGTGAGGACAGTCCCAGGAAGCTGGATGCTGTCTTCTCAGGAATGCATTTAGTGATCATTCCGTCTTAATGGGTCCTCCCAGGCAGTTGCTATTGCTGAAACATCTTTGGTTTCTTTATAGAATGGGCACTATTCTCTAATTGTAACTTTTTTTAAAAAAATTCTTTCTCAGTGCTACTTATAAGCAGCATAGAAGTAGGCATCATGTTTTATTATTCTTTAATGTATGCCTGGCCCTGGACACATTGCGATCATTCACATGTTGTGGAAAAAGAAGTTAATGGGGAGAGAAGACAGAAAACAAAGACAAAGATGAAAATGAAGAAGAAGAAAGTAAAGAAAACATAAAACAATTCAGCTCTCCCAAGCATTCTTGTCTTCTGATTAAAATTCTTACTTGTGATAAGATCTTCTAGAGCATGTTACATGTCTAACCTTAATTGGTAAGGCACCCATCCCTTTAACAAAGCTGGTTTTATTTTCCTTTTCCTCTTTCTTATTTTTTTTTTATCAGACAAGTATTTATCTAAAACATTCTGGCATAATTGAATCAGTGCGCAAGTACACTGAATAAACCAGGAAAGTCCTCCTGACCTTCCATGGCACTCCCATTTCATGCAGAATTTAGTCTTATTTTATGTAGTCTCATACATGTACATATAAACATATATGCAGACATATTTCATGACATTAATAGGATAATCTGAAACACACTTCTTTCCCTACAATGTGATTTTTCACCTAATAATGTGAATATGCATTTTCACGCCAGCACAGACAGCTTTAACTCCCCATTTTTCAGTGGTGGCATGAAGACATTTGTTCCCTGATAGAGTGGTACTATAATTTATTTGCCACTGTTGTATTGATTGATATTTATAATTGCTTTTTACTATTATAACAAATGTGGCAATTGACACCTTTTTACTTAAAACTTTAACTTTTTACTGATGTTCCTAAATTAGTTTCCTAGCAGTAAAAGAGAATTTAAATTGAGGGATACTGGCAACTAGCACTCAACGAATGTTTTACCAACTTATGCTCCCACCAAAATCTTATGAGAGTGTCTTTTTTCACATTATTGCAGTGCTTCATAAACCTTTATAATCTGTTGGATGAAAGTAAGGTTTAATAATTGTTTTAATTTGTTTTTACTTGACTGCTAATGATGCTAAGCTTCTTTTTATATGTTAACTGGCCAAAAATTTCTCCTTTGCGTATTGCCTGTTCATTTGTTTTGCTCACTCTTTTATTAACTTGTGAATATTTTCTTTACTGATTTGTAGGCACTCTTTATGTATTCTCGATAGGACTCCTTTCATCCTTTCCTTCTCTTAAATATGTTGCACATAGTTTCTTAATCATTCAAATCACATATTATAGTAATATAATTCATGTGGGAATGCTTACCTTTCCAGGGGAAATTAACTGTGTATGCTCTTGAACTTACAATGGAGTTACATCCAGATAAATCCATCACAAGTGAAAAATATCTTAAATCAAAAATGCATTTAACACACCTGACCTAATGAGCACCATTGCTTAGCCTCACCTACCTTAAATGTGCTCAGAACACTTACATTAGCCTACCATTGAGTAAAATCATCTAACACAAAGCCAATTGTGCCAATTATAGTTGTTGTATACTGTGCTCGGATGGGCATATTGTGGACATTATGGAATGCAAAAACACAAAACACAATATCAGGAAAATGCTGGCAAACCAGTATGCTGTGGAGTATGGGCTGTTTACTGTCGTGATCGTGTGGCTGTCTGGGGGCTGCGGCTTGCTACCTCTACCCAGCATCACAAGGAAGTCCCCTACTGCATGCCACTAGCCTGGAAAAGACCAAAATTTATAATTCCAACCATGGTTTCTACTGAATGCGTGTCACTCTTGCGTCACTGTAAAGTTGAAAAACTGTAAGTTAAACCATCCTAACACGGGATCCTCTGCATGTGTCTAAAAGTATAATTTTCTTTCCAGTTTTACTTTTCACCAGCATCAAGCTTCTGTGTGTGTTTGTGCTCCACACTCAAGGACAGGGCGATTGGTGATAATGACACAAATGCCATTAAACTCTCTGCCGGCCAACTGCCCTACCTGTGGACACCTGAACACAGGTTGTAACAAGACTGAACTAGTTATGTTGAACCACAAGGGGGAGGTGTCTTACCTTAACTGTGAGAGATGAAATTTAATCTCCTGACCCCTAACTGAATGACAGATGGAAGACAAAGCACGCCCACCTGGCTGCTGGCCTCCGTTAACATTCCACACTTTTCTCTCCCTCCTCCTAGTCACAGGCACTAATTTAATGAAATAATTTAACAGACCCAAATGGCTGCAGGACATTTTTTAAAAATGTAAACCACTTCATCTGTTGGCTTGCTCAGTGTGACATCTGCCGATCTGAAGGACACCGGAGGTAAAGACGATAGGGTGTGTTTGTGTACATGTTTATTTAATAGCTTTTAAGCTGTCATTTAGTTCTTATCTTCTCCAGATACCCGGACAAATGCAAAGAAAACATTCGGCTGAGTCAAAAGTGCAAATTTATCAATCAGTCCTTGCAAACAATGGCCCCTTCAGTGGGCTGCACTCTCGGAACTGCGCAAATGAAAAATCGTGGCGATTTGGAGGGCATTTGATTCTTGTCTGGCTGAGGTTATCTCAACTTCATGTTTACTCTTTACTACCATCGAGCAAAGACAAAATTGCCTTGGAAAGGTCCGTCAGTTCCCTCACGCGGGGTTCTCCTCATGCTAATACCGTTCATTAATTAGAGGAGCGAGGACTCGTCTTGTTTTGGAGACTGGCTGGGGACTGAGCAGGTTAAGGCCTATCTCGGTCAGTTTGCTAATGATGACTGCCTCTCCTAATCTGCCATTGAAAAGTGACTTTCTCTAATCTGTCCTACACGGTGTGACAATCTGAGCATACCCTGACATCTGTGAAAGCAGAAGGCTGCATCCCACTCGGAGGGGCTTGGTGACTCTGGTTGGAGTCTCGGGGGGCCGTGGGACACGGAGAGGCAGGAGCCTGAGAACAGAACGAGGCAAACCCTCACATTCTGGTCAGAAGTGACAAGGTCCCTGTGTCCCTTCTGAGACTTTCATGAATAGAAAAAGCACAATATCCCATATTTTCCCTTTTGTCTCAGGATCAAATCCTGCTGAGAGACCCACCCAGATTTTAAAGGAAGGTCTGTGTTAAATAATTGCAGACCTGAACTAGCCTTATATTTTAGTCAACAGTCTAAGAAATGTGTTCCTCCTGGGAGGGGCTGCAGTTTGACTCAGTGACGTGTTCCAGACTGTTTCCTAGCTTGGACTGCAATTGGACTCGTGTTTTCTAAATGCCTAACCCTTGAGGCCTGGGCATCCCCATGGACAATGTGACTGGGAGCGTAGCTGGTTCAGGGAGATCAATTATCTGATTAAGGAGTGAAAGCAGATGGTGACCCGGTTATGGGGGGTTCTGAGCTCACCCTGCCTTTGTCTGCTCATTTGTTTCCCACACCCTACCTTTGAGGGAAATCTTGCCTTCCACCTTTTAATAAAAACACAGCAAATAATTGTTTTGGGGGAGATGAGGGATTTGAAAGGGCGACTCACTCCGCATGTGTCATTGCAGACGCGAGAAATGCATTAGGCGTTTTTAGCAGAATGGACACTGCGGAGGTCCCGACGGCCTGGTGATGGTTTGTTTGCGTTGGAGTAACCAGCAAGTCAGCCGTTAGTCTTTGAGTAATCGCTCCTGTCAGCTTGTTAAACATTAAAAACAAATGCATGCTCTAGAGAAAAGCCATACCTCTTTTTTAGATAGGGGGTCACTTTTCGAACTCTTTTCGCTACATGGGGTAATTGGTGGTCGTGAGGTTGTGCGTTGCAGAACATTGCCCTGATACCTACTGTCCAAGGGCAGAGTGGGGATGCGGGTGTTGAACTTCTGACCTGTGAGCCAGGCCCAGCCTCCAGTTTGGTCCCTAGGTGCTCACATTTCTGGTCACTGATGTTACAGAGCAAAAAACAATTTTCTTTCTGTGGGCTGCTCTGGTTATTATAGTCATAAAAGTCTCTAAAGTTTATTTATTTTATTTTTTTAATTTTTTTTATTTCAGCATGTTACGGGGTTACAAATGTTTAGGTTATATATATTGCCTTTGCCCCACCCGAGTCAGAGC
>VBSM01002608.1:171364941-171380355 GCA_008086735.1 Cheirogaleus medius
GAGCCATTCAAGAGCTGTGAACAATGTTTAGTTAAATAATCAACTTCTCAAAGCACTAGGAACTAGCTGATGCTATTCAGAAACTCACAGTCTAATCAAACCTTACTTTACTTTTCAATTTTATTCTCTTGATTTCCTCTCCTTTCTTCCTCCATTTCCCCATTTCCTTCATCTCTTTTTCAATTCTCTTTTCATCACTCTTATTTTACCTTTTTTTTCTTTCCCCTCTTTAAGTTGAGGTCTCCTTCCCCATATCTGCCCACTGGATTATGCACATAATTCTGATTTAACAGACATCTGTGCATGGTTTCTCATGTAGTCTCTAAGTCTTTCAAGGAGTCTATACCAAAGAGGTGTTTTATCAAATGACTTGTTGGTTCTAATTCAGTAAACATCTATTAATTACATTTAAGGTGATCCCAAAGTTATTAAAATGAAAGATATATTTTTAAAAGGAAGTTTTGAGAATGTTTCTCCTACCTAAAGCTTTTCCACAAAGGTAAAGCCATGTTCTTAAGGGCATTTTCTCTGAAAAATAGCTTTCTTCTATAATACAACTGCTTCTTTCCAGGGTTGAGATTGTTGAAATTAATCAGTTGGTGATCCGTTTTTGGTGTGTTTATTCTCGTGACACTATGTGGAGCCCATTTTCACATCTCGTGCAGAAAGATTGTGGGTCAACAGAGATAATCCTCACAGGAAAAGTCTATATTTCAAGTTGAAACCCTGGATTTGATCGCGTGGTTTGCTTCTCTCTCATCCTAGGGGAAGGAATCGTAAGCAGAGCCTTGTCTTGGTGCTATAACAAGACGCTTTGCTCTCGCCCAGCCTGGAGAATATCAAACACATTGTGGTGCAGGATTCAGTGACAGCCAGCCAGGGTTACATCTAGAATCTTATGGAATATACACTTTCTAAAAGATGTTTTTCTTTGTTGAAATGACTTTTAACCAAAATGTCACTTTTAAAAGCCAGTTTCAATTATCAATCAGTCATCAAGTTCAAACTGCAGATCCCGAAGTGGCTTTTTAGACAAACTAAGACAAATGCTTTCGCTCAGAGCTCCTGGTAGGGCACGTGGAAAAACCAAGTCAAAGGGATACAAAGTCTTAAAACTGAATCTGTGAGATACATTTCCCAGGGAAATTCACAAATTCTACCAAGAACAGTCTCAGGTCCTACATTTTGGGGGATATTTAGGGATTTTAAATAATCTAAAAGTATCCTAACCATGCTGCACTGGAAAACCTACAGCAATTGATAAGGGAAGATACGAAAGAATTATTCATGGCACATTTTAAATGAAATACGTCTAATTTTTTAAGGAAAGTTAAAGTTTCAAGTAGCCACTAAATCGTCACAGAAAGATGGGCATCAACCTTCCTGTAACTTCCTCCACTCTGGTTCTGGTCCTGTCTCTAGCACTTACTAAACATGTGACTTCAGAGAGGTTACCTATTTCTTCTAAATTCACTGCTGTCATCTGTGAGTTGGCATAATAATATTTTATAGGGCTATAATGAATATTAAATTAGATATTTTATTTAAAATGTCTAGTACATCTAGGTATTTGATAAATGTTAGTTTATTTCACTTCTCTATAGTGCTCTTTCTGGAGTCAGTGGAAATCTGCTCCAAATCCATAGGAAGACCTTTTGCAAAATGATATACCCATGAATAAAGATGGGAAAACAGGTTGAAACCCAATGTACTATAATATTAATAATGTTCATAAAATATAATGTCATACATGTTTACATATATTTGCATATATACATATATTTGCATATATAAGTGAATATTAATATGTACATTCATACCAGAGATGAATACAGTTAACAATATTTCAATGTTTGTTTATTCCTATCTGGACATGTCACTACCCAAGATATGAGCCTGGTGGCAGGGTGAATTAGTATAAAATCACAACATCACTAAAACAAACAAAAATGTACCTTGTTTCTTACCTGTCAGTAAGTTCAATTAATGAAAATTCTTGGCAGATAATATATTTTTCACTAAAAGAAGAAATTACTTATGTTTAGCACCCTGCTTGTTTCATGCTGCGGAAGAAGTGTTTCCTTCTTTGTACTACCAAAAAAAGTTCATTTTAGGAAAAAACTGTGACTTTTAAAAATATTAGCAATCCTAAAGTGATGAATTTCTTCAAGTATTTCTAATTTTTACGAGATGAAATGATCACAAGCAGGTAAAAGACAATAAGAAAATAATATAATTCTACTTAGTACAGTGTGTATCTATTGATAAGACTCTATAGATTGGTTATTTTCACTTCTGTGAGCAGGTCAAAGCACCAGGAAATAAAAGTAAACCAGTGGCAATTCTTTCTCAGCCATTACAATGTCCTTGCCAGTGGGATTTCCTCAGGAGGGTGCCTGTCCCCTTGTCTGACCCAGCCTGCCCTTCTGAAGGTGCTGGCAAACCTTCAAGGTCGAGCTGTCTCTGGGTGTCCAGCTCAACTGCACATTGGGACCATGCGGAAGACTTAAGAAATACCGCCGCTGTCCACATCAGAGATCACCATGCATTTTACCTTACACTGGTCCTTTTAAAAACTCCGTAGTTGATTTTATTATTCAGCTAAGGTTAAGAGACACTGTGTTCGTCGGTTAGATGAAGAAGGGTAGGATAAAAAGAAAGGGTAAGTCAAAATTAAAAAAGAGGAAAATGGAATTTTAATGGAGTGGTAATAAAAACGATATTTTCTGTGTGTGTGTTTTGTCTTTTCCACATATCCATTATTCATATATGTAGTATCAGCAACATCTTTCATGATAAGCCGTATTTCTCCAGGAAAGTGTGGTTATATCAGAAATTCCTGGGAGTAGGACTACGTGATTTTATAAAGCCCTTGTTTATTTTACCTAAACCAGAGGGGTATTTGTTCTCCTTTGAGTAAAGCCAAGATGGTGAAATAGCATCTTACCGATATTCCCGATGGGTAAACCCTCCTCTCTGCTCATCAGGGAAGTCCTGGAACATGGGCGCCGGAAGGTGCTTTAATATGTTTTCTAGTTCCGCCAGGGAATATTCGGATTTCAGGGGTATACTGTTTGAATTTTATATGCCATGCTCTTGGTAAATTATTGAAGCTGTCTTAAAATTGAGCCATATTATTTAGCAATTTAAAAAATAAAACCAAAGAATTTAAATTTTATCTAGCATTTTATTGATCAATTGCCTGAGTTTAAATTACAATTCAAGAATACATATATTATATATATATAAACAAACACACATATGCATAATAGAATATGCACACACTACATATATACCACATATATAAATACATATACATATACTTATATGAATGTGTATGTGTATAAAATAGCATCCTCAGGAAACTCCAACAAATTGCTGTTCGTTTATGCTTTCAAATCATAAAACTTATATCAGTATCTTTTTCAATATAACCCTTGGTGTTTCTTTTTATTCTTACCCTTCACTGAGAAAAGGAGAGCGTTTTAAGTGCATTATACAATATGGATTTGCATTTGAATTTTTAAAAGGCCATTTCCGAAATGGAGCCGCATTGTAAACTATCAGCACTTTTAACTGATGATCACTGTGGATCTGTGTAGTTTTGCGTGGTTCAATCAGTTTTCAAATCATAAATGCACACATTTTATTCAAATGACTATAGAAGAAAATTGTGGGGATCAGCTAAATATTTCTTTCTGTTCTCCATTTGTCTCACCAGTCTTAATGTATTAGTTTGGAAGGGTATCTTTTCCTTCATTTGGTCTGCAAACCTTATTTCTTTGAATCCCCAAATACATACCTGGTCAAACTTTTCACAGTTAAAACATTTACTTCAAATAGAAACTCTTTTTAAATACTTATAAGTAGACTCAGGTCAATTGAGGTTGGGTATTGCTACCAAATGAGTTACCAAAAAATCCCTTAAGTTTTCAGGACTTGTAGAATTTTGGAACTATTGACAAAAAATCATGCCCATGTCTGCACAACAGGACCTTTTCGTTGCTCCTCAATCTCTGAAAGAGAGGTTGGCCCTGCCACATGATGGACTCAGCCCTGCCTGGGACGGTGATTCCTGAACCAGAGGTGCATACTGTAATCATTTGTGGAGCACCTTACCCCCATTCTCAAATAGCTGTGTCTGGCCCCACTTCCCAAATCACTGAATTAGAAACTCCAGGAAATGGATTTTGGAATGTGTAGTTGAAAGAAATACCCAGGTGGTTCTGACGTGCATCTCAAAGCTGGTGGCAACGGTCTCCATACAAAATACACCTGACTCTCAGCCAACATGCATAAAGTGGGCTTTATCAGTCATAGAATGGAAACTTACAAGCTTTATGTCTGCACATGAATCTTCTGTGTAAACTATTCCTGATAAGAATGTCCAGCTCTTTTAAGAGACATTTTAACTTGATCAAGTCTTGAAAATACACACACTCAGGAACTTGTGTAGGACAAAAAGCACCAACTGCAATGCAGACAAGAAGACTATCAGTAAATTCAACCGATTAGAACGCAGCAATGCCCTGATAGAGTCACAGTTGCTTTCTGTAACTACTGGAACTTGGTAATGATAATAATATTAAAGTAATAATGGTAATTGGAACTTAAAGTGTAAGCAACCAAAAATTAAGTTACCGATGTTAATGATTAATATAAAATTATAATGTTGCATTCACTGCAACATGTCTCTCCGCAGCAGACAGCAAGACGAGAGCATGGAATTTGAAGAAGATAATGCAAAAGGGCAAAGCCCAAGGTGTCACAATTGTCACACTGTGGTTTATGAAAGCCTGAAAATAAACACAGCTGTGGGGAAGGAGAGAAGAATAGCACATAAGTAAAAGTTTAGGGAACAGATTTATCGGGAAGCGCTGACTTGAAGGCCTGGAGGAGGAGAGGGTGCAGGTTCCTCGTAAATCAGGCAACCTGGGCAGCCACACCTTGGCTCTGCCCCACATACTGTGTAATCTTAGGAAAATCATCCATCCCTCTCAACTTGGGTTTTCCTTCTGTAAAATGGCAATGAACATAGTGGAACCTGTCTCAGAGGGATGCTTTGAAGAATGGATGCAAATGCAATTGACCAGCCTTGGTCTGCAACATCTGGTGTGAAGGAATGTATATTTATTTTTCTATGACTTAGTTTAATTTTGATATTTCACTTGCATTCAGCTAAGTATTAAGTTAAACTCATGGGAGTTTAAGATTAAAACTTAACCTCATTAGAGTTGCCTCTGATTTCTGACGGCTTCAGGAAGTCTCTCACAGGCAGGGCTGTGAGAATGTCTGGTCCTTGGTCAGCCACCCTCTATACTGGCACCTGGCTGGTTTATCCTTATTTTCATCTGGTCACTGTGTGTAGGTAACTAACTGCATTCTGTCACATTCTTTCTTTTCCCCACAAGGATCTGCTTAAGTGTAACAACTCTCTTTGTCATATCCATCATACTGTTTCCAAAAAAAGAAACATTGTTTATTCCCCACACCTTTGTAGGTTGTGGGAAACTCTATTCTTTGTGCATCTGTAGTTCAATAAGGAGTTTATTTTGCCGTTTCTTGAGGCTCTCAGAAGCATCTTCCCGAACTAAACACGCCACCTGGCCATTTACCCAGCTCTCACACTGCTGGAGGCCGGGGCTCCAGGCTCTTACTCCCCCACTCTGCCCGGCCTCACCAAGGTCTGGAACACGGGTCCACTTCACTGATAGTTATGCAAACCAATCCGTCCATCCCTGAAACCAAGTTAACAAGGGGAGGGGGGTTAGGGGGGTAGGGTGTCTGTGGGGAGCTTTACAGGGACTTGTTTTCTTTGCATCCCCTGCTTTGTTCTCCACAGACGCAGGCATCCTTGCCAGCCTAGTCTAGAGGAGAGAAACTGGCCCTGACTCATCCCACGACCCACTCAGCCCAGAAACCCATTGGAAGTTGAGATTTGAAACCTAAGAAGAGGATTTCCTACACTTTCAATTTTATATTTAAGGGAGAGACCTTGGACATTTCTTTTAACTTAGAAACAAATCAAGAGTGTTTGCTGCTGTTCAACAAATTACAGCACCCTGCTTGTCCACAGGGGATACGTTCCAAGACCCATAATGGGTGCCTGAAACTGTGGATAATGCCAAACCCTATATAGACTATGTTTTTTTCTATATATACACACCTATGATAAAGTTTAATTTATAAGTTAAGCATAGTATGATATTTACAACTAATAATAAAATAAAATAATTATAACACTATACTGGAATAACCGTTCTATGGATGTGGTCTCTCTCTCTCTGTCTCCGTTTCTAAAATCTTACTGTACTCTAACATGAGTAACTGAAACTGTGGATAAGGGGTGACTAAATTTTAATGAGAAAAAAAAGAATCGAACAGGGAGAGAAAAACAAATTATTGTTTGCAGATGACACAATTATTTGTATAAGGAACCCAATACAATAAATATAAATATTGTTAGAAAGTATAAGCATGTTTAACAACTTTGCCTAATATAAGATCAATATACAAAAATGCAAAAGTATGCCTCTTTATAGTAATAATTGACCAGAAAATATAATATTGAACATTAGCCCATGTGCAATAGCAATAAAATATATAAAACACTTAAAGATTAACAAATAATGCAGAAGAAAATAGCAGAAAAATTTTAAAAATTTATTAATGGATAAAAAAGAGTATAGAAATGCTATTTACATGTATGAGGCTATATGACATTTTAAAAATATAAATCATTCCCAAATTAATATCTAAATTCAGTACAATTTCTTTCAAAATCCTAGCAAGATATAAAGGAATTTTATGAGCTGATTCTAAAATGTAAATGAAAAAACAAGTAGCTTAAGAAAGAAAAGAAAGATTGGAAATCTTCCCGCTGATTATTAAGAAATACTACAAAGCCCCAGTTCAACACACATAAACAAAGGGACCAATAATCTACAGTGTGGTTTTGTGCAAGAACCCAACAGAATACAATTCACCAAAAATTAGAATATAATATATATGGCATCACAATTAACTGGCAGAACAGTCAATTATTTAAGTAACCTGATACTAAAAAAATTGGTTTGGCCTATGGAGAGAAATGAAATTGGAGTCCTTCCTCACATCTTTTATTAAAATAAACTCCAAATAGATTAAATGCTTAAGTTGAAAGGAAATATTATAAGACAAAATAAAATTGAGTAGACTGTTTTATAATCTCAGAGTAAAGAATTTCTTAAACTAGACTTGAAATATATTAAACTTTGGGAGGACATAGGTCTACGACCACACTGAAAATAAGTTTTGTTCAGTAAAAGATATGACTTAGCCAGTTGGCTCCCTTCATGTGCAGATGGGGCGTGAGGGTCCCTGGAAATGCCGTGCTGGCCAAGTAACCTGAGAGAACACAGAACTCGAGACTAAGAGTTTGTCACGGATATGGGGAGAGCAGTAATGATGATGAAGATAAAAATAAATAACGATAAAAGAAGAAAAAAAAAGCAGATTCTTGCAAAGTGGTGATATTGTTCTATTAATATGAACTGAGGTTTATGCATAATGTAAGTGTGTTTCTGAAGCCTTAAGGGTATTGTCTTAGCCTGCTCAGGCTGCTAGAACAAAATACTGTAGACTGAGTGGTTTAAACAACAGACATTTATTTCTCACAGTTCAGGAGGCTGGAAGTCCAAGATCAGGGTGCCAGTGTGGCCAGGCTTCCATCCTTGTTTGTAGGCAGTGGCCTTCTTGCTGTATTCTCCTATGACAAAAGACAGAGAGAGAGGAAGCAAGCTCTCTCCTGGTTCTTCTTACAAGGGTACGAATCCCATCATGGGGGCTCCACCCTCATGACCTAATCATCTCCCTAAGGTCCCACCTTCTAACACCATCACATTAGGGCTTAGAGTTTTCAACATAGGACTTCTGGGGAGACACAAATATCTAGTCCATAGCAGGTATGAAGAATTTAAAAGGAAGAAGAAAGAACAAACTTCAGAAGGATTATTCCGTCACATAGAGCATGTGCTAATCATGGAGCCCAGCCCACAGTAGGTGCTCAAAAGTATGTTCTTCGGCCACCTCTAGGGGAAGGAGCCCACATTAAAAAGCAATAGGGTGAGCTTTTGTTTGAATATTCATTATTGTCTGTTTCCGTCAGATGCTTCAAACGCTAACAGAAAGTCTAACCCTCACAGGGAATCTGGTTTTACAGCTTAAACAGGGAGCAAACCGATTGTCCCAGTAACTGGATGTTGAGAGAAAAGAGAATCTCCTGCAGCTGGCCCAGCTCAGGGTCACTGATGTTATTTCCCCGCCATTCCCTTGATCATTCCTCAGTGTGTGCAGGCTTTACTCTCCTGAGTGGCTGCAGTAGTGCTGGGTTTTAGTCCACCAACAGAATGTCCATTTGAAGAGGAGACATCAGTGACCTCTCCCCGAGGCCCACTTGCTCTTACTGGGTTTTCCCCAATCAGCGTGTGTGCGCCTCCCGGAACCCATTCTGATGGCGTGATGGAAGAATGCCGTCCATGCAGGATTTAGTTCCTGAGTCCTCCCCCGGCCAGGAGGGATGAACTCCACCAGCACTGCTGTTCACTAGTTACAGCTCCGTGCTAGGGCGGCAGTCATGCCTCGTGTCACAGGGCCCTGACTCACGGGGGAGGAGAAGCCCACAAAATTCGCTACGAAGAGCTCATGGGAGAGCCAAGCACTCCAGTAACCGGATCTGAAGTTTAGAAGGAATCCTGCTTGGAGCTCTGTGCTGGGGACGCTTTAGTATATATTTGGTTTACGGTAAGAAGGTGCAGAGCACAGAATTCAGTGCAAAATTCACGTTTAAAGAGTGGAGTGGAAGGAGAAGGGTGGTTGGAACGTTATATGAACCTTAGTCTTCAGGGAGAGAATGCCAAAGCGGGAAGAGACATTGTTTTCAAATCACGGTCTAAAGACTGGCATCAGAATCACCAGGTGTAGTCATAAAAATTCATATTCCTGGGTCTCCGATCAGTACTTTGCTCAGTCAAACCCTTAGGAGGTGGAGCTCAGCCTGGTAACCCAGATCCCCCAGGGGGCTGAGGAGGAAGGCCCCCCATGGAAGGAGCTCTTCGTAGATGGGTCCTCTGCTCCTCACACCCTGGGAGGCTGCAAATGGGGAGTATGTTTCGCCAGCAATATTTTTTCTTGTTGGTTTATGAATGTAGCACTAGTTCAAGTCTCTTTAAGCCCCAACTTTGTTTAAAATGGGCAAATGGATTTCTTATTCCATGAAAAGTACACATAAAAAGGGTCATATGGCTTCTTTGACATCAAATAGTTTTTTAATGTAACAAACTGTTTTGATAAATTGAGTGCCTCCAAATCAAAGCCATATGGGAGGTGCTTCGCCTGAAAGAGCAGAGGGAGCAGGGGTAATTGGCCCACAGCAAACCCCACAGCCACTCTGGGAAGGAGACAGCCCGATCCGCGGCCCTGGCTAGCTCATCTCTTCTCCCTCCGCAGATGCTGTGACTCTATTACGGCTAAATGCTTTAGCTGCTCATTAGTCAGGCGACTAAAGCTTAATGAGATTAAAAGGAAAATTCTGATGTTACCTAGACAAGAGAATTATGTTCATTTATAGTGAAATATCTAATAGGTCATATGCAACAAATATATAAGATTTAATATTTTAATGAAAAAGAGGGAAGTTCCTCTCCTTCCCGGCATGTGTGTGTGAGCCGTAGCGTGGAGACAGTGAGCAGTGAGCTCGTGAGAAGTCCTCAGTGATCAAAGCACATCCCCTTTCAGCATCGGCAGACCAGGCGCTTTACCTGTAACCCCAAATTTTAACCTGCTTGCAAAGATTTTTTAAAAAGCAAAAAAAATCAAATCCCATGCCATTCTTGTGTTCACTGAAACTTGCAGGCTGTTGACTGCTGTCGTTGTGTGTGCCGGT
The DNA here is from genome assembly GCA_008086735.1 of Cheirogaleus medius. NCBI lineage: Eukaryota > Metazoa > Chordata > Mammalia > Primates > Cheirogaleidae > Cheirogaleus > Cheirogaleus medius. The sequence goes on from VBSM01002608.1 coordinate 171,374,864, forward strand.
TGTCTGCAGTCCACCGCCTCAGCCTACCTTTTACTCACTACTTGTAGTGTCTTTGGGAAATTACTTGACTCTTTTTACTTCAAATTGCTCGTCTCAAAAATGAGAGTCATAATATGCACCTCAGAGGGTTGATTTCAGAATTAAACACATTACTACATATAAATTATTGCTAAGCCTATATCGATCTCACTGGTTGTGCCTTTTATCATCAGATTCACCCACAAACACAACCAATTAAAAATTTCATATACGTTTAGCCTTGTACATTTCTGATTTTTTCCCCTCACTATATTCAGTAACAGAGGTTCTCAAATATTTTGATCTCAGGAATCTTTTATATTAAATATAATATTTTGTTTATGTGGAGTACATCTATCAATGTTTTACCATGCGAGAAATTAAAACTGAGAAATTTTTAAAAAATATTTATTATTTAAAAATAACAACAATGAATCTATTATTCACATATTTAAATAACATAATAGAAATATATCATTTAAATAAATAAATGCTAAATATGTGACATTTTTATGTAAAGTAAGTTTCATAAGACAAAATTAGCAAGAGAAGTGACATCGTTTTATGTATTGCAAATGTTTTTAATGTCTTTCTTCACAGAAGAGAGCAGGAATCTCATGCTTGCTTTTGCATTCCATGTGCTCCAATACGCTGCTTCATTTTCTATGAAGAAAATTTGGTTTCATGCAGACAGGTAGTTGAAAAAGGGAAGATTATTTTAATAATCTTTTCAGGTGGTTGAGGAAATTTTTATTTTGCACAAATGCTCGTACTATTGTGCATTAAAATCCATTGGTCTATCTTGCACTTTGAATATGTCTTTTCCCTATGCCTAATTTCATTACCTCATGCAGTGGTCATTTGAAAAACTATCAGTTCATTTGAGTTATACGAACCTGTCTGGAAAGTATCCAGTTATGTACTATGAAAAATAGAGACATTTATTGAAGAAGATACAAGAAACATTGTACGTAGGACAATGACAACTCAGTCCCCTTCAAAGTAGGCACCTTGGGACCTCACACAGTTCTCCCGGCGTCTCTTAAACTAATCAGTACACGTTCGACATTCTCGGGTGTTCTGCTTGCTGTAGGCCTTGCAGAACGTGAAGCACTTTCAGCAGGTTCTCGACCCTCTTTGAAGCGTTTGCGCCACACTCTTATTTGCACGTCACTCGTTGGGTCGTCCCCTGAATCATCGAATAGTTTCGCAGAGGAACGTCCAAGTGTAACGCAAAATTTGATGCAGGTTCGTTATTCTACTTGGTCCGTCATTTTGAATGCGACAGCCACACGGTACGCATCCTCAGGCAACAGTGTCTAGCGCCCCATGGCTAGGACGGTGAAGTTGTCATTGGTCATGCATGTGCCTTCCAGTTCACTGTCCTTAGCTGCCAGGGTACATCCGTGTCCCACAAACCATTCTCGTTATGTTAACAATGGCTGGATACTTTCCAGACAGCCCTCGTACAGTTATTGAAAATATTAACGCATTTTATTATACACATTATACAAAAATTACATTTACTAATATCACCACCAATTTCATCAGAAATGTCTTAACTTACTGGGAAGCTGTCTGGATCTCAGTGACAGATTTGAATTTTCAAAACTTTTAATTTTGTTCTGAAAGCTTGAATTTTGTAAATGGCAACAAAAATTGCCCATCAGTTTTCTTAAAGTGACAGGTAGATGCCGTTCATTTTTAGGAATACGTCTGCCACTAGAGCCTCAGCGATCAAAGATAGCTGTCGAAGGTCATTTCGAGTAAATGTGGTGTCCCATGAAAGAAGTCGCTAGTTCAGCTTACAACGCAGTCACACAGGTGATTTGCTTGTGGAAGCCACTGTATCTCGATACGTGGCAGAAGTGCTTTATGGGTACTTCTGTTTCATCATAGAGAATACTTAGAAGACATGAAATCAAGGTGGAAGTTTAATATTGATAGATTTAACAATTTTACTGATTAATCAAGTGCACTCTTAAATTAAATTGTATATTTTTTTTTACTTCTACTATTTTTCAATGAATGGTCAATACAGTTTGTTGCAGATGTCTTGATTCATCCTAAAGTGCCCACAGTTTTAGCCACCATTTAGCTTTGAAAGCACCAGTGCAAACATCAATTCCGTGAAAAAGGCACGTAACATATCAAGGTGGGAGGAAAATAGCTTTGACCTCCCGTACCCTGACTGTCTCAGGGTGCCAAGGGGTCTGCAGCCCTCACCTTGAAAACCCCTGCCCTGCAGAAACATTCCTCGGCCAGTCTGGCTTTCTCTTCGACTCATCCAAGCCCATGCACGGCACCTCACTCCTCCTCCAAAGGCTCCTCATCCTTCTGCCTTTCCTGTCTCGGACCTCCGTGAGCTCCCGCGTGAAGCTGCAGCAATTCCAGAGTGAATTCTGCGTGTCTGAGTTCTGAGCACCTAGCATTGGGCCTCGTGTTATTAAATGAAAGACTGAGTGAGTAAATGAAGAAATGAATGAACAAACAAACGAGTGGGCGGACTTGGCTTTAGCTGCATTGTGTTAGAGTTTTTCTGTCTTTCAGACAGACTCAGATTGTTCCTATCTGGGATGTTTCGGTTACTGCTTCCCATGGCCAGAAACACTGCTTCGGATATTTGAATGTCTGGCGCTTCTTATTATCCAGGCTCAGCTAGAACATCACAGGCCTTCCTGGATTTCTCTAATTAAAATAGCCACTTGTCACTCCCTGTACTCCCCCACCCCATGTTCTGTTTCTCTACAAGACACATGTCACCATCAAAGATCTTTTTATTTCAGCGCCCAGCACATGGTAGCCATTTACTAAGTATTTCTAAATACGTGAATAAAGGAATACAACAGACTATTCAACAGGTACGCACTGGGCATCTACTACGTGCAAGGCACTAGGGATTCAAAGCCTTTGCTCTAAATGAGCAGAGGGCGTGTGTGTGTTGGGAGTGGAGGGGCGAGGTGGGGCGGACAATAAACAAATACACAACCACACAATCCACGTGAGCTAACAGTCGTGCTGTTTGCTTAAGGCGCAGCACACATGGTTACGAACATGTGTTAGGTGGGATTAGAGCTTGCCAGTGTCTTTCGTCCTTTCCCCAAGGGGTGCTGATGGAGCTCAAACCTCAAGGAAGAGGCTGTGTTAACCCCCGAGGGGAGAGGGGCCCGGGTGCCGTACCTTGGGCTTGCTTTAGTGCTTGTTAGCCGCGCACGTCTCATCTGTCCAGGTACCTGCTGCAGCTTTCCTGTGTCCCAGGAACACGGCCTGAGTGTCGGTTTCCCCCTCTCCCGTGTGGCGCCCGCGCAGGGCAGAGCGCAGGGACGGAGCCCAGCAAACACGGGCTGGAGAGGAGACGAGGGCGGTAGGCAGCTGAGCATGGCTGTGGCAGTGCCCACCGGGAGTGCGGGCAGCACCGTGGCCCGGGCAGAGCGTGCACCGTGCACCGTGCGCTGGCGGTTTGCGTCATAGCGCTGGCCCACCGGTTCCTCGTTTTCGCTTCGGCCCTGTGTGCACCTTCAGATGAGGATCCCCAGTCTCTCTCCCCCTTCCTCACTCCATGGCCGCCACAGCTCTCCAGTGTGCTCTGGAGCAGATCAATCTTTATTTCTGTGCCGTGACGGCCCGTCCATAAATCAGCATTGCCCACGCAGGAGTCGGCCTGGCAGGGCCTGCAGCTGCCCGTCGCCTGCAAATGGGGCCTTTATTTCAGCTCGTCAAGGCCAGCTGTTCCTAGGGCACTGGAGCCCCCGTACTTTCGACAAGTGTCTCATCTGTAAAATCATTTCTCTATTTTCCCCCCCTTTCCTCTTCTGTGTTCCTGGCAGCCACCCACAGAGCTGCACCCTGGGCGTTTATCCGAGCGCACCCAGCACATGTCTGAGGCTGGCTCTTAAGTAATAAGAGCCGGCTTTCAGGAAATCATATGAGTAAGGAGATCCATAAATCTTGCTCTTGCCTTGCACACATCAATTCTTTTTGTCACGAATGCCGCAGGCATGAGTCACTTGGCCTGCAAGCTAATTTTGGACCCAGTCCCTGACTAGCAGTAATCGTGGTGGGGGGATGTCTTGGAGGAGGTTGTGTTCCAGCAAACTGGTGTCTTCTGGACCGATCGGCTGGATGGTGAATAGGTGCAATTTCGGCAAATGGCAGGGAACTCTGCAGGGCGCTCCCTTCACCCAAAGGTTATGTTAATCTTTGTGCAAGGTATACAAGGACATGTGAAATTTGGAAGGCAGAATTGATTCCAGGAGCTAATAACTTCATTGTTTTCATAGCCTTTAGGACTTTACCATTTGCTCCCGTCCCGTAGATGTGCTGAGAGAAGGGCCAGAGCCAGGAGGGTATTCAGAGCATCCCAGCTCCGGCACATCCCAAGGTTCAGCTCCTGCACCTGTGAAGCAGTGATTAGATACCTGCTTCATAGTACCACCTCCAGGATGTGATATGCTAACACACGTTGATACGTGTTTGTTACATGACTTCAGGTTCAGAAACGTGGTTGCTCCCTTGGTTGCGTGGATGAATAATGCGGGGGCAGTGCGGGGCTGCACCTGTCATGCTGTTCGGTGCTTTGGTCATGCACACTGGCCAAAGACAGGGCCAGAGCTGACGGTGGAGATTGGAAGAAGCTGAACTTGAAATGGCGTGACACTGGAACCAACACAGGCTTATTTAGGCAGAAACATCTTGATGGATGGTGGCTCTGTCCCTGTGCACCATGTAGCTGGCCGGGAACAGGGGTGGAGAAGCCCCCGCTGGGGTCGGGTGGACATGGCAGAGGAAGGCAGTGGAGATGGAGGTTGTCTGCCAAGCGGGAACTCAGCTAGTTGGTCTCCCCTGCGTCCAGCCACCGGGCAGAAGCATTGCCGCAGGCAGGAGAGCTGTGGCCAAGGCCTTCTCCCTCTTCTCTTTAACACCCGCTTCAGCTTGGCGGAGGCGACTTGAATGCGTTACCCCTCCATTCCATGTCTCCCAAGAACTTAGACATGAAAAATTAAGGAAACTTTTTACAAAAAGAATATACGAAGTGAAGGACATGGTCTGCTATTCCCTTTATTTTTATTTGTTTGTTATTTTTTGAGATGAGGTCTCGCTCTATTGCTGAGGCTGGACTTAAAGTCCTGGGCTCAAGTGAACCTCCCACTTCAGCCTCCCCAGTAGCTAGGGCTACAAGTGTGCACCACCATGCCTGGCTACATGTATTCTTTGTTTTTGTTTCTCTTCATCTTGTGTCATTTTCTACCCCCTCTTCTACTGCTTCAGCACCGTGGAGGCCAGTAGGCTCAGCTACAGGACAGAGGAGGGGCATCTGGCTTGCTTTGGACTTGATATGAGAAACCATAGATTTCTATTATTTTCCTACATTAACATCCAGGGGGCTATTTGTTACCACGGCATAGACTAACTAATCCTGACTAATACACCACTGTAAGGAGGAATTTGCTTTTGTTTTATGAAATAGAGTTTCA
>VBSM01002608.1:171387912-171400969 GCA_008086735.1 Cheirogaleus medius
GCTGAGGTCAAAAGACTTAAGAAAAATATAGTCCAACGTGGGCAAAAATGGAAGGTCTATTTCTTCAAAGGTCTTCACGGAAAGTGCCCAGCGGCTGTAAGACGTCCATAGGTGCTCTGGCATTCCTCCCAGGGAGAGGCTGGGCTGCTGTCCTCCCACCACCTTTGAATCTGCCTGATGCAGCATGAATGACCCGCCCATGTCCTTGTCAACATTAAGAGTCAAATAGGTATTATGGCAAAAGGTCTTTTGAAGCTTTTCTCAGATTGGGGCATTTTGTCAAATATGTAATAGTGGTTGGTGATACAGGATCCCACTTGGCAAGGGCTTTGTAAGTCTGAATGACACAGAGATATCACGAGGTAATAAAATTGCAAATACTTGCTTACAAAAAAAGAGTAAAGTAAAATGGTTGTTTTCAGCACTGAGTTTTGGTGGGGATTTGTTCTGAGGTAGTAGCAGCTCAAAATGGTGACTACCATTGCTTAGGCTTCATGGTAGACCTCAGTTTAAAATAGCTCTGGTTCACCCCTCTGGGAATGTGAACATAAATGTCTGAAGAACAGTTATGATAGAAAGTGGGAATGTATAATTTCATTAATGGCCACATTCAGATGCCTCTTTTCCCACCCATTATTTCTGCTTGTTTTTCTCTGAAAGTTGATGTCCTGACGTTCTTGTCAGTATATCCAGGCAGCAGAAAGCCTCACTGAGTAGAAGAGCAGAGGGTGTTTCTCTTCCAGTGTGACTGTGAGTCCTCTGCTTTATTTTGTCTGGGCGTGGAGAATTGGGGTGAGGGGTAGGGATTATATTCTTGGCAGGGTCCCCACGGGTGTTAATTGTCAACCTTCTCACTTCTGAATCCGAGATGGACAAACTGAGTCTCACTGAGCAATGTCTCAGCAACCTCTCTGGGAAGCTGCTGCCAGGAAACATGTTGGCTGAGAACATTCCTAGCTCTGGTATGAAAAAGAATCTGAAAGATCCATACATCGTCATTCTGGACACTAGGCTGTCTCTGCAAAAACGAAGAACAATTATGGACAAACTCATATATAATAACTAATCTGCCCTGGAGGGAAAATGGGAGCGAGGCCTTCCCAGAAGAGTTCCTCATTCTGAGAAGGAAAATATACACGAAACATTCCTTATTGGCTCTTTGACGGTCACAGGTAGCATTTCTATATATTCCACTAAGATTTGGGTCTCTCTCTCTTTTTCTTTTTCCCATATAAATGAACTACTTTCAGAAAGATTTAGAAAGGGAAGAGATTTCCTTTTTCTTTTTCAATAAACCACATTGGTTTATCTGAATCATGAGTTAAATGTCATTTTTAGAGTAACTTTGTAGAGGAAGGGCAGGGGAAGTCATAAAACCCACACTATTCAGCCATCAATTGATTTGTTATTTTTTCAGAGTTGTTAGTACAAGGGGAAGGCCTACCCAGAGGAGCACAGTGTGAGATGGTAACACACAGGCGGTGGCCGGTCAGGTGGGAAACTAGTCTGTGTCTTTCTTTGAAATAATCTGAAAATAAATGTTCCTTTCTGAGAGTATGTGGCGGTCGATTTTTTGTTGCCCTTCTTTCTGGAGAGGACACCATGCTGTCCTGACTGCACTTAATTGATCTCCAGATAGTTTTAACGTGCTGTGCTTTGACTCAACAACACTAGGTCCCTGCTCCCGCAGAGAAAGAGCAGGAGATTTCTCTTTCAGAAAGAGAAGCAAACGCCACCCACCTCGCTTCTGTCCACGTTCTGTTGGTACAAATTCAGTCATTTGGCTCAGAAGTTTGGAAACTGAGTCTGTAGCTGGCTGATTACTGTCCTTTTGTAATGCATAGAGTTGAATTATTTAAAGGAATAAGGAAAGAACAGATCCTAGAGAATGATTAAAAATCCCTGCTCTGACCATGGAAAATCTGTCAGCATTCTTGGAAATAATAGAACCTGAGAGGAAGCCCTGCATCTGTGCACATCTGTGCGGGGCAGCTGCCTGTTGGTTCTGCACCATCTTCGTACCTAGCATGCTCAGTCTGCCCTAGCAAAATACCATCGACGGGGGTTGAAACACCAGGAATTCATTCTCTCACCATTCTGGTGGCTGTAACATCAAAGATCAAAGTCTAGTCGTGTTCAGTTCTTGGTCAGGGCTCCTCCTCCTTGCAGACAGCTGCCTCCTCCCTGTGACCTCACACTGTGGGAAGAAAGCTCTGGGCTCTTCTTCTTTTTCAATAAGAACACTAAACCCCTCATGGGGGCCCTACCCCTATGATTTTGCCTAAAGCTAATCACCACCCAAAGACCCCACTTCTAAACAGCATCACATGGCAGGTTAGGGCTGCAACACAGAAATTTTGAGGGGACACAAACATTCTATTCATAACACTCTGACTTGTTACATGCTAGAAGATAGACTTTTACTGTGTTTATGATAACATATATTTGCATCTACTTGTTACAGCAGCTTAGTCTATTTTTTACATATACATGCTCAAAATGAACATATTATTTCTAATATGGTTTACTCAGAATAGGGAAGAACAGAACAATTCCTGCCTGAGTTCTAGGATGGTATTATGCTATTCTATTAATGTTACTTTTTTTTTATTTCAGCATCTTACAGGGGTCCAAATGTTTAGGTTACATATATTGCCTTTGCCCCACCTGAGTCAGAGCTTCAGGCGTGTCCACCCCCCAGACAGTGCAAATTCTATTAATGTTAATATCAAATTGACTTTGTGGAGAGACTGTTGACCCCTTCAAAGCTTGCTGTCAACAAAAATCCATACATCTGTTCATCAAATGTTACTGCTATATACAATTTTCTCAACTAAAATATTATCATATTGGATTTTTGGACCTCTGTAAATTGGCATTGGATAATTCTCATGAATGGTTGGCTATTTGGAAAGGTTAATTTACTCTCTCTTTGCTGCTTTTCAAATAAATGGGGAAAATGCACATTGTCTCATAGCTCACTATAAAAAAAAACCCAAAATATTTCTGTACCTTTTACATGCATATACACAGAGAAAAAAATGCCACTTACTAACTGATGTGGTTTTGTGTTTCCCCAAAAGGTGTTTATAAATCCTAATTCTGGTACCTGTGAATGTGACCTTATTTGGTAATAGAGCCTTTGGAGATGTAATCACATTGTTCGAGTTAAGGTGAAGTCATACTCGGTTAGGGTGGGCCTTATAAGAAGAGGGAAATGTGGGCACCTGGGTGAACACCATGTGCCGATGAAGGAGACATCAGAGTGACGTGTCTACAATACACAGAACACCAAAGATTCCTAGCGACACCAGAAGCCAGGAAGAGGCAAGAAAGTATCCTTCCCCATCCTCCCCCACAGCTTTCAGAGGAAGCCTGGCCCCGCTGACCCATCATGTTGTACTTCTGGACAGCAGAACTGTGAGAGAATACATTTCTATTGCTTTATTCCACCAAGTTTGCAGTAATTTTTTATGACAGTCCTAGGAAATTAATAAATTAACTATGAGTCTTTGACAGGTCAACCTCTAAAACCTACTTTAGATCATCTCAGAAATGAGAATAAGGTTACCCGGAGGAAGTTATGAAGATTAAATAAAATAACATATGTAAAGCACCTCAGATTATCCTTAACACACAGAATCTAATGCACTGAATATTAGCTCCCTTTCTGCAGCCTACAGACGGCGGGAGTGGAGAGGCCATGCAAGGAGGGACTGTGTTCCTCTTGTGTTGGGAGAGGTCCCTGCATGGGCTCACAGCCACCCACTCGCCATCTGCGAGGATAGCAGGAATAACAATAACTGCTTCTATTTTTATAAAATAGAGCTTGGTAGTAAATACCCTTTCCATTCTCGAATTTGCATGTGTTATATACTTCCCAGTAGTGCTTTGGAACTGAAACATTCATAGCCAGAGTATGTCTTCATTTTTTTCATCATATTTTCACCTGCAATAATTTTGCATTTCTAAAAAATTCATACAGTAATCGCAAGGAGGCTTATTTTTCTGAAAAATAAAGAAATTCCACATATTTTATTAACTAAACTCTTCCTATTAAGTCAAATCCATCCTTATTTCAAAAATATTTAAGTAATAGCATTAATGTGGCTATGTAGGCAGAGGCCACAGAAAAGAACAGAACGTGATTACTTAGGAATAATCCCAAGCAGAGCCTGGCTTATGCCATCAGATTTATTTATTTATTTGTTTTTGGATTTTTGCATAGTGACATTATGGTACTATGTGTCTTTATGGGCAGAAAAATACTACGTCTAATAGAGGAAACAAAAGAAAATTGTCATGTCATGAACTCTGTCTATGTGAAAGACACTGCTCTAGGAGGTTTGTGTTTTTAATCTTGGGTAGGTAAGCGTCATTCTTCATTTTATAATGGAGGTAACATCAAAATTCCAGGATTCCGAGATCCACTTCCCAACATGACTCATCCAGTAAGTGGAAGAGCTAGAATTCAAACCCGCATGTTTCTGACTCTAAGGATCTTCCTGCTACCAAGAGTGATCTCTGTGACATAGAGCACTCCTCCTAAAACACTAATAGCTGTAAGAAAAGAGATGTTTTGCTTTTATCTCTCAGTACCGAGACTTATAAAGCAATATTAATTGTTTTATTAATTAATATAAATACTGACACAGATAAATAAAACAAAATGAAGATAAAAACTCCTTATATAGACAGTGATATTTTACAGAGCCTGCAATTACAGAGAGTGAGAAAAGTATAAAGTATTCAAGTACTACTTGGATAATTCATTAATTTATATGCAAAATAAATAAAGTTGTATAACTACTTCATACCACACATACAAACCAATTCCAGATGGATAAAAACCTTCAGTGTGAAAGACAAAAATGCTGAAAATTTCAGAAGAATATCTTTATGCTATTAACCCAGAAAAGGAATAAAAATTATATTTCACTACATTAAAATTAAGAAATTTTGTTAAAACATATGATAAAGAGAGTAAAAAGATGAGTTATAACTTGGGAGAAAATGATTGTGACCTATATAACCAAAAAGATTTATTAATATTATAAAAATGTATATTTAAAATTTCTATAAATCAATAAGTAAAAGATAAAACTCATCAAAAAAATATGCAAAAGATGATACAGTTGTATTATTAAAAAGTAGACATAAATTATGATTAAATGTATTTCCATACATTTAATTAATGAGGTATATACATTACATTAATGAGGTACATACATTAATGAGGTATTCAATCTCATTAGTAATGATGAAAATGCTATATAATTATAATAAAATCCAAAATGTGTTATTGTTAAGCATCCCAAAGATTGGGGGAATCATGGTGTGACAATATTAGGTGTGATGAGACACAGAAGAGCAAGATTCCCTCCCTTCTGCGGAAGCATAAATCAGATAACTCAGCATTTACAGAGTAAAGCTAAGGGTCTGCATATCTAATATCCAGAAATTTCACTTCTCCTTATATTCTCTAGTGAAACTTTACCACATGAGAATAAAGAAGATGAGTAAAAGAATCTTCAAGGCAAAAAATTTAGTAAGTTTGGATAGCAAAAAAATTGGAAAATAACCACACAAATGTGTGACAAATATAGAATAGGTAAGTAAATTGTGGACTATTTGTATTATGAAATATAATGCATGGTGACAATTAATCAACCACATCTATGTGCACAGATGAATTGAGAAAATGCAATTTGGGCTAAAACAATCAAGAAAAGAATAATGCATGTGTTATTGTATAATTCCATTTATATAAAAGGCAAGACCTTGGAAAATTAAAATTATTTTTTCTTATTATTTATATGTGTATAATAATTTATTAGGAAAAATGAGAGAATGAGTAACACTACCTGGAGGATGACAGTTATTTCAGGTCTGGACTTTTCGAAGAGGACGGGAAATTGTGGGAAGCACAAATAGGGGGTTGCAGGTATTCTGGCAATTTTCTGTTTCTTAAGGTTGGTGATGGCTCATGGGTATCGACTTCATCATTATTGCATAAACATTAAATATGTTATCTATAGACTTTTGTCTGATATGTGTTTTTCTAAAATACCTTGAGATTTTTTTTTTTAAAGCCTCCAGAGGGGACACAATCCTCCTGGCACCTTGGTTTTAGATTTGCAGAACCTTAAAAGCACATTTGCATTGTTTCATGCCACAAAATCTGTGGCGATGCATCGCAGCAGTCATAGGAAACTAATGCACCTCTACGGCCTCAGTTTCCCCAGTTTCGCCGTGTGAATGTTCAGACGGGAAGGGAGCAGCAGTGGTTTCAGTCCTGTCCCTCTCCTGCTGGTAGGTTCCCATTGGGGGAGAGGGAGGGGGAGGGAGGAGAAGAGGAGGAACAAAGCTTTCCTGACCCTGGGTCTTTGCAAACTGCCTCCGCTCCATGCAAAGCTCTTCTCTTAACATCTCACCCTGCACACTTCCGCCCAGCCAGTGGGTCTTGACATAAATGTCACATCTCAGGGAGCCTTTTCTGATTCTCCAACATTAATTGGGGCCTCCTAACCCCTGAACAGCACCACAGATATTTCCTCTCCTAGCATCCTGTTCTTTTCTCTTCTGGAGTACACAATTTGCAGCTGTGGCCGTGTGTTCGTCTCTTCGTTTCCAAGTGTTCCCGTCTTGGTAGTAGCTCCGTGGGTGCAGACGCCATGCCTGTTTGGTTCATTGCTCTGGAGCCAGTGCTGGCTTGTACAGGCATCCAGCACATATTTGAGGAAGGAACAAGTGAAGGTGAAAAGGCACGTGCACGGTCAGCATTCCCTACATTCCATAATCCACTTCCATAGTATATCCTGAAGTCGCCAAGGGCTGTCCCCTGAGCGGCACACGCTGGTTACCTTGGCTTTGGCGCTGTTCGGCTAGTCATGGAGGATGCCTCCAGGAGTTTTTGTTCTTCTGCTAGGGACAGGGTCATTGTGTGGGGAGAAACGCCTTTCCACGCTTTGCATTGTCCCTGCTTGGAGGGACCCAGAGCTTAAGCCTCCGACTTCCTGCTTCCCCTTACCGACATGCAACACTGCGTGCATAGAGTTTTTGTTAAAGCAGTGGTGCAGTTTTTGTACAGCTTGCAGCTCCAGACAGGGCTCTGGCAGAGCTGGAAATTCAAGTGGTAGACACCATGCTGAACTCAGAATCACCGGCTCCTTCTGAACCATTTATGTCTGGCTCCTGCTTCCCTCAGGGTCTATCCCTTAAGGGCTCTTAAATCCTCAGTCACATACGGCTTGTGGAGCCAGCTCCCGCAGTGCCGCGATCGTGTCTGAGTCCCATGTGCTTCAAATAGAGAGTTTAGACACACTATCGTTAGGATTCTGAGATGAGAAAACTTAAGTTTTCAAAGGTTTAGGTAAGGTTAGGCTACCCATATTTATGGAAATGTTGCATAGCTGCTCCTGCTGAGTGGTGAGACAGATGTTTGCAAGGTGAACCAACCATCCAGGGAGAGGGCAGCTGGGTCCCCCAGCCAGTCCTGAGCCGGCGACTGAGCGCACCGCTGCACCTGGCCCAAATCAGACCTGAGTGAGCCACGTGTTACCACTTCCAACCACACGAGGCAAGAGCCATCTGTTTTGTTTACAACAAACAGTCAGCAGAGAAAAGAGAATATGCGTCCTACTGCAGGCCAAAATGTTACTCATTGCTTTAATAAACATTTAACTATTTTTGTGAGAACAACTCAGATAGGCAGGGCATTCCCCTCCCTGCCACTTTCTGCAGCTGTGTCATGACCATAAAAACTGGGAAAAAGCATAAAACATGAAAGAGAGGTGTTGAAGTCAGCCTTAAGGTACTAAATTCCTGACAGCAGCTTGTAAAGCAGTTAGGAGATCGGGGCTAGGGGTGCCGCCGACGGCTGGGAGGTGTGGGGGACGAGGTGCTGACGAGAGGGCCGCGGTTGGCAGATAGGGGACCCTGGGGCTGACCAGGGAGCGTATCCAGCGAGGGAGGGTCCCCTGGGCGGGGCAGGAGCCCTTGTGTGGCGTGTGGACTTCAGACTCCGGGCTACCAACCGCGCACACCATTGGTTCTCTCACCGCCTTCCTTGGGGGACATGGGTTCAGGGAATGGAAAGTGGTATATTTAGTTATTTTCTTTTTAATATGAAACATATGGTTGATTTTCCTAACATAGAGCACTTTTCTCCACTTTACATCACCATGATTAGTAGGACTCTTTTGAGAAGTATTTTGACTCCAAAATTACCAATTAGCTTTCTCAAAATGAGAAGCAGGACACATTTGTGAAAATATTTTTGTATATAGTGAGCATTTAGGATGGAAATGTTCCTGTTCCTTGCCTCTCCGATAGTGTATTTTTTTGCAGCATCCTTCACTGGTTATTATAAGTACATGCTGTTTACGCTGAGGAGCTCCAGGTAACCCTCCTCGTACCAGCAGTACGGATAATTTCTACATATTTTCTAGGAAAGCTAGAACCATGACAGTATGCAGGGCCTGATTTCCTACTGGCGCCTATTTAAGGTCTAACAAGGTAGCCTGGGTGTGAACTGGACCTTGTGGCTTTTTGAGTCCAGCGAGAATGACGCAGTGGGCTCAGCCAGCGCCAGCTCCCGTCTCCTTCAGAGAGCAGAGGCAGCCCTTGTCCCCAGTGTCCACACCAGCTGTCCCACCTGTTCTGCGGAGGAGAATGTGAGTGGAAGTGCCCTGCACCCCTTGACGACCTTCCCTGCACTGTGAGATGTGGCTTGAGGGTGCCGTGTCACAACCAAACAGCCTGGACCATGAGACTCCACCTAGGGTACAGCTGACCGGGGGAGTTGCCTGCACCAAAGTCAACTAGCACATATTCTCAGTAAAGAAAGACTGAGCAATACGTGGACTGCATTTGACACGGTAAACCAAGACTGGGCTGTGGAGAGTCGCATGTGACACTATGTAAGGAATAACTGAGACTCTGGGAAATGTACTGATTCTAGCCTCATCGGGACTGTGTGGCAGCCACGCAGACAGGCGCTCGGATCTCCTTCAAGGTCTCAGGGCTCCTCCGCTGCAGGGAGCAGGGATCAGGGGCTGGGAGGATGATCCCCTCCCCTCCGTTTCTGGGGACAGGAAGTCAGTTGTGCCTGGACGTTGAGACGTGGGTGACGGGGGCTTTCGTGGAGGTGGGTCGTGAGCCGCCCTGTGCTACGTCTTTGATTCGAGCTGTGAGACAGGACAGAGTCCGGGGAGAAACTCAGAGAAGGATGTGGATCTATGAAATAAAAGCAAACTATTTTCTTTTACCCTTGACTTTCGTAGATCTTCATAGACCTTTAGTAAACTTCACTAATAGTTGGATTCTGCCCTCTGCTAAGAGGAAGTAAAGGAAAGGTTGCATATGACGTGTGAGATGAAGGGAGAGAGCACTGTGTGCTCCCCTGGGACCAAGGCAGGTGGCGAGGGGCAGGGGGGTGGCAGGGCAGAGCAGCGGGCGGACAGAGCCCAGGTCAGAAGTGGAACCGTGCGGAGCACAGGGCAGGGGGCAGGAAAGCTCTGGGCAGGCATCCGCGCCTCTCGGAGGGGAGCCTGGGAAAGAGGAGGGTCCCACAGTGCCTTCGCCCGGATCTGAGAACAAACGATTGCATCGTATAAGTGAAGCACACTAGGATTTAAATCAGAATTGGCCTGAAGTTTGTAATTTCTTCATCAGGGTGAGGGCTTGAAAAGGAGATCAGACAAATCAGAGAGACATAAAGCAATTGAATTCTTTTGACAATTCGAGGTATTGTAGTAACTTTGTGATACCTCTCTCTATAGGTGCTCACCCAGGCAAAGTGAGAGGAGGAAGAGGGGTAAGAGCTGTCTCATTTCCAAACACCTCCCCAGCTTCCCTGGCTCTGCTTCTCTCCAGCCAGGATTTTGTCATTTGCACCCAGGCACTGTCTATTTGCTACACCTCCCGCCAGGGACATTTCGGAGTTCTTCTCCCAGCCACTCTGCAGCAAATGCACCGTGGGACTCGGCTGATGACAAAGAAGGGACATCATTGCTTTGGCGAGTCCTTCTCCTCCGTGAAGAAGACCCTCTGTTGTTGGGTGAAACTGTGTGAGGATGTCAAAAGCCACAGAAATGGCCTAAATGGTGGTTAATTTTTTCCAAATAAGAACAAAGACAATGGGGATTGGTCACTTAGTGCACATAAACAAAGTGGAACCAAGCAAGTTACTACAAGCTGGGATGGTCCCAGGAAAGGGAAACATTTGTCGTTTTCTGTACCTACCTGCAGCCTCGGGTGCTTTCCTGCTGCTGGTGGCTTCAGTCCACTTCCCTCACCTCCCTGACCTACACAGCTCCAAAATCACTGAGCTTCAAAGTCTCTTTCTCAACGTTTTGGCCTCATATTGCACCTTTGACTGGTGCAAAGGTACTGATATTGTGACATTCGACCTTTGAGATATGTTGTGCTTACGATCTTGATCATACAGTGTATAGTTGCTCTAAATAAATACCCTCCCAGGTTCACCTGGTCTTGCAAACAGTACCTGCATCCTTAGAAATAACTGTTTAGCAGGCATTGCACTCAGGGGGTGGGGCAGTGTGTGAGGAAGGGCCAATGACAGCAGCATGTTGGCCCAAACAGGACCTACGGGTCAGAGCCACTCTTCCCAAGGCTGTGAGAGACTTGCATTCCCATGATATAAATTTTATCAGACATGATACGAGAATAAAATCATATGACATGCATTTTGTACCCTAGTATCATCTATCTTATTTGACTCAGGAAAGCTGTTAGAAAACCTGCTTTTGACAATAACCAGAATAACACATCGCTGCTTTGAAATGCTACACACCCTACATAGTGAACATTAGGAGATTGATTTAATACAGGAAAATCTAGCCATATGAATAAGGGTAAGTTTTAGCTGATATCTCTAAAACCAGGTAATAAAATTTATTACTCTTAAATTTATGATTATGGTGCATGGTTTAATACATGAAACAGATACTTGATTTGGATAACAGGATTTACAGTAAATGCATTCCTTGCCCTTTCCCCTCAGGATCTTACTGATTTCTACATTTGACTACATTAAAAAAAATATACTAAATTTATATACTATTAACAGGATATATTACAGAAGAACCTAGAAGATTAGAACGAATTTACCAAAAGCTTACTTTTTTAAGACTGATATAAAGATATACTACTTAAAAACAAATGACAGATTTAGAAATTTATTATAATAATGAAATATATAAAAATATTTGCAACGAAAACCGAATGCATTTGGATAACTTAGAAAAAAAATGTTTATGGATACTGCCAACAAGCATACGTATTTGCTATTCTTTCCATCAGATAGACTTACACTTTGAAATAATGTCTGTGTGGCTTGATGCTTTCATAAAGTACGGAATTTAGGGAACTACAGTTTTACATTTTCTGAAAAATGCTAATTTAATGGTAAGTGTTCATCACGCTGGAGTAAGAGTTCAGATTCAACACGCTAATTAAGACAGGTCAGGTTGCTCCGGGCCAGCTCCTCACCAGCTGTGTCTATCTGAGCAAGGGCCTCGGCCTCTCTCGAAAGAGCTTTTCTTATATTTTCCTGTATTTGTTATGAAATGGGACCACAAGCTCAGGCTCGCAACATCGTGGAGGCCTCACCTGTGTGAAAGAAGAAATGAGTACATGAAATACCTCATCTGTATTTTCGGGGAAGGGCACGCCTGTTGACCATAATTGGCTCAGTTCATCTCCTGAAACCATCTGAGGGGATCCCAGTACACTGCAGAGCGACTGCCTCACTCTGTGCACCGGGTAGACGTCCCCTCCCCGGGGTCACCTCCACCTCTCTCTCTGGCCAAACTCTCCGCAGCTTTTCACCTGTCGAATCTGCCTCCCCCGTCACACACCTCAGGGGGCCCTGACCCCCCCCCCAGGGACCTCTGCTCCCCCTCCAGGCCCACGCTGGCCTCCGTGGGTCAAGTCGGGTGGCCCTGCCTTCTCCCACGTCCTGGGACCCTCTCCTCCTTCCAGCCACCCTCCACACAGCCAGGCGTGGCTTGATGTCACTCAGTCTCCACCTCAGGTGGACCCACTCTCTTCACCTGGCCTCACACGTCTCTCTGTTTATCATTTTCAAGTCAGCCTACCCAAACCCCTCTGAACTGGGTGTCTCATCCTCTTCCAACAAACCCCTCCCAGTAGAAGTGACAGAGCCCCTCCCTGCCGCTGTGCGGGGGCCATTTGCCCTCTGTCTTGCTGCTGGACTGCCTTCCGCTGTTCCTGCTGTGCCCCTACCCCGAAGCCACAGGGAAGGGTCCCTCCGGCTTCCTGGCCCCATGCATCCTCCAGGCACAGCCTGCCTGGCCTCTTCTTCCTTGCTGACTCTAGGTCTAGGTCCCAGGCTGGCCCCTGGCCCTCAGACACACTCCTGTCATCTGCCCTGGAATGTCACAGCTTTCTCTCCTCGTCGCTGTGAGCTCTAAGTAAGCTCTGCTCATCTCGATTTCCAGATTCCGGGACCCTGTTGATGGGCGCGCTGTCATCCGACCTGCGCTCAGTAAGGGAGACCAGGTGGCCACGGCTGCACTTGGTCAGCCTCCGTACGTCAGTTCAGCATGAGCCTGACGCTCGCGGCCTCTAGCACTCAAGGAATCACGACACCCATGGGTGGCTATGGCACCCACGCTGCCTGGAAGCACCTCCTGGTGTCTGGTATCCCAGCACCCTGATTCCCCGTCAGGCTCCACATGCAGTCACCTCCAATCCACCTCTGGCCAATAAACTTATTTTCTGTGCTTAATCTCTTGGATATTTGAGACTCGCATCTCCTGGCATGTAGTTGCCTTGGTTGTCACCAGGGTTTGCATTGCCCCCACATCTCCCAGTCCTTGCTCTGGCCCCGAAAAAACCCGTACATAAGTCCAGCTCCAGAAATTGTGCGTCCAGTCCAGCCTCAGGCAGCCGTCAGGGCACTGACGGGCCTTTGCAGAGTGTCCCTCAGGTGCTGGGTGCTGGAATGTGAGCGAAAGGAACTATTCAGGACTCCTCTGGCCCTCACGCCCCGGTGGTGCAGGGCCCTTTA
>VBSM01002608.1:171401069-171420488 GCA_008086735.1 Cheirogaleus medius
CTCGGCCTCCCACAGTGCTAGGATTACAGGCGTGAGCCACCGCGCCCGGCCTGGTGCAGGGCCCTTTAAATTCAGACAGAGACCCTCAGAGGCAATTGCTGCCGTTTCTCAGTCCATCTGGTTTGAACCGATCCTTTCAGTTTTGATTCAACTGGGCAGATGAAATCTCAGTAGTTCCCATGCCACGCGTTGGCAGGGCCGGCCCGACTCCAGGACGGAGCAAACGTTCCCCCATATGGTAGGGTTTCAGAGGCTCTGGAAATGACCAAATGCCTCTCCTGGCTTCTCCCCTACCCACATGTCCATTATGGTTTTGTGTTTTCTAATTTTGCCTGAAGTTTCACCGGACGAGCTTCAGTCCTCAGGTTTACTGAGCAATGGAAATGCACATCCCACTAGAAACCCGCAGCGCTGGGTTGTCGTCGCTCTTACACCGTCGTGGGAAGTAGAACCTGTGGGGGTTGCAGCTCCACTCATTTATGCATCCTTCCTTTTCTGCATAGATTTGATGAAGCTACAAGAGAACTTGCTAATAAGGTGAAATAAATACTTTCAAGAATGTGGAAAGTGAGTATAAAGGTAGAAAAGACTAGCTTTGTGCGGGGGCAGTCTCATAGCCAATGTGGTTTATCTGAGGCGCGGTTGTCGCTCATTGAAAACTTTTCTCAGTAGCCCGCCATGACGTCTTAAAATATAGTCGGCACTGGCAATTTTTGACAGTCTCTACAGAGACTGAACTAAAAAAAAAAGTAGAAAAGACTAATCCAAGTAAAGAAGGTTGGCACCAAAAAAGCAACCTCAATATGCTGCAGTTTTATTTTTAAGAGTCTTATACAATAATTGGATTAATAAAGTGTGGCATATGTATACCATGGAGTACTACTCAGCCATAAAACAAAATGAATTTATACCTTTTGTGACAATCTGGACGGAACTGGAGACCATTCTCCTAAATGAAGTATTGCAAGAATGGAAAAACAAGCGCCACATGTACTCGCTATTAAACTGGAACTAAGAGATCAGCACTCATGTGCACAGATGGAAGTAAAACTCAGTGGAAATCATGCAGGTGGGAGGGGGGAGGGGAGATGGGTGAAATCATACCTAACAGGTACAATGTACACTATCTGGGTGATGGGCACACTTATAACTTTGACCCAAGCAATATAAAAGCAACCCATGTAACCAAAAACATTTGTGCCCCTGTAATATTCCAAAGTTTTTTAAAAAAGACTTAGTCATCTGCACTGTGGTGAGATTCTTCCAGGCAGACATCACACATTGCTCTTCATTCTGTGACAACCATAAATGCTTTTTGAGTGAACATTGTTCAGATTTCAAGAATGCACGTAAAATTGTGTTCATTAAAAAACAAAAAGAGTCATATACAAAGATGGGTAGGGTAAGGGAATTTAGGCATGTCAACTTCTGTGAATTGGTATAATTATTTCCATTTTACAGAGAAGGAAATCAAGGCTCTTACAGCTCCTATGAATTGCCTTGTCATATATTTAGTATATTATACAGCTAAGACTGAAACCTAGGTGTGCCCAAAATTCTTTCCTAAACACTATGCCACTTGCTTTCAAAACCCAGTGCTGGAAGTCAGATTTGTCCCTTTACAGTTTTGCTTGAGCGAGCCCTGCATATAGGTATTTACAAAGGAGAAGGGGCTGGGCTGAGTTCGGGAGATATTTCTATTTTATATTCTTAAAAGAAAATGTAATCTTCCCTATACAGGTAACGTGGAGGAATTAATCTTGCTTCACCCAAAGAAACAGCATGAGCCCAGTGGAGAAGAACACAGGTACATTAAATTCCTATCAGAGCATGGTTTATAATGCTGCAGCATTAGTTCCATTTATGCTGTGTCTGACTTTTTTTTTTCCAAAATGCCTCATTTAAATGCTGACAGATTGGTTGGCATCGTGAATGTCTTTGATATGTAATCATAAAATGGTGTGACTTGTGAAAACGTGGTATATAAAACTGCTGTTACTCAGACTAATTTCATGGTAGCATCTGATTGACAACAAGGACTTGTGCAAAAAGTGATATCGGTTGGGGATGGGGGCGGTTCCATGTGGTATGTTGTTATTTAGATGATATTTAAAACCCCTTTGCTCATTGCACTCTAAAAACTGAGAAAGCAGCCCATGGAAAGGGAGAAACAGCCTGTATCCCGGCCAAATTCTTCCTTTCTAAGTAGCTTGTATTGTTTTTTTTCTCTCAATTTCCAAATTAATTTCCATTTTTTAGCAAAAAAAAAAAAAAAAGTCTACAATGTTGAATTTTCTACATCTGGGAAAGAAAACGATATGGATATCATTTTCCCCAAATAGCACATTTCTTTTGTTTTGATGTTAAAACACTGAAATGCACATGATGGCTTGTCACCAGACACAGGGAAAAATATTCCATATTTGCATTTCTTCATCGTCTTTCGTGATTCCTAGTATCTTGAAATCCTTACAGAGGAATTCCTAGGATGGAAATGGGCAAGTGGCAACAATTTCAACAGAATATATCCTTTCTGTTGGAAGATTCCACAAAGCATGTTGTGTCCTGAAGGGCTTTCTCAGAGAATAGGGTCCCAGTCTGATTGTGTATTTGGTGGTCCTGGTGCAGCAGGAATCAATGAGATGGCCCCTGGCCCAAGTCATGCGTCTGCAGGTCGGGGTCCCTTGCATCACCTTGCTGGGTTCAGACCTAGTAGCTGGAGACCAGCGCACTTCTTATTATTATGGGACAGCTCCCTTGGCTGTTTTCTTTGACTTACCTGAAAGCAAATGTCATTCTGTTTAGTGGTATCTACGTAATTAATAACATTCCATCCCTCTCAGAAGCAAGGAATACAAAAGTTCATTTTAAAATAACCAAAAATAAAAGTTGTCATCTTAAAAGAAATACAGAAATGACCCTTGGTAGCCAACTAGATTGTCAACTGGGATGACCCCTTTCAAGAAACCGTTAAACTTGTGTTCATCGGTGTGTGCATGTGTGTGTGCATGTGTGCTCTCGTTAGTTTGATATTTTTCCCTCTCCCTGGAAGAGTCTACGAATCTTAATCACAGCAATGAAATGACATTTCTCTTTTTACTTCCACTCATGTGACAGAGGAGTTGTGCAAATAACAAGCAGCACATCCCTGATATTGTCATTTGACAGATAACCATACCTTACCTTTTTCCACAAAATACCTGGGGACGAGGATGCAGGAGGATAACTCTTTTCCTTCTGGGTGAAAGTGGCCATCACGTCACCGCTGCCATTTATTGGGTACCAACAAGAGCCAGCCATGTCAGGTATGCGATGACTCCACCTTCTCGTTGACCACCCGACATGGTGCTGTCCTCTTTCTTAGGCGAGGAAGCTGGCGGTCGGCGGGTTCCGCTACGTGTCTCATGCCCACAGCTAATACCTGGCAGACCCTGGTTTGTCAACTACACAGCCAGTGCGTGGCATTAACTGCCTCTCTAGGATTCTGCTGAATGTCACTTTCCTGTGCACCTGGATCCCAGCGCCCCATCAGTGAGCCCACACCTGGCCGCTTTACCTCACAGAGAGAATTTTAAATGCACAAGGTATGGGCTCTGGGTGCCTCCTTGATTTTAATACCTTGATTAAACAAGAGGCTCAGTTCGAGTCTGAGGTGATTCACTGGAGGAATATGTGTGGCTCCGCTCTAAAATTCTTTACCGTCTCCATTTGGGTTTAATACTGAAACCCCCTGGATCACAGAACTGCAGTGATATACTGACCTGCAAACTGTGTGAGTGAGATACAGCTCGTCTGTTTAAATTACTGCTGCTGTGGCTTTCACAGTATAAATACTGGTCCCTTTTCTTTGCAATATTCTTCTTTACTGCAGCAGTTAAAAACTAACCTTCTTTGGGCAATAGACAATTACTTAATTTTATTAGTCTTCTTCAGAAGATGTTAAGTAGACAACTGTAGCTCAGATGGATGCACATATTATCTGATGAAAGTACATGAATTATGAGTGAAACAATTCATGAAAAATGAGATCTGAAACAGCATGCTGTCTACCCACATAGGAAAAACCATCTTTTACAATGTTGGATCGAAAGTATTTATTATATGTATAGTTTAAGGAAAAAATTTAAAAATATAAAATATCTTCAAAATAAAATCCATATTAATTTGAAAGATGATTTTGACTTATCCCTAGCATTATGAACTAGAAGGAACCCAAGTATTTGATTAAAAACTACTGAGCTTCAAATAGTAGCTTTAGTAAAAACTAGCAATATAACTTCAAAAGTTACATCACCTGTTCTAGACTCATTTTATCCAGTTGTAAAAAGGGTAAATTCCTACTCATTTTAAGAGGTTTTTCAAAATAAACATTAAAAGAAACAATAAAATGCATACAAAAGTCCTAGTCAAGTTGACATACAAGATCGTATGGAAAATATGCCCCTACCTCATGTGAGGCCCCTGCCTCATAGGAGGCAATCATTAATAAAATATTTTAATTATGTGTGTATGCATTTATACATACAAAAACAACAATAAAGGGATATACATCTTTCCAACGTGGAAAATAATGAAAACTCACTTATCAGCTTGGTCAGAAGTTCTAGGGTTTTGGCCCGGAGTGTGGAAATAAGAAGCAGTCAATGGTGGCCAGAAATTCAACTAAAGTGGGTCTCCGGGTCTCTCAGATGAACTGTACCTGTATTCAGCTCATTGGTTGAGCGGGCAGTGAGTGGCTTTACTCATTCCTAAATTCAAGGCTGGAAATAGTCATGGCCACTAGTGTGACCGCTCACGAGCCGCCTGCGTGGTGTGAAAGGCTTCACTCACTGCATCCCGGCCACACTGCACCTCACTCAGGTCTCTGACCTCAATGTCACTTATGGATGGTAGCCCAAGTCCCGTACGCATCTAAATCTATACTGGGAAGACAGTCCTAAGACTTAAGGCTGCACGGGGAAAGTTGAGATGCAAGCGAGAAAAAGAGAAAACTAACCAAGATACCCTTTAAAACAAAAAGCTCATACAGAGAGCTAGCAAGAGGAAACAAAAATCTCCCAATTAAATGAGAGAGTCCACTCTATGAAAACAGAAATAATAAGACAATCCGAAAATGACTTTTAAATAAGAAGGTTGAAGACCCTCGGAGCGATTTTGGAAAGAGTAGTATCCACAATAAACAACTGAAGTCATAAAACAATAGATCCCTGCACACAGCAATTAGAAACCATGGGGTTCACAGTCAGTAGTGTGATTCCAGTGTTGCACTAATTCACAATATTACTCAATCTGTTACTCATTGCAAGAATAGATAATATTGGCAAGGCATTATTCCTTCTCTCTCCCATTTAGTTCTAGGGAAAAGGAAGAGGAGAAAGAAACAGGGCAGATGCTTCCTGCTCATTTGTTTTAACACATTTAGTCATTAAAGACACGTCAGGAGCACAACACGTACCATGGTGGCACAAGAAGCTCCCCATGCACCCAGTACCCAGTGGGGTAACCACACTTATAAAAATTATTTCTTTAAAAAAGTGCTTTACCATCTTGGGAAGTTGTTCCAAGGGCATGCAGCAAAGGAAGAAACATTTACTCAGTAAAGTCAACCCAGTGAAGACAGTGAAGGGCTCTGGCCAAGACTCACTTCCGGCTGCACCCCTGCATGGCCGGCTCGGTGTGACTGAAGTTCTGCTCATTACTGGAGAGGGGTGTGAACAAAAAGATAAGGCTCTCTCCATCCCCCCAACTCCCGTTCCAAAGAGGCTCAGGTGAGCAGCATTCCTAGTTCCAGTGCAGCTCCGTGCTTCAGAGGCTCAATTCCAGGCAAGAGAGAGCTCAGGGCTCTCCCTCCGTATACCCAGCTCCTGGTCCCAGGACAGAAGTTCTACCCAGGCTTGGCTGGCTGAGATTACAGGGCCCCCAGCTTGGCCACACGGCAGAGCATCCTTGCTAGGAGAGGCAAGCTGAGAGGACCAGAGACAGCAGCCTGCATCCAGCATCCTACTGGTATAATGCAGGAGTGTCACTCCAGGAGAAGCAGAATTAAAGGGAGAGGTAGACAATTCAATAGTCATAGTTGGAGACTTCAGTATATCACTTTCAGAAAAGGAGAGAAAACCTAGACATAAAATCAACAAGGATATAAAAGACTTAAAAAGACAAAAACCAATACACCTAAAAGATAATCTATTGAACATCTGCCCCCAAAACAGCAGAATATGTGTTATTTTCAAGTGCAAGTGGAAAGTTCTTGAGGTTATACTTTATGCTAGCTCACAAGATAAGTTTCAGTATGTTTAAAAGCATTTAAATCATACAGAATATGTTCTTCAAATGTAATGAACTAAAATTAGAAATCAATAGAAGGAAATTTGAAAAAAAATCACACATATATGAAAGTTAGACTCTTCTAAATAAACAACGAGTCAAAGAAAAAGTGAGAAAAACTACCAAATACTTTGGAATGGATGAAAATTAGGATACAATGTCTCAAAATTTACAATATGCAACTAAAACAGTATGTGAGACAAAAATGTATAGATGTAAATACTTATAATCAAAAAGAAAGATCTCAAATCAATAATTTAACATTCCACCTTAAGACATTGAAAGAAGAAGAGCATATTAAATCTAAGACACAGAAAGAGGGAAACAAGATCAGAGGATAAATTTAAAAAGTGAAGAATGGAGAAATACACTAAGTCAAATACTGGTTCTTTGAAAATACAATATCAGCAAAATTGACAAAGGTTTATCTAGATTGACCAAGAAAAAAGTGGGAAGATTTGAATTAATAAAGTCAGGCATGAAAAGGAGGACATGAATACCAACCTTACAGACAAAAAACTAAGGAAATACTATGAACAACTGCATGCCAACAAATTACATTGATAAAATATACGAACGTTTGGAGAGACACAAACGACCAAAACTGACACAGCAAGAAACAGCAAATCTAAATAGAACTATATCAAGTAAAGACACTGAATAAGTAATTAAAAATTCTCCGCAGAGGAAAACTCCAGGGTGACTTCCCTTGTGAATTCGACCAAACATTCAAAAAAGTCCTCAGTCTCCAGGGAGGGGCAATTGTGGATTTTCTATCCTGGTCCTCAGTGATATTCTCATTGAAGACCTTCAGCACAAAGTTTTCCAAAAAATTAAGAAAAAAGAGAACACAAATCCCCAAAATAGAACGTACATCACTGCAGAGAATGTGGTGATTTTTTTCCTACTCAGCTGTGGCTTAGGTTTTCTGTCATTTACATGAGGGGCACTCCCTACACTGGGGCCATTTTGGCCTCTAGTCTCTCAAGAAAATCACTCAAGAAATATTTAAGTTTATAACACGTTATCCAACCAATGCAATCAATCTTTATTAGGGATATTTTAGTTGCCAGCCACTAGGATAAAAAGATGAGTCAGATGAACACCTCAACATACCAAGATCTCAATTGTGTGGGGAGACAGACACGGTACTTTCTGAGCAGCTAAAACATGCCTGAAGTCCATCAAGGGAGGCACTGCGCTAGTGCTTTATGGCCATGATTTCCTTTAAGCTTCCCAGGGATTTTGTGACTCATGTTGTCCTCCCTGGACATGTGAGGGGACAGAAACACAGTGCCCACCGGTATCTGAGGACCAGACTCCTCCTAGCACAGGCTTGGTGTGAGTACCGAAATGCTGACATGTAGGAACAGCCATGACACTGCTGGTTTTAGCTCTTCTTGTCCTGGCTGTATAGCTTTAAAAATAAGCTTTTGCTCAGAGAAGCCCCTCTCTGTCCTTCGAATGTTACTTATATGACTTCTTCCTTAGTGACCTTAACCTTGTTATGGCCTCTCACCTATTTTCCCGGTATTGGGCCATTTTTATTATGATGTTGAAATGTTTTTGCCCCTGTTAACATTTAGAAGTGTCTTGCAAAGCTTTTGGAAAATATAAAAATATCCAAAACTGTGTGGTTCAAAAGACATAAGAGGATGTTAGAGTTTTATTTAAAACTTGCATCATATCAGTCAGAAAAAAACAAAGGAATAAATCCGCTTCTCCTTAATCTTTCCACTAAAAATTCTCTGATAACTGTAGCTTAAGTCTGAAATTAGTTCTCTGTCATTGATTCTCTCATAACTGTAGCTTCCAAGGTCACCAGAAACAAGAGACGAGCCAAACTGGCACCTTGGATATCCTAGCCTCACCATGAGTACACTGGGGATGACGTATAATTGATAACATGCCATCTAGGTTCCTGTGGACACATCGATCCAGGGCTTTTCAAATATATTTCATAATCTGGATGAGCAACATCACTTGGGTCAAGATAAAAATACACATTTCAATACTGCACACCAGATTTTGAATTTAAATCCACAAGAGAATCCAAAATCTCTATATCATATTTTTGCCCTAAAAGTTTCCAAGGAGAGGCTGATGCATAGCTCAATTTGGGATTCACTGGATACAGCAAAAAATGGTGCATCCCAACCTCCAGAAAATCACTGCTAAATAAACTTGTCCCTGGTGAGATGCACCAGTCCATTGTTTACCTACCAGTACATTGATTAACTATAAAACCTTTGATTTTTATACTCTTTACACCAGAAGTTCTCAGAGTTGGTCCACAGACCACTTGGGGAACCCGAGAACTTTCAGGGAATACATGGGGTCAAAATTGTTTTCCTTACACTGCTTAGTAATTATTTTCCTTTTCCTCTATGTTGATATTTGCACTGGTGGAATAAAAACAATAGTGGACAATTAGCTGTTGCCTTTGCAGAAATCGGTGATAGCAAAGTGTACTAACACTTACTGCATTCTACACTACCACACACAGAAACAAATGAGCAAGTTTTATCAAGAATGTCTTTTATGAAAAGATATAATTATGAATTCTTTTAAATTTTGACACTGTAGACATGTCTTTCTCACATTCTATGTGATGAAATAAAAAACATACATAAAGCACCTCTGCAGCAAACTAAAATATAATAGCTGGCTCAAGGAAAAGCACTGGGCAATGATTTGAGTTGCCAGCTAAACTATCTACATTTTGTATGGAATACAATTTTTACTTTAGAAAACAATTGACTCTAGAAAAGTGTTGATTATTAAAACTGGAGTATTTGGGGAGACATTTTCTCAAAAATGATGGAGTGAGTCTGACAGTTCAAGAAAAATAAATTACAGTATTTGTTGAAGATAATAAAATTTGAGCTCTGAAGTAAAAATTAGGATTTTTGGAATATTGCTTGACTCTGTCACCATAAGCTTAATAGCTTTCTAATACATAAATATTTTTCTGATGAGATTGATGGTACTGTTAATGCATGTGCTTTTTGATACTATGTAATGATATGAGCTAACACTTGAAAGATCTGTCTCAGCCAATATTTTTAAATGACTAGTACATGATGTTATAAAATCAAATATGGGCAAAGATCTATTCAAAGTGCAAGATATCCCACTGAAGCTTAGTATAACAAAGTACAAAAAATTTATTAATATGGTTTTAGATTCTATATTGCAAATAATCTTGAAGAAACTATAATTTGTCAAATTTAAGTGTGGTTTTAGAGAAGAATATCCATCACTATCTGGAAAGATCACGCCAATGTTCCTTCCTTTGAACATATTGTACGAGCCTAGATTTCCTTTATATTTGAGCCATAATAATCTTTCACAAGACAAGAAATGCATATGCGAAAATCCAACAGTATTCTATAAAGTGTGACATTACAAATACATGCAAAAATGTAAAAAAATGCCAACCTTTTCACTTTTTCTTTTTAATTAAAATATGCTATTAGTATTTATCAATAATATGCATATTATTGTTATTTTAAGTTAAACATCTTTAAAAAGTTTTATTTTGTAATATGCTCTAATTTACAATATGATAAATGTTGACAGATAATTACCTATGTAAACAAAATCTTCTTGGGGTCCCAAATAACTTTTTAAGAGTATAAAGTGATTCTGATAACTGGAGAAATCAACTTGAGAATCGTCCTATGGACTTATTCATTGCTCTTTTGTCTTTTCCCCCTTATAAAGATGGAGAATGGTTGTTTTGCCCACCCTAAGATAGAGTAAAACTAATTTTATGCATTCAGGTATCTTAGATATTGCTCTGAAAACATAAGGCTTAGATTTCCCAGAATAGCATTTTTTTTCACTGCCTTTAAAGATGCATTATCAACAAACTGTGATAGATGCACTTGCTCCAACTTCTGTGGAAAGGAGGAAGGGATATAATAGGAGAAAACTGAAAGGGGAAAATTACTGTCCAGTATCACAAATCTCTAGTTATTCCCAAACACGTGTCTCTTGTTTTCCTGCTCTTGCTGCTTGCTCCCTGCCCAGCCCGCAGCTCCATTTGAAAAACGTCCATTCATTTTTCAAGACAAAGTTAAAGAAATCTCCCCTGATCACTTCTCATTTCACCTTCTTTATGCTGCTTTAACACACATGCATTCCTATTTAGTCCCATGATCCCAGGATATTATCATTGAAATCATGAGTTTAGTGGGCATAGAATTCTCAAGTACCAAGGCCAATGTGCAGAAAAGTTAAATTTAGCTGTAACTGAATTTAATGCCTATTGCAGTAGACATTTTGCCCAATTGCCTAGCACTTAATAAGCATCAAGTCAGGTAATTTCAATCAGTTCGGAGTTTTCTGGTTCAATTCAGAGTTTTCTACCTTTCTCTTTTGCCCTCTGGTTTGCAGCAAAGCCTGTGAGCAAGATGTGGCAGGAAGCTTGTGAGGAAGTGGTCTGAGCCTCCGGGACTTCCAGCTAGGTTCCGCTAACACACACGGCACAGATGCATGGTTTACACAACGAGAGCAAGTTTGTTGCAGCACTGCAGATCAGAAATATTATGGGAATTGTCTATAAAATAAACAGGGTATGTAAAAGTGGAAAGCCATATGTATGCAGGTATGAGAAAGTGTACATCAGAGTTGAATGAGGGAGTAGCTACAAATTTGGGTGCATAAACTTAAAATTAAAGAAAATCTCTATTTTGAGATTATGCCAGTAACATGGATAAAAACCAAATGCGGTTCTAGTGGTGATTGTTTCAGACCCTGCATCTGAGTAAATGCAACCCCTTAAGTATCCAGTCTATGAACTTACTGCAATCCACAGAAAATGATTCATTCTGCAGCCTCCAGATAATAAAAGGGCTAGAATTGACTTTGAAGTGGTGAATCTTGTTATAAATTGAATTCTTCTGATCAAGTAGCTTTGGGTCATTTAGAATTCACTTTGAATGTGTCCTATTTGTTCTCATAAAATGCTGAAACCTGAATATCACTATAACCTCAGGGAAAAAATTGTGCACTGAATAGAATTGCAGATTTAGCAATTTTCCTTATTGTTCCACAATCACAGATACATTATATAGAGATAGACCGTGAATAGCAGACCCGCCCATGTCCCCTTTCGGCTCTTCAGTCAGGTGGGCATTTTGGAAAACATCAGTTTTCTAGGAAGGCCCTTCGAGAACTCGTTCCTTCTAAAGACGCGCCCTCCGCTCATGTTCATTCGATGTGTTTGTGAAACAAAATGTGGTAGGAGATTCAAGCGGGAAGAAAAGAGAGCAGAAAAGACAGTGGAAATCACAGAAAGATTTGGTCATTTAGGAAAATCCCTTCATTTGCAAAGGACCATCAGAATTCGATGTTTTTTCATTAACCTACCAAACCAAATCTTATTTGCCGAATTTATAGTTACCTTCCAAATTAGTGTCAATGATAACAAACGCAAAGTGCACAAAATTCCTATATAATCAACACATTATCTCTGCTATTCTCATTCTCTCTCTCTCTCTCTCTCTCTCTCCCTCTCTCTCCCTCTCGGTTCACTTTTGCTGTAAGATAACCCATCCTAACACCAAGCGGCTGCAGCCTGCATCATGAGATGCTGTTCCTGCTCACCGTTTGGTGGGTTGGCTGGAACAGGGCTGATCCGGGACGGGCACAGCTGGGCACCTCTGCCAAGGCTGCGATCCTTCAGGTGTTTTCAGTCATGTTCCTGAGACACACAGAGCAGCCCAGGTATGTTTATCCCCCGGTGACAGCGTACCTGTGAGAGGAAAAGAAGAAACACACAAGCTGCAGCATGTAAGTCTCAGCTTGGAACTGACTCCCGTCACTTCCTTCTCCTTCTGGTGATCAAAGCCAGTGGAAAGACAAGGCTCAAATCAAAGGTGGGGAAGCACCCTCTGCTGTCGCGGGAGGAAGTCCCAGTGGCACATCAAAGGGCGCAGATACAGGAAGGGGTGAGAAGCCAGTGCTAGTCATGAAATCTAGGATACTCTCATGTGCCAAAATTACACAGAATCGTGAAAATAACACTAGGAATAAACACCTCCACCCTGGGGAAATGTGTCCTGATGCTCTGGAAAACCACATTACAATTAAATTCAAAAAGCCACAGAGAATGTGGCGAGTCTGCCAGTGCGGACAAGATGGAATGCTCTGGCACAGACGCAGAGAAGTTTGGAGGGAAGGAAAACGAAACCAGAACTAAAGCCAACAGCCTTGCTATACGTGTGCCACACCCAAGGAAAGATCTTGTACTCATTTCGTGACATAGGCAGGTAGAACAGGTTAGCAGAGGAGGGTCTCTGGGAAGCCAGGGAGTTAGGCAGTGGAGACAGAGACAGAACAGGTCAAATTTGACATCAATTTGTCAAAAGGGGTTACGGGCTTTCCAGCAGGTGGGTGTCGCATTGCAAAAGGAAATGAGAAGTCTCGCATATGTGGAATAGCGGTTATCAATATTTGTCAAGCAACTACAATATGCCAAGCAGCTTATGTGCAATTCCCTAAGCTCCTCAAAAGCACTTTTGAGGTAGATATTTTAATTCCAGGCTCATTGTGGTAAGCTGACTTAGAATCATAAAACCGTTGGGCTGTAAAGCAAGATGTAAGTTCCTACATGTTGGATCCCGGAGCTCGTGACTAGACGCAGCCTCAGAGCCCAAGGCCCAGCGCAAGAGTGGCCATCCTGAGATGTGTGGTGGCTGGAACCTGGGCCTCCAGAAGCGGTCAAACGAGACAGATCTGGAAATCGGAGCATGAGCCTGAGAGCTGGCTTTAGCACCCCACTCTGTTACTGAAGCTGATTTCCTGTGTTCAGGTCTGACCAGCCGCTGCTGGGGCTGGATACTGCGGAGTACTGGGCCGGGGTCCTGCACCCATGGAGCTCAGGAAGCATCAGAGCCTGGGGAGGAGTTATGAGGCCTAGAGAAGGTCACCTTGTCCCTCTAATGTGGACAGGAGGATGGTGGGGGAGAAAAGCCTAGGAAGATGGCTTTTTTCCCAAAATGCAGTGTGGAAAGAGAGAGTCCACTGGTCCTCAGGCCTTTAGCTGAGTCATGCCCGGCCTCCTGTCTGGCTGCTGTCCATATGTCCGCACTTCTCGGCCCCATCCCCCCAGAGAAAGGAGTGCGCAGTGGGTGTGAGCGTGCAGAGAAACACAGTCTCTGCATTCCCACAGCCCCTGCCCTTTCTTTCCCATCATATCTGGTTGAAGACTCATCTCCAGGACGCATTTCTGTATTAATGGCACGTGGATCACTTCTCTGCTGTGAATTCAGTTAACATAATTTAATGGGCACAAATGGTGACAGGCACTCTAGCATGCGCTTTAAATTCTGTCAGTGCTCACTGCAAGCTTGAAGTAGATGGTAGTATATCAATCCTAGGGATGGAGACGTGAAGGCTCAGAAATGCTCTCTGAGATCCCACATCTAACTGGTGGCAGAGGCGAGGTTTTCACCTTCTGTCTGATTAGAAATCCATGATGTTTACCCTAACATCTCCCTTTCTCTCTTATGGACAAAGTCAGTGGCCCAGAGTCCTGCAGTTTGTGAACCTCTCAAAATTATCATGATGACAATCCCCTTTTTCTACGGAGGATGTTCAGTATGTTGTAGCACCTGCAAGAAATGTTTTCGTGCCTTTTACCTCAATTTCTATCTTATCCTTATAATGATTTAAGCCAGAAATTTATTTTATTAAATTATCACTAATCACTTACCAAGTCATTACAGAGGGAGTTTCATGTAGGGTCAGTTGATAAAGATGATCAAGAATCCTCCACTGATGAAAAAACAAAACCAGGGAAATAAAAATAATTCCAAACCAAAGCAAAGCTTTATGTATAAATATGGATATGGGTGTGGAATTGCAAGGAGAATTTCATCCACTGCTAAACATGCAAATTATATTGACCTAACTTTATAAAAATCGCTTATAAGCATTAGAAATAGTGGTGCAAACAAAAAAATTAATGAATGAATCTGTTCATTGTTTTCATGTTACTGGTTGGGATATCTGAAAATTGATAATATCAGATAGCCTAGCCAATTATATTATATCAATATCAATTTTGAGATATCCCAACCAATTATATATTATATATAATTATATATATTATATATAATCTCAATCAATTGTATTATAAACTTAAAATAAAGCAGTATTTTAAGTTTAGGAGAAAGAGCAATGAGCAAAGTTCAGGACTATTGAATTCCAAGTACTGGATTTGTCATTAACATAAACAGAATTTACAAAAATAATTATATCACTCTATAATCCATGATCAATAAATATAATATAGACATAACCATGTGATTTCCAAGATCTCTCCAGTCTGAAATTTATGCAAATGAGAATATATGTACATATGCATACACCTACCAAGCTTTTTGCAGTCAAAATTATTCCAACCATTAACTTATTTATTTTTGTTTCATTTTAATTAATTTCAGAAAAGTATAGTTAGCTAAATAAGATAAAATATATTATCATAATAATGTGGTGGTTCCGAGGAAGCAGATGTTTTACTTCGAAAATGGAAGAGGTAGAATTTTTAGATTTTTCTTGGTAGCAGTTTATTTGCTACCAAATGATTTTATCAAGTACCTGGGTGGGAATCTGTGGCTGTCCTCCGTTAGGGAGCATGTGTGTGTTCTATGCGTGACAAGGAGGGTGAGTGTGGTCATTTCGCCAGCAAAAGAGGTGGACCGTGGAGATTGCTGTTCATTCATCAATGTGTGCTCCTAAGTGCCCTGTTAGACTAGGACAAGATCAGAGAAATAAATAGAAGGGCCGTGTCCCTGGCATCACGAATTATCACTTTTTCTGATCTCTTCTAGGGGAGGAAAGAGGTCTCCATGGTGTTTATGCCATGGTTTTCTGTCTATTTACTTTGATTTCATGTTCATCTGAATACAATGCTTATAGATGAATCTTATGTTTCTAATTTCACAAGTCTTTTTTGAATTATAGCTGTTGAATTTATTAAACACATATCAGCATCTAATAAACAATCTTAACCCCTTTTTTTCTTTAGTCTATAAAGGTTGTGAATTGCCCCGATAGGCTTGTGTTAAAATAAACTATACTTGCATTCTTGGGGTGAAGCCTATTAGAATGATGTTGTGTAGTCTTAGACATATTATTGCTGGATCTGGTTAACTGATAGTTAATTGTGGATTTGCATATCTCTGTTCATAATTAAAATGGGCAATATTGTTTTCCTTGTTTTGTTCCATGGTTTTGTAATCAAGTTTATCTAATTTTTACTTTAGCTATTTTCTTGCATTTTTTTTTGTATAAAATATGAATTGAAGTTTTGGCTAAAGATTTGGCTGCAATCTCCTGAAAGTCTGAGACTTTTGAAAGGAGGATTTTAATTAAGCATTTCTATCTGTTTAATGTTTTTTTTAATGTTTCATTTTATACTGCACTTATTTTCAATGATAAGGGAAATAATTTATGTAAATAAAAGGTATCCATTTTGGATGTACAATTTAATGATCTTTGATAAGATTTTAACACCAGCACAATTAACATATAGACCATTGACATCATTCCTTCCACCCCCGTGGTCCAGGAAACCAGTAATTTGCTTTCTGACGCTACAGAGGGGTCCAGCCTGCTCCTGCTCTAGAAATCTGTTTACTTAGATTCATAATTTTTCGCAGCTGTTTTCCATAGTTCTATAGTTCAGGTTAAAAAAAAATCCATCCCTAATATTTCATGTTTTCAAAGCTACTGTAAATGGTATTATGTATTTCATTTTCTAACTGTTCTTTTCTACTATATATAAATACAATTGATTTTTTTACATTTATGACTTTCCTAAAACCACTTGTTTTTGTAGCATTTTATAAGTATTCTTTAGAGACTATTTATGTTTATGCTCATGTAATCTGTGATTTAAACATATACATATATATTTTATATATATAATGTATTTATTTTTGTTTCTTTTATACTTGCTAGGACCTCCAGTACTGTGTTGAATGAAAGTGGCTGCAGAACACCACCTTGCTCAATTTCTCATTTTTGGGAGAATGTGTTCAGCTGTTCAGTCTTTGAACATTATGTTGCTAGATGCTACCATTTATCAAGTTGAGGATTTGTCTCTTTTATTCCTTGTTTATTGAAAGATTTGTCATAAAAGGATGTTGGATTTGATCAAATCCTTTCTTACATTTATGAATATAAACAGATTTCTTTACTAAATTCTGTTAAGATTGTGAATTACTTTGATTGATTGATTGAACCTTGTATTACTGGGATAAACTCTGCTACATCATAATCCATTGTGTCTTTTTTTATTGATGGATATATACCGGATTTTTTTTTTTTTTAGCTATCTCTATTAGTTAGGGTAAAACTATGTGTTTACAACAAAAAGGCTCAAAGGCATAGTGCCTTTAAGATAAGTTTATTTTTTAATCACACGGTAAGGTGGACACTCCATACACATAGGCTAGACTGTGTTTGAGTGTTTCAAGAAGTCACTCAAAGATCTGTACATTCCACCCCCATTCATTATGGCATTGCTATCGCTCACGATTGGAACTAGGTGCTCCACATCCTGGTTGCAGCCAGTTGAAAAAGGTGAAATAGCATGAAGACTTAAGTTTGTAGTGTTAAGGCCACAGTATCATAGTTGTATACACTATATCTCTTTATACACTATTGGAGATTTTATCATGCCTATATATATTTACAAGGCAAGCTGGAAAATATAATGTAACCATGTGCACAGGAATAGTGAGAGAACAGATTCTGGTTGACAGGGAGTAGTATCTGAAACACTATTCTTTGCTATTTTTTTCTAATTTTATAGTCATGTTATACTCATAACACATTGCCTATAAATTTTGAATTTATAAAGAATTTATTTTACATGTAAAATTTTATTATTTAGATATGTTTATCTCTCATTATTTGGTTTCCTGATCAACATGTGAAAAGCATATATTAAATACTTCAAACATTTTTAGATATATTTATTACTTAATTTGTTTACTGTCACATTATAAAAATTGTGTTGTTAGAGGCAGGTAAGTTCTTAACAGTTATAATTTCTTTTTCTTTTAGCCAATATGTGATGACCTTATTTGTCACTGATAAATTTTCTGTCTCAAACTCTATTTCACAAACTCTGATTTTGCTATTTCTGCTTAGCTTTGATCAATCATTTCCTAGTATATATCATTTAATATATACCTTCTCAAACTTCCTATTAATAAATCCTTTCAAATGTTTGGTCTTTTTAGAAAACGTGTTGCTGGATCTTTTAATTTTTATAAAATTTAAAAAGAAGTAAACTTTTAATTGAAAGATTCAACACATTATATTATAATTAGTTGTAATACTACATATTACTCACACTGTTGCTATTTTTCTTTTTTGGGGTTTTAATTTTTTTTCTTTTGAATCATGCCATTTTCTGCTTCCAGTTTAAAAATTACATATACAATGTATGTTTACTGATGTTCCATACATCTAGCTTCATCTTCCTAGATTTATTTCCATTATAATTTGGATGCTTCTTCAAAAGTGTTGTTGAAGTGTGTCTTTGTGTAGTAAACCTTAGAAGTATTATATGGAAGTTTGATGTTCTCAACACTTTGAAATCATTACCCCATGTCAGGGTGTGGACTTACAGTCCTTTGTCAATAGAATTTACCTTGGGAAAATTGCCATGGAATGAAGGTACTATTGATCCTGGTCTAAGACTTCAACTAAATAGCAACTATCACTATTAAATCTCTATAATGAATAAATGACTTGCCACCCCAAGAATACAAAGAGTAAAACAAACTAATGAAGCAAAATCAAATGCATAGTGAATATCATTAATTTTTGTGTGCATTAAGTATTTATCATGTTTAAGAGGATCTCATGATTTTATCACAAGATTAGTAAGAACAATATATTTATACTATTTTATAGATTTTCATTTTTATGATGTTTAAATTTTTTTGTTTGTTTGCTTTTAAAATTTGATTTATAAGAACTGCTGAAAGGCTTGGAAGGCTTGGCTTTGTTATTTGGGTTATAAGTCTACTCTACCAGGCATTCAAAGTGCTAAAAGAGAAAATTCAATATGCTGTGCTTATAAATGCAATTTTTAAATTTAAGATTAGCTTAGATGAATTGATTAAAGGGGACTGACTGTTTAAAGGAATGCAATCTGTCCAACTTCTGTTAATAAAACACCAGTTCAAGAACAAGGAAATATGGTTTTCACTAATTTAAATAAAATTACTAGTTCTACAAATAGAATTATGAGAGATTTGTGGTAAACTTATGAGCTTAAAAAAAGTTTTCAAATTTGTAATTTTAATAGATTGAATATAATTTAAAACATAAGTAACTATTAATAAATAAACTCAGCATCAGACAATGAAAACAACACATTGCCATGAAATGTTTGGTAAATGATTTTATAATATTTGCAACAGAGCATGGACACATATATACGCTTATATACATAGCCACAACATCATGGATAAAATCCCTACATTTGCTAGCTTCCTTTCAGGAAAACAAGAAAATAAACACCAATCCAGGGACTAATCCAGGGACTACCGTAGGCTGTAGGTTATCACAATGTTTTTGTCACTGGCTTGATATTTCTTCAAAATCAAATTTTTTCATGAAGGAGATTAGCAATTGAATTATGTCTTTGATTGAATCCCTAGAATACACAATAAGGAGTGTTATAAAAATTTCAAGGCACATTCAAAGTAATTCAAATCTAAGGTCTCAAGAAGAAAATAATTAACACAGACAGACTTAGTTGTGTCTTTATGTTACTGGGTGCCACAGTATTTTGTGCTCCTATATCATGATCTAAATTTGTTTGCTTATTGTGTAGTTTAGAGATTTCCCTAAATATCTGGGAAATATTTTTGTTTAAAAGATTCTTACTGATTTTATTATAAATGAGACATATATTTTGCTTCCAGAAAAATGGAGGAGATGGAGTGAGCCTACTTTTCCCTATTCCTCCCACTAAGAATGACTAAAAACTCTGGACATTTTATAGACAGTCAGCCCTCTGCACCCATGGTTGCACATCCATGGATTCAAACAACT
>VBSM01002608.1:171420498-171442743 GCA_008086735.1 Cheirogaleus medius
TGTACTGAACATGTACAGACATTTTTCCACATCAGTATTCCTTAAACAATACAGTATAACAACTATTTACACAGCATTAATGTTGTGTTAGGTATCACAAGTAATCTAGAGATGATTTAAAGTATGTAGGAGGTGTGTGCAGGTTATACACAAATAATACACACTTTTTTATAGGGAATTAGAAGAACATCTATGAATTTTTGTATCTGCGGTGGGTCCTGGAGCCAGTCCCCCATGGACACTGAGGGATGACTGCATGCATCTTAAAAAGTCCCAGGAAAATGAATATTATAAAAATTCTTGCATGGATTTCAATTTTTTTGCACCAAAATAAATTTACACTAACTTGTTATAACATGTCTGAACAGTATCTAATTTGAGGCACCAAGAAGGACAAGACATCAATTTGAAAAGAGTTCCTATCAGAGCAACATAAATTCTTCTAAAATTGAAGCAAGAACAAATATCAAATTTATGGTGAAACTTGGGTGGAAGAATGGTGAAATTGTTGATGCTTTATGAAAAAGTTATTGGGACAAATTT
Source organism: Cheirogaleus medius (assembly GCA_008086735.1). Lineage (NCBI taxonomy): Eukaryota > Metazoa > Chordata > Mammalia > Primates > Cheirogaleidae > Cheirogaleus > Cheirogaleus medius. The sequence continues at coordinate 171,421,042 of VBSM01002608.1, forward strand.
CATTCCCCAAAGAAATCAGCAGTTTACAAATGGGTTACTCATTTTAAGAAGACACAAGATGATGTTGAAGATGAAGCCTGCTTTGGCAGACCATCCACATCAAATTTGAGGAAAAAATTATCTTGTTCATTCCCTAATTGAAAAGAACCAACAATTATTAGCAGTAACAACAGCCAACACCACAGACTTTTCCATTGGTTCAGCTTAAACAATTCTGACTGAAAGATTAAAGTTTAGCAAATGTTTCATTAGATGGGTGACAAAAGCAGAGCATTCAGTAGAAATTTTAAACAAGTGGGATCAGTATTTCTTTGAAGAATTGTAGCAGGAGATGAAACATGGCTTCACCAGTACAATCCTGAAGACAAAGCACAATCAAAGCAATGGCTACCAAGAGTTGGCAGTCAAAGCAAAAGCAGACCCATCCAGGGCAAGGGTTATGGCAAGGGTTTGGGGGGATGCTCAAAGGTATTTTGCTTGTTGATTTACTTGAGGGCCAAAGAACAATAACATCTGCTTGTTATGAGAGTATTTTGAGAAAGTTAGCCAAAGATTTAGCAGCCGGGGAAAGCTTCACCAGAGAGTCCTTCTCCACCACAATAATGCTTCTGCTCATTCCTCTTATCAAACAAGGGTAATTTTGTGAGAGTTTTGATGAGAAATCATCAGACACCCACCTTATAGTTCTGATTTGGCTCTTTCTAACTTCTTTTTGTTTCCTTATTTTAAAAAATCTGTACATGGCACCCCTTTTTCTTCAGTTGATAATGTAAGAAAGACTGCTTTGATGTGATTGAATTCCCAGGACCTTAATTCTTTAGGGATGGACTAACTGGCTGGTATCATCAGTTACCAATGTATATTAAACTTGATGGAACTGATAATGAGAAATAAAGTCTGTATTTTTATCATTTAATTCTATTTTTTCACAGACTTTCTGAAGTCCCCATCTGTGTGTATGTGTGTGCAACAAATGTAGGAAAACTTTGAAAAGTGGGGGGAAAAAGGCAGACCAGACAGAAACTGTAGGACTCAATGAATAACACTGAGTTCACCAGGTTTTCAATTTGCCGCATATAACGCAGACTTATAGCTGAATAGCTCAGCAACAAGGAAATGCCAATAGTCTCAGTCAAGAAGAGTTCCTGTTCTCCTAGCCACAAGGCCAGGAAAGGAGTATCTTAGAAAGACAGAAACTTGGGGACAGTAACTTCCCTACTCAAGCCAAGCACCACAGAAACAACTGTGTCCCCACTCCACGCAGGCGAAGACTGAATAGAAACATAGACCTCCACACTAGCAGGACTAAGATGTGGCTTCTCAACACTCAGACCTGGGCAGTGTCAGAGAAGGCCGAGTAGAGACAGGGACTTCATCCCCTCTAAGCACTATTGGGGTCACCTAGGCATCTATACTCATGAGGGGCATCAGTGGTTTTCTGAGTTTTTTGTACTGTGTTTGTCTAATTTTGCTGTCTAGCTTCATAAAATGGATTTGGAAATGTTCCTTCTTTCTCTATTTCTGAAAAGGTAGTGTAGAATTGGTGTTAATGCTTCTTTAAATGTTTGATCAAATTCTCTAGTGAAACCATGTGGGCCTGAAAATCTCTTTTTTGAAGGTTTTTAAAATTACAACTAAATTAAATAGCTGGCTTTATGCCACTTGAGGTTTGCTCAACTTTTTACGTCTGTAGGATTATGCCTCTTGCCAAATTTGGGAGGTTTTCAGGCATTATTTCAAGAGCTTTTTCAGCCCTGACCTCTTTCTTATTTCCTTTTGGGAAGCAGTATTAGATCTTTGTAGTCTCATATTCTCTGTTCATTTCTTTTCTCTGTCTACTTTTCCTCTGCTTTTCAAATTGGGTTATTTTTATTGTTCTACCTACCTCCGCATTCAATGATTCTTTTCCTCTGTCTCCTGCATTTTGCTAATGAGGCATCTCATTGATTTTTTTTTTAATTTCAGTTATTGTATTGAAAATTGAAAAGTAAAACCTTTTCAAATTTTGATTTGGTTCTTCTTTATATCTTCAATTTCTTTGCTGGCACTTTCTATTTCTTACTGAGACTCAATTTGTTTATCATTCATTTCAAGCTTATAATTGTTCCTTAAAGTATTTGCATGATGGCTACATTAAAATCATTGTCAGATAACTTCAACATTATGACCACCATGTTGTTTTCATTCTTTTCAATCTATGTATTGTCTTTTATTCTCTCATTGAGTCGAAAACTTCCAGGTATTTGGTATGACCTGTGATTTTCAAACTGAAGCTTCGACCTTCTTGATATTATGTTGTAGGTTGCTGAATCATATTTATCCTTCCGTTTAGTTGGCTTCCTCTGACAGCACACTGCAGGAGAAAGGATTGCACTACCTCGATACTGCCAGGTGAGGTTGGAGGTCCAGATGTTTCACTTGGCTTCTGTTGATACCCAGAAGAAAGGTACTCCTTCTTTGTAGTGGGACTTCTGGCTTCCCTTTAGATTTCCACTGCTACCTCCATATCTGGGAAGGGAAGAAGCACCTCATTACTGCTCCCCACCTGGCCTATACTAACTTCACAAGGTTGACAGCCTCATCACCCATAGGTAGTGCTGAAAGTCCTGATTCTACACTTGTCTTCTGATGACACTACCCAGTGAGGGAGGTAAAGAGAGATTCACTACTGCAAAGTGGGCAGGTGAGGAAGTCCAGACTCCCCACCTGGTCTCCACTGACACCTTGGAGGGTCTGGGGGAGCTTGTAACTGTCCTGCAGAGATAAAAGTGCCAGCTTCCTATTTAGACATTCTTTAATAATCCCCTAACCGTCTCTTGGTGTAGGAGTTTACCCTGATACAGCATGGTCAGAATGGAAGTCTAGATTTTCCATGCAGCCTTTGCTGGCTTGGGTGGCCAGGGGACTGCAGATTTTCCTGTGGTGTTTGGCTGGAGTGGAGTGGTTATGTTCAGAATGTTTTCTGTACTGCTAGGCTCTTCTTTCCGAGCACTAAGTCTGGAATATCTGAGGCAAAATGTAAGGCCAGGAACTTGCCACCATATTGTTCCCTGAGTCCCAAGGTCCCTTGCTGGTATGCCTTCTTCTCTCTACCTTTCAGAGTCACCTTCTCCTTCTTCTTTTTTTTTAAATTTTATTGAGAATAAATAATGTATATAATGTTCAGGACTTTTCATTGTTCTTAAGAGGAGGAATAGAGGAAAGTGCATCTATTTGATCTATTATGGCAGTAATATATCTTTTAGCAGTATCCTTGGTAGGTGATGAGTTGCTTTTCTTTTGCTGATTTCAAGATTAATTCTTTGCCATTGGCTTTTGACAGTTTGACTATGCTGTGTCTAAGTGTGTACCTCTAAGTTTACCTTACTTGACATTTGTTGAGCTTCTTAGATATGTACATTAGTGATTTTCATTTAATTTTTTTAAGTTTTTGATCATTATTTCTTCAAATATTTTTTCTGCTCCTTTCTCCCCTCTTTTTCTGGAACTACTATTAGGCTTATAAACTTGTATGATTGATGGTGTCCCATAGGTTTCTAGGGGCTGTTCATTTTTCATCATTCAAATTTTTTCCTTTCTGTTCTTCAAACCAAACAATTTTCATCAATCTGTCTTCTGACTCACTGATTCTTTCTTCTGTTAACTCAAATAAGCTATTAATCCACTCTAGTGAATTTTTAATTTTGGTTATTGTACCTTTCAACTCCAGAATTACTGTTTGGTTCTTTTTAAAATAATTTCTTTTTATTGAGAAAATAAAAATTATGATGAGACATAATTCTCAACATTTCACTTAATACTTTAGACATGGTTTCTGCTAGTTCTTCAAATAAACTTATAATATCTGATTTAAAGTCTTTGTCTAGTAAGTCCAACATCTGTGTTTTCTCAGGAACACTTTCTATTGACTGTATTTCTTCTTTTCTTTTCTTTTTTTTTTCCTGTGTGTGTATGGGCCATATTTTCTTGTTTCTTTGCATGTATCATAATTTTATATTGAAATCTTAACATTTTAAATAATATAATGTGACAACACTAGAAATAAGATTCTCTCCCTTTCCCTAAGATTAATTGTTGTTGTTACTGTTTGTTTAGTGACTTTCCTAGGCTAATTCTATAAAGTCTTTATTCTTCATCATGGTGACCACTGAAGTTCCTTTTTGGTTAGCTTAGTGGACATGTAAATATTAGACAACGATTTCCTTAAAACCTTTTGATCATTACATTGTACCCCTTTGCCAAGGGGTTTTGTATATATGTTGGGGAACACCTTCAACCCTGTGGCAGTTTGTAATCCTGCCTTAACTTTCACAACCTATTTGTACAGAGGCTCAAGATCATACAAAGGTGAAACATGGTCTTCTTAGATCTTTCAAGGCATGTGCACAGCCCAGAACATGCAAATAAATTTCTAGATTCCCCAGGAATCTTTTGGAGCTTTTCAAAGTCCCCTGTGGACATTGCTTTTCGCAGATATTCCTTATAAGTTTTTTGGTCAGTCTTATTTGCTACAACTGATACCATAGCTTCAGGCAGCTGATATGTCACACAGTCACTGCTGATTGTTTTTAACAAATGCATCGGTGATAGCACTTTTCCTACTGAGAAAGCTCTATGTCATGTCAAATACCAAAAAGTCCTGAAAATGTTTTTCTTCCAGAGGGGTGCCAGAGAGGTCAAATAATAGCAATACTTCATGGATGGGACATTTTGAAGTGTTCCAAACCTGTGTGCCTTCACTCCTGGCCATGAGGCTGCTGGATTCATAGCTACCATGGTTTTAAGATTGCTAATTTTGAAGGTTATCATAGACCTGAAGAGAAAAAAGAGGAGGAGGAAAAGTTAAAATGCCACAAAGCTTGCTGTTCTTACAGAGATTCAACGCTTTTCTTAAATAAACTATGCTTGGATTATTGCAAATGTTTCATTATTGCCAGAGTTAGTGAAAGGTTCCCATTACCAATGGTTCCCATTGTTATTGTTGCTTTTATGGAAGAATGGATTTTTGTAAGTCATTATTTTACATTCCATAAGTACTACTCTCTCAGTGAAATACTTTTAAACCAAAATCTTTAATTTTGTGATGTAGCTTCAGAGAAAATGTCATGGGCTTTCTAATATTATAAGAATATAATTTTCTCTTCCATAATTTACTGATTTTTCTCTTTTTTATGATTCAAAAAAATTTTATTACTCTTCTTAATAGAATGTGGCAATTATGCATTAAAGCACATATTAAAGTGGCTACAAAGTTTGGTTTCTGAATGAGGGTAATTAGCATAAACTGCTAGTACTCCATTTTCTAAAATTAACCTTGGAGAAACAACAACAAAAAAGACAAGGAGGAGGAGAGAGAGGTTTTACCTGGTATGCTTGTGGAGACAACACAGTCACTCTGAGTTCGGTAACAAAAATAGAGGATAGACCAGGACACTTTTTAAATTCTACTATTGCCTCATGTCATGTTACATTAGGAGGTTCATTGCCTACCTTTTTGCCACTGAAATAAGAAATCAGCAGCGATAGGTCCCAATGAGACTTTCTTCCTTTTCTTTCTCTTTCTCTCTCTTTTTTTCTTTCTTTCTTTCTTTCTTTCTTTCTTTCTTTCTTTCTTTCTTTCTTTCTTTCTCTCTCTCTCTCTCTCTCTGCCTGCCTTCCTTCCTTCCTTCTTTTTTCTCTCTGGGTTGAAATTACGATCTCATTAACTTATTCAAAAACTTTTTCAACTTTGGCTAACTAATTTGAGTAAACAGAATTCCATTACCCCCAAACAAGTTACAAACAACTTCTTTCAACTAATCTCTTGACTGCCTGGTAAAATGCTTCATAATTTCTCTGCTTTTCTGACTGGGTCTGCCATCACTTTACCAATATTGCAACGTCTTCCTCTCCTGAATTCTTATTGGATAAAATACATGTTTTGTCTAACGATGTTTCTGTTTGGTTGAAGAGCTGGATAGCTAATCTTCTGTAAATTTATATTTCATCAAAACTACCTATTTACTGATTTTAGTGTTCGGATGTCAATGTGTTGAATGCTTGATATATTTCTGGTAGAATTCTAGGCACTGAAAATGCAAAAGTGAGCAAGACAGACATGAGCTTTGCTCAAGCAGACTCAGAGCCTCGTGGGGAACACTGAAAAGGAAACAGCTCTATGGTTTACACTGAGGGGTCCGAGGAAGATTGCTTTGAAGGGACAAGGAAGAGAAGGTGAGGTTTTGCACATGCTCTAGCCTCTTGGCATTTTTTATAATTTTCTTTACCCTCCTATTTATCTTTAAAGATCATCTTATGCCTAATTTTACACTTGTAATCTTGTTCCTTTCCAACCCATGGAAAATTTTTATAGACTCAGGATTTAGAATCAGAAGGGACCTCAGATATCACATAGTCAGGAAGTAGAGGAAGAACCAGAAGAGTGCAGTGCCTTGCTCAAGATTCCACAGTGCGTCAAGAGCAAAATTGCCCTGCAGGTCCTCCCACTCCTCAGATTCCTGCCAGGTGTCCTTGTCCTCTTCTGTCTGAGCCCTGGCGTGCTACGACGTGGATGTACTGTTATATTTGTTTGACACGTTCCACTCCTGCCTTTGCTGTTAGCCAGCCATCATGTGCACATCCCTCAGTTGTACTAAAAGCTCCTTGAACCAGGGACACCTTTTTGTTTTTATTCTCTTCAGTGTACCAGTCTACAGGCGAGCTTCTCACTTCCCTCTGGGGCTTTGTCAGCTTTCAGAAAGATGTGGATCTGCTTCCAGGTTTACAGCTTACTTGGGAAAATTGTTTACTCTTTTGAATTCCAGTTTCCTCATCTATAAAACAGAGATAATAAAATAACTAAACATATTTTTATTTTTGTGAACGAGATCATGCATGTCATGTTTGTTGCTCAGCGCCTGACACTCTTTAGGTGGCCTATGGCTGCCAAGGCAACTTGCTGCTGCCATTTCATCAGCGCCTTTGCTAGGGGAACTCTGTCTTAGGGAATGCTTCCTGGCTCCCCAAGTCCTTTGTTATTAAAACTCTACTGATTCTTCTTTCTAGCCCTCCCAGTTGCTGTTCATTATGTCTGTCTTAGCACTCACACAACATTTCTCTTGAACAAAGACTTTGTTTTGTCTGCATTAGATTTTCAGATTAAATTGCAAGCAATGCAGAGTCAGAAATCATAAATTATTCATCTCGGTATTACCTCAATGTCTACCTACTATTTTATACAGATAGGTGCTACACAAACACTTCCCTACTAAGAGCACATTATAACTCATTTATTTACTCATCTGTGGAACACTCATCGAACACCAGAGTTGTGCCATTCTTTTTACTACTGCTTAACGCAGAATTATTAAGATAGAGGGATACTGGTGAATTATTTCAAATAAATCAATGGAAGAATTAATAATAAAGTCAAATTGTGTAGGCTCAATTTAGTAGCTAAATAACAAGCTCAGTTATTGCTCCGAAAGGTGGCAGTGGTTCACGATCATGAAGACATCTGAATTTGACTTCCCACCTCCACTCTCAGCAGAGCTGGCGGTGACTGAAGAGTGGAGAGCATCCCACACCTGTCTGGAACGAAAGACAGGCCCTCCACAGCTAGTTCAAGCCGTTTCAAAGATCAGGGCAATAAGCTAGTTACCCCCTTTGCAATGTTATCCACTCTTCCCTACCACAGTGGAGGACCTCATTGTTTGTGTTCGACTATTCAGAACTTTTTATAAACATGAAATTGGTCTCCCTCTGTAAATACTAAATCCTTCTGGCTGGAGAGAAAATCTATAAATCACAAAAACAACCCAGGAAAAATAGAAGAAAAAGAGAAAGAAACCTTCTTTTAATGTCTTAAAACACCTTCTTGTATTTCACCTCTGTGGTCTGTTTCTCTTTTGTGTTCATCTTTGGTTATAGGCCCATGAGGTATTGGTTTTACAATTTTTGCTAAGGCCATGTGTCAACCTTTCCAGTCTTGGCTTAGAAATCAGTATGATTTAAATAGAGGATTAGCCTGGGAAGCATATCTCCAATTTAGACCCAAAATAAGCAAGGATGGGAGTGGGCTTAACGAAAGCAAATCACTTAACTGCCCGAGCAAGCCCATGCAGCGAAGAGTCTTTTGTACATCTCCTGTGCAGACTCTTTTTCTCTGTTTATCTTACTTCCATTTTTTGTTACATGACTTTCTCACAGCTTTTTATGATGGGCATATGTGCATATTTAAAATGTACTAACGCATGCTTAAACACCCCAATGTGTTACATTGTGATATGCATTCAAAGTGTCATTAAAATAGCGACAACAAAAGGCTAACTACTAAAAAAGTCCCCAATTTCAGAATTAGCTGAGTCCTTTTGAACTAGTGTTCTCTTCTGGCAGTAGGCAAGAAATGTATCAGGAAAATAGTAATTCTTGCAGGATCCTCTCCCGTCAGCTGAATGTGCCTTTCCCTTTGTTCTGCGGATTTACAGGTGCCGAAGATGAGGGACACATTTCAAGGCATGCAATTAACAATAGCACCCATGACGAGGCTTTGTCTCCGAAAGCCTTTCTGGATTAAGTCTCGGTCAAATTCTTCCCCTCGTGTGTATATACTGGGCTTCCCCAGAAAGCACTGACAGGCACATTGTCAGGCTGACCTTGGCCTTCTTTTGTCTTTGAGTCCTTGTCATTCAGCAAAGACTTCATTCCTTGTTGCTGAGAGGAGTCTTGCTGCCGGGGAGCAGAACAGCAAGCTCAAAAGGAAGACCCTTTGTCTGCTTTTGTTAGGAACAGGCAGAGAAGAAATTAACTTCCCCACTTGTAGAGTGTGAATGATAATGATGACTTGCATCATAGTGTTGTTATAAAGAATATTAGGAAGGGATGGTACATGCAATGAGAAATGTTTATTAATTAAATGACAACAAATGTTGCTTAGAAACTGACAATCTTTTCTTGCTTGGCAGGACAGTGGGGTCAGTTTTTTTTTTCTTCTCTTGGTTTTGCAAGACTCACTGCCAGCAAGAAAATATGTGGCTCTTCCTTTTGTCAATTTATTTTTCTAGCCCCATGAAATGTGATTCTCAATGGTGGGGACCTACTACATAGTCAGAGTTATCCTATATGAAAGCAGGACCTTCAATGTCAAGGACAAGCTCGCAAATCTCCATGGAGACCCAAAAGATGTCAGAGGGCAGAGGACCTGCCCCGTGATGACTGGAGATGGCTGTCATGGTGGGGGACCATCTCAGAGGAGTCCACGGGCAGAGCATCAGCTTGGAAAGGGAAGATCACAGTGTATAAGATTTCATAGTAATAGGGTAGACCTGGCCCTGTTTTGTCAGATGTTAAGGTGCTGGGCGATGTTATTGAAACAGTGTAGGAATTTACAAGGAAAACACAGGCCCAGCCAATACCTGAAGTTTAGAGAGCGCTTTGCAGCCTGGACCCAGCCTCCACGGCGGAAATTGGGGTCAGCGTCCAGCAAAGAGTGTTTCAGGGGTAGCGACCCCACCCGTCTAAGTCTAAGTGCTTCTCTGGTCCACCCTTATGCTCTCTGCAGCATCGTCTTTCCTGTTCTCCTGCAAACTCCCGCCCCCCCATGTCCCACTGTCCGTACCACTCCTCACCGAGGGCCTCCTAAGAGTCAGTACCACACCAGATCCTTGGGACCGCCAGCCAGCACTTGCAGGGCGCCATGCCTCCCCTATGGGTGCCAACTCCTTGTCCATTCATGCCACTTCCCCTCATTGCTCCTCCATTCTTTCTTCTCTCTCATCTTGTTCCTCCTAAGCCTGGATTGTCTTGTCTGGCTCCAGAACACCGACTCCCGGTGTCCTGAATTTGGCTATCGCTTTCCTGTTTGGTGCAAACATGGAGAATATCAACCTCCAGGGGATCCCTTAAGAGTAGTCCCAGCCAACAGAGACCAGAAGGGAAGGCGGCCCCAGCCAATTCAGCAGCCACTAGGAGCACCCCAGGCTGCTGGCCATTTGTTCTCCAGAACATCCACCCCCTGATTTTCCAAAGAATTTCATGTGGATACCAGAGATTTTCTCCCTGGACTCCTTCATATTACTAGCTCTGAGTTTTCAGGAACCATACTTTGCATTGTCTAATCTAGTTTTCTAAAGCATTTAACAGTTTTCCTGGGTCTAGATATTAGTAGGACACCCAGGAGACATGGTTCCATAGAAATACAGATATGAGCAAGACAGAGAGGGTGGGAAGAAAGCACAGAGAGAAAACCATGGAAAGAAGAAGTTTAGCATAACTGTGAAATAAAACTCTATTCTTTCTCACTCTCTGGAAAGACAGCAAGACACATGGGAAGAACACAGGTGGAAGCATTAAACCTGTGGCCAAATCCGACAAATCCGCCCCATAGCTCTGAGCCTGAACTCTTTAGCTTAACTTTGAGGCACCAGTAAGCTCTTGCGATCCTATGGTATAAATACAGTCACAGGTATGCGGCATCTGACCCATGGCAGATGTAGTCAAAACTCAGTCCCGTCTTCTTCTTTCTTATTTTTATAAAATTACATTTTTCAGAATATTTGTATGTTGGTAAATTTGGTGGGTTTTTTTTTTCATGCTCTGCTTTTATTATTTTGCCTGAACTTTTGGGTTTATACTTTAATATTGGCCAATCTGTCCTCCCCCAAACAAACACATCGTTAAGGAAAAAACACTCAGTGGTGTTAGTGTGCATATTAGTAAAAATAAAATATTCACAGGGGGATTAAGAGGAATTAGCATGGGCCTAATACCGATCGACATTTGCTCCCCTATTGTGCTTCCACGCCAAAGATGGGGAGGGTCTGAGGAAATCCTCCCTCTCCCTTTGAAAGTTTATTAAAATGATAAATGAGGTTTTGGTGGCAGTTAAGCAACTATAAAGTACTCCCTTGTGAACAGACTCCAGCCCCCTGCCAGCCAGGGAGCTTGCTGACGAGGGCCGCTGGCTTGAGCAGGAGCTCATGGGCCTGCGCTCCCGCATTACCTGGGGTTGTCAAGGTTACGGAGACTCCACGATTTGGATACAGAGTATCCTAAAACCGCCATTGGATATATCATCCATATTAGACATCCTGATTCCTCCCTCTGCATGGATCATTGTCTTGAGATTCATCTCAAGAGAAATAGTCGATATATTAATTTTCCTAATGGAACTCAGCAGTGACAAGGAATAATGAGGAGGCTTCATAATGGCCTCATTTTCCATCTGTCCCTACACTTACATGGCAGTCACAGGACCCGGTGAAGCCAGGGAGAGCACTCCTTCCTGTCCGGGCTACCATCTTCTCAGAAAACAGGAAGATTTTGTTCAAAACTCAGTAAGATAAACACAGCCACAAGGCACACACATGCATTTTAGAGAACTCCTGGGCCCCGAGTTTTGATATATTTCAAAAATATAAGAGGTGTTCTCTTTTCACATTCTTTTTATAACACTCGAACCAGAGGTGAATGCCTCATCACTTGACATTGAACGGCACGAGAATGCTCTGGTATACATACCGTTAAGCTGCCAGCGTATGCTCCTCTTAAAGAAAGTTCAGGATCTGCGTGTGACTTAGTCAAGCTTTTATAGCACTAAGCAGCATCTCCTAGCATAGTTTACATCTAATAGAAGACGATAATAAAATGGGCCTCCCCAGGTTGCTGGGAGGATTAAAATAAGACAGACTATGTGAAAAGATGAGTACAATTCCTGGCATGGCGGAACTGATCGAGAATTGTATTTTAGTTATAAAATCATAACAACAGGGGCTTCCTCACTTTCTTTGCACAGTTGAACAGAAACAGTTGTTGAGCAGAGTGTGTGGCTATCTCAACGGAAAGGGCGTTTGTATCCATTCGCATGTGAAACACTCCATCATGCCAAGTGTGCTACCGTGGTGAGTGGGGAGGAGTGGGGAGGAGCCGCAGGTGAGCAGGGACTTAAAAGATGAACAAATGGGTGAGAGAGGTTGGAGAGCAGGTGTGGGACCTCCTGAGACTCACCAGGCTCAGAATTTGTGCTTTTGTTCCCAGTGATCACAGATCGCACCATTTGACCCGAATCTACATTTTATGCACAGATGGTGAAATGTGGCCCTAAGGGTGATGCACCCACACACTGTCTCCCTGCTTGGTACCCATTCCTGTACCAGCCTCAGTCGGATCAAACATCGTCCCTTCGTGCGGCTGTTCTGAAGTTCACATCTGGAAATCCACTCTCTGTACCCTAAGCTTGTCTGAATGCCGTGTGTGTGTGTGTGTGTGTGTGTGTGTGTGTGTTGTATTTAGAGGGTTTTATCCTATCCTGCCTAATAGTGTAATTTACCTGCATAATCACCTTTAATAGAAAGCGGTCCCTTAAATTTGAATCCTCTGAAGACTTGATCAATCATTAGAAAGCCATGGTGTGTGGGGGGGGGGCGGGAAATAAAAGTATATACAAACCAAATATATGCAACTAAAAACATATACAAACCAAAAAACCAGGTCTAAGTTGGGTAGTCTGCTTTGAGAGGCTGTGAGTCTTATGAACCAGGTTTAAATTCCAGCTCCATCTGTAATAAAAGCTATTACGCATTATCTCTCTGAGACCGAACTTCCTCATATATAATAATATAATAATCCGTATCTTGCCGGGTGATTGCAGAGCTCATATAAGGTAATGCACGTGAAGCACCTGGCGACTGGCAGGCACGATGAAAGGTGGCTGTTATTACTGCACTTACTGAGGCATGGGGCTGGGAATTAGTTCCTGTCAAACTCCTACTCTCTAGCAGGCATTTTACAGGTTAGTTCTCATAATTATCATTGCGACCTCATTTTACAGATGAGAAACCCGCGTCCCATGAAGGGTGAGTAATGTGTTCAAAGTCGGCCGAGCTACAACTCGCCGGAGATGGATGCCAACTGTGTCTAGACGCCCCCCAGCCCCGCGTCCTGTGGCTTCTCTGGAAGATTCTGGAAAGTCAGAAGCAGAGGTGTGAAAGCCTTTCCCAGGACCACCTAAACAGCCACCGCCTAAATCAAGCACACTTTTACCCACTCCAGCCAGTCCCAAATGCCCAGGAACGCGGCCCGTGTGTCCTTACTCCCAACGGGAACAAGGGGCACCCGGCTACGAAGCCTCGTGTCCCTCAACACCTCGACCTGTGGGGACACAGTGTGCTGCAGTGGACACCCTAACACTGTGGCCGCTAAGCCGGGGCTGCCCGATTGTCATCATTTTCATTGTTTGTATTTAGATAAATTAATCCTTTAATCCACTCACAGAATGTCACACTACAATTAAGGAATTTTAGAAACTGAGGTCATTATTTCTATAGACTGAATTGTTTCCCCCCCAAAAAAGATATTAATATATCAGAGTCCTTATCCCTAGCACCCAGAATGTGGCATTATTTGCAAAAAGGGTCTTTACGGAAGGAATCAAGGTAAAGTAAGAGCCTTAGGGTGAGCCCTAATCCAGTAGAGCTGGTGTTCTCATAAAAAGGAGAAGTTTGGAGAGAGACGTGCATAGAGAGGGAAGATGATATGAAGATGGGAAGATGATATGAAGGAAGAGAGGGAAAATGACATGAAGAGACGCCGGACAACAGCCGCCTGCAGCCACGGGGAGAGGCCGGCAGTGGAGTCTCCCTCGAGGCCCCGGAAGAACCAACCCTGCTGACAATCGTCTTGGACTTTCGGCCTCCAGAGCTGTGAGATGATAAATTCCTGTTGTTTAAGCCACAGCTTCTGGTACTTTCTATGGCAGCCCTAGCAAAATGATACTGTTGTGTGCCAGAGGGAATACAGTCCAGTCATGTGACTTAAAGTTACGGGATGAGCCATTCTACGTTGGGTTTTGTCATGCATCTTTGTGACTACATTGATAACTGAAATTAACCTCCAAAGTGCAAATCTTCACTGGGAATGTGAGTCCCGGTGCATCTGCATCTGACGGAATTCTCAGCACTCAGCAGTGACAACAGGCACACTGTCTCCACAGGAAAGGTGCCCCAAGTCAGGGACAATCCCTTTCCACACTTCTCCACACCAAAGAATCTTCTGTGACAAGTCTGCAGTTTGCAGGTTGGCCTCTGGTAGCCATTCATTCTTACGTACACTGATTCTTCAATACGCTGATCACAGCAAATAGCATCATGGCAGCTGTTGTCACGGAGGGTCAGCTACGTGGCCTCGGGAAGTCACACGTCTCCGCATCTCTTCTTCTCCATCCCTGTAAGGACCTATCGCTCCTTGCCCCCAGCTCTTCCCTGAAATCTGTGACACCAGAGTGGCCGGGCGATGTGAAAAGACAAAGTTCATCTACGTACTTCAGGCTCCTGGATCATTGGAAAGCAAGCGTTTTGTTGAAATTCTTTTCAAAGGAAGCAAAGTCCATGGAAACCTAAAATGTACGAGTTCTAACCTGAGCAGAAGGCCTGGCAGACGATGCCATCTAAGAACAAAGCAGCCAGCACTCTCTCTCTAGAGACAAAACACATTATTTCTGTGACATGCTTGGTCTCCATCTGCTTGGAGAAAAGGAGTTGAATCTCCCATATGTCTTGCCATTGGGCCGTGCCTGCCTACGACGGCGCCTCTCCCTACAATGCAGAATTGAGCGTTAAGTAACTTTAGGCTGCACTAATGGAAATAGCATATGGGCACTAAGTGAGTAAAAACAAATGAATACCTTGATTATTTCGCTCTATTTTTGTGTTAATAAAGGCGACTGCCACTAATCACTGATCAGTTTCTAATGATTTTGGTAAATCTGTTTTTCATTTTTCTGAAGAATTCTCAAGCAATACCCATCATACTCATTGTTGGAATTATATATTCATGAAAAAAAATTTAAATACTCCCAATTATGTTATGTGGTCATATTTTCCACATAAACACAGGCATTTATTTCTTCTAGCGGGACCCAGAGCCAGCACAATATGTAATTTGCGAGGCTATTTGGCAACTAAGAATGATTAAGATCCTGCTGCTTGCAGTTAATATGGTGCATAACTTGAGTTTGAGGCCAGAAAAGGAAGTAGGGCTGATACTGAACCGTTCCTTTGTTTGTGAATGTGAAAGTTTTATGCGACATGGTGCCTAGTGTTTGGTAGAAAGTTGCTATACAGAAATAACAAAAGACAAAAGAGAAAAGCAATTATTTCATTTAACTCTCGTCTATTCTGGTGTTAATTTTCATAACTGATAGCGCAGTTATCATTATAAGGGAAAACATGAGGCTCAGCTGGCTAGATGACTTGTTAGCGGGACGAGGCACGGGTTTGACCTCCCCATGGCCACACAGTTGTGCGCCAGGCCCTGACCACATACAACGTCCCTTGCCCTGCACGGCCGGCCGTGTTGCCACTGTTTGCTGTGGGGACAAAGGAGAAAAAGTGCTCGTGTCAGATCAAGACAAACTCATTTAGGAAGATGACTCAGAAGCAAATGGAAAGTTATGGGCAAAATCAAAGACTTTGGGATGCATTTAAAAATGTTTATATAATTAATGAATGAATGACAGTTTTTTTCTTTTGGAAGAGGAGTTAGATAGTACTTAAGACTGAATTATCAAAAAACCGGAAAATTGTGTATAGGAAACAAGATGACTATGGAGAAAGGATATTTCCAAGGCTACACTCTCCTCTGCAGGGCTTAGTCTAAAAAAAATTGCTGCCTGTCCCTAAAAACTTTTCAGGGTACAGAGAGGTCACCACACTGACTGGAGAGGAAGAGAAAGGTCAGAGCAGCTGATCAGAGGCTGAACAACACTCTGTGACCAGTGAGGTCCCGGGCTCTGTGGTCAAGAGTGCCGTGCCTTAGAAGATCAGGATTTCTGGCCAAGCTCTAGAAGGTACTGACCAGCACAAGGCAAAAGTGCTTAGAGAAGCTCTGATGAAGCTGAAAATTGTGCATTCACATACCGTATTCTAAATACAAATATAATGAATTCAAAATAAATACCTGTGTTGTCTTACCAGTTGGAAATGTGTCCCAATCCTCCAGGACAATGGAGTAAAGCAAACAAATAACAAACAACGTGCCAGGAAAGGGAGGTGGAAGATAGTGCAGCAGCTGGAGCTAGTAGCGCTCACAGCTAAGGTGGAGGGAGCTGGACTCTAGAATTAGGACTAAAACAAACATGGATACACTTTAAGGGATTCCAGAATGCCCATCAAATCTGGGCACTATTGTCATCATTTGTGGCCACTAAAACGAAGTCTGATAGAGCAATTCCATGTAGTCAGGAATCAGTGCAACTATAGCTATAGTCCAAAATATACCAACGGTTAGCTCCATTTAAAAAGTGTTCAAATCAGAGATAGATTTCCACTTGGAAGACTCGGGTTGACCAAGGAAGCAGCTACATTGGCATTGCCATGGGAGTCACCTTTGCAGGTGTCAACTTCAGGTGGACTCGTCATTTAAGGTTTAAGTCCTTGGCTTCAGCATACCTCTGACCTGCACCCTGGCTCTGTGTTCAGCCAAACGGTGCACTAAAACCTGCTGGGCTATGTTATTCTGTCTAGCTTAGTTCACATTTAAAGTTTAGTTGCCCTCAAAGCATCCAAAGGTAAGTCCCTCTCTGAGACAGTGGGCTATTGGAATGCTGGATGTCTCTTTTCAAGGACAGTGTGGAGTGCACTGTTAGAGAGTAATTAATCCCTGAACACATCCATTTTCTTTGGGACCTGAGTTGCCACTTCCACTAAGGAGCTGTCTAAGCAGAGGCAGGTAGCTCCTGGGGGAGCTATTGTGTGATGCGTTCTAGCTGCAGATCGAGTTGGAGGGCCGTGGAGCAGGTGGACTCTGAGATCCTGTACAGATCTAGCATCTTATTAATCTACGGTGTCTTAATCATTCATTTCTTTTTCTCTTTCCTGGACAGTTCTAACCACTTGGTTTTGGCAACACATGGACTGCTGCCCTGGCTTGGTTGTCTAGGAAAGGATCTGCTAAAAACTTTGGGTTAAAAGAAGATTCTGGAAGTAGCAGAAAGGATTGTGGGTTGGGCTACAGAGTCCATTGAGTTTGGACGGGGCTTGTTCACGGTCAGTGAGACCATTGTGTGGTTCCCTCTGTGGGTCCAGTGTCCTTCCACATCTGCATCTTCAGAGCATCATATGCAAGTGGTGATGTTGACAGTGACCCTCTTGCTCACTCTGCTCAGGTATGTGTGCCAGGAGAGCAGGTGAGATGTGCAGGAATCATCAAACAGGCCAACGTGGAATTAATTTCAATCACCACACAAATGTACTGATATAAAAATACTCTGCTCCTCGGTTACATCAACTGTAGAAAATACAGATAAAAGAGTTTAGGTTGTTGGATCAGGTTTTGGAAGATGATTACGTTGGAGTTCTTCACACTGGAGGAGATGCGAATCCTAAGATCCGCACTACCTTGCAGTCTGCTCTCGCTATGGCGTCTCCAGCCACCGGGAAGGACAGATCTGTCCTCGGGCTCTATCTCATCAGGCCTTCAATCTTGGAAGGGACAGTTGACTTATCAAACCATCTCTCTTTTTTTAATAGGCTTCTGGGTCTAAATATTCTACACTTTTTTTTTTTTGGACAATGCAACATTTTAAAAGAATCTGTATAAAACAAAAGAGTGATTGGCCCTAGAGTAGGTTTGCATTCTGTGAAAGGCCTGGGGACAGGTGTTGTGTGGCTGGTGCTCACCTAGCCCAGGTGAGTTTCCTGTGGAGCTGGGCAGGATGGACATAGTCCCCAGCCCAGGAAGCCACTCCCTGCCTGGGGCACACGAAGCCTCCCAGGCAGGGCTGCGCCCTGATGGTGTGGGACTGATGTCTCGATGGATTAAGAACACATTTCTTTTAGCTATGGGAAACTACAAGAGGAATGTTTTTTATATATTCTTTCAAATATATTGGGCTTTTTATATAAAAGAAATCGAGTTCCATTGAATCAATTTAAACATGTCTCTGAAACTGTTTTATGTCTCACTTTATTTAGCTTGGATAAACAATTAGATTAAGATGCTGAAAAATGTAAAACCCAATAATCATAATTAATCGTCAGCTCTTATTAACATTTTTCCAGGGTAACTCCAATCTTGAGCTGTGGCCCAAAGAAAAAATAACACCTAGAGCTGTTGGAATGAAGGCAGTCTTCTTAGTGGGCACACCCTGGCTGGCATGACATGGGATGTGCCCTGCAGGGGGAGAGCACAGGTTTCTACCTGGTGAGACTGCATGGTGCTTGCACACGGCAAAGGGAAGGCTGGAGTTTGCTGCCCCCAGAACCCTGCTCTCTTCTCTCCCAGGTTCTGGAACAGCAATGGACGCAGGGTCAGAGATGCTGTGAGGCTGATGATCCTTATCTGAGTAATGCCTTCTGATTTCTTTGACCCCTCATGGAATAGCTTTTTCCCACTGAGTCTTGTATTATTATTCTTTCTGTCTTGCTCTCTTTCTCTCCATCTCTCCCCCTCTAGTTTTATTTTTAGATGTTACCTCTCCATCCTGCCATCTGCCATTCTCTTTGAATCTTCCCATAATCAGCAAGTCTACTCATTAAACGCTCTCCTTCCTAGTGCTCTGGCTCCACCTGCGGCTCTGATTTATTAGGCTGGTGTCAGAGAGAGCTTGAGTGCACAGAAACATTTTCATTTTTCTTGGATATGATTTTTAAAATAGAAAAGGAATCTTATTGTTAAAATATCATATGGCATTATTTTTCTACATAGGACGCCATCAGTACAGATGCTATTCAACTCTAGTGGGGTTACGTCTTGATAAACCCATCCTAAGTTAAAAATAACATAAATCGAAAATGCATTTAATACACCTAACCTACTGAACATCATAGCTTAGCCTAGCCTACCTTAAATGGACTCAGGACATTTACATTAGTCTACGGTTGGGCAAAATCATCCAACACAAAGTGTGTTTTATAATACGGTGCTGAATAGCTCATGTGATGTATTGAATGCTGCCCTGAACGCCTGTGGCTTTTGCACCATCTCAAAGTCAAACCGTCGTAAGCTGGGGACCCTCTCTATTGGGGATCACAGCACTTTTAAGTTGAAAGCCCGTAGGGACCAACTGTTTCACTTTGCAGAGGAGGAAACTGAAGGCGAAAGATAAATTAATTTCTCCAGATCACAAGGATGCTCTTGACGGCCCCTTGCCATGATGCTCTGGAGGAAACTGCAAGGGCTCTTTCAGAGCCATGCCATTAACCATTTCTATGCTGAAGTCTGCTTGCCTCTTTGGGACCCTACTCAGACACTGAGGCAGGAGACCTTCCTCTTCCTGGGTCCCACAGACTTCCTGAGCATTCTGTCAGAATTTTACACCTCGGATTTGTCAATGTCTGTGCTTTCTTCTCACCATGGCTTTTATTGTTGTTTTTTCCCTCTGTCCAAAGTTCCCTCTCTCCCCGCCTCCCTCCTTGCAATCCAGGACTCATTTGCAGACAGTCTTTGCAGACGACCAAGTTAACATGAGGTCATCAGGGTGAGGCCTTATGCAATGTAACTGTCGTGCCTACAAGAAGAAGACATCTGCAGACAGACACACGTGGGGGGAGACAGTGTGAAGACACGGGAGAAGACAGCCATGCACGAGCTCAAGAGAGAGGCCTGAGACAAACCCTTCCCTCACAACCCTCGGAAGGAACCCAACCTGCTGACCACTTGACCGAAAAGGCTTAGCCTCCGGAGCTGTGCAACAATACATGTCTGCTGTTTAAGCCATGCAGCGTGGGACCCTAGCACACGAACACAGGTGTCTTCCTGGGGCGATGAGTGCATAGTACACGAGACCACAGAACAGCTGGAAGACCCTCGTCAGCGTGTTAAGGTAGATTTTACCGCGTATACGACGTGTTGAGGCTGGAGCCGGAAATCCCAAAACCTGTGTGTCGCCGTGGCCTCCATTGCCGTCCCTGTGCACAGGCTGTCTTTGCGGAGACTCATCGGTCCTCAGGGTTCTCACGGCATGATGGGCAGGGGTGCGAGGCACACGAGGGCCCCTGTTCACGAGGACGCTGGTGTCTACGGAGGACACTATTTGTCAACACTTAAAAAAACATAGTTAGCTTGTGCTCAAAGAGATGGCGTGTGCCTGCCAATCTTTCTTTGCAAATAACTGCATTTATGGGCAGAAAATAGAGTTGGCAAAGATAGCCACAGGCCGAGCATGGGAGAGAAAATGTGACTTCATAAAAGATTAGCGATGGGGTAAAAGAACTGACTGGTAGAGAGAATTCCATTTTTAAGTATATGTTTACATTATACAAATAGAGATACCAAATAGATTTCGAAAGTAACATAAAAATCAGCAAATATTCTGTTGTTGACTTATTGCTGCCTATCACCGTAAGTACTGTGCTGGTCTTTTCCTCTGGTTTTAAAAATTATACAAAAATATACAAAATGTCCTAAGGACAAATGTTATGGCTGGTGTGACATCAGCTCTGATGACAGCCCTTTACGGTCATCATCTTATTTTACTCCTGACACTAACCTTAAGAGGGACCTACAAGTATTTGCAGAATGGAGATACATAGAAGCTCAGAGAGGAACCATGTGCTGGGGTGTCCCTGAGTGACCGGGGCTGAGCGGGTGCTGGAACTGAGCCCTAGACCTGAAGTTCAGAGGTGCCTGAGTCCCCGTGAGCAGGCGGGCAGGCTCCACAGGGCTCGTGCACCTGCCATGTGGCGAGTCTCAAACTCTGCTTAATGCTCTGTGCTCACTGTCTTGAAATTCTTCATAACTTTTGGACGAGGGGTTGCCTTGGCAGAATGGAATGCAGAGAAAGAAAGAGCAAGATTGTCCTGCTGCTCAGCTGGGCAAAATGAGACAAGGGTTGGGAGCTGCCACTGACCCGTGGTCTCCACTCTGAGGAAGGTGACAGAAAGACCCCAGAGGCCTGCCCTTGGGAACAGTGGATTATCTGTTCTTCGAGAGCCTGGCTCTGAATCGCACGTCTCCCTGTGTTATCTAACTCTGGAGACTGCGTGATTTGAGAAGGCCTGGGCCTCTGGACCATTTGGGTAACTGCATTTCCACCTTCGGGCAGAGAACAGGAGCAGCACAGGTGCGATCCGGTATCGATTAGTGTTCATTTAGTGGGAAATAAAGGGCTGAAAAAAACCCTCAATCTGCTCTTGATGTATGCTGCCATAAAAATTCTGTGTCATCACAAACAAGAAAAAATATCTCAATATTAATAGACCGTATGCAGCAAGGAGAGCAGATCCTAGTTTTTCCAGAGCCTGAAGTTGTAGGTCATTTCATCATATTGAAAATCCGTTTTCCTGATGCAAGGCTGAGCTGAGCCGGTGCTGTGCTCCGAGGAGAATGTCGCCACAGCTGCTGCCATGTCGGAGACCCTAGAGGTCATTGCCTGAAACCGCTGAGCAGCCGACTCGGTGCAGACAGAAACGCACTGCAGGGCTGGGTCAGGTGGCGTTGTATACCAGGGCGCTGACGTGTGAAGCGGTAGAACTACTTGTATCTGCCCCCACGTACTTTCTGTGTGTGTATGTGTGTGCGTACACGTGTGTGCGTGCGTGTGTGTGTGTGTGTGTGTATAAAATGATCACACCCAAAATTTGAAAAATTCTGTAAGGAGTTCTGTTTCTCTCACTTTTCCCATGCTGGCACCAGAAATATGACCATAAGATTTAGGTAAAACCCACCTATTCCAGATATCCACCTAAATGAGTATCTATAGAGCTCTTTATTTTTATTTATTTATTTATT
>VBSM01002608.1:171460452-171475229 GCA_008086735.1 Cheirogaleus medius
TCATATTCATCTAAACTACTGGATCCCATTGGCAAATCCTTTGCGGGCTGAGAAGTTCTCTTCTGACTGCGATCCTTCGAGCTGACTCTGACGGGCTTGCCCAGCACTGTGGGGTTTTCCTGCCACCTTTGTCTTGTTTTCTTTCGTGACTGGCTTCTCAGCTGGTGGAGAAGGGCCGACGGGCACGATAGGAACACCAGCGATTCCTGCTGTTTATCCAAGAGGAAGGAAAAAGAGCATGGTCAGAGCCACGCAGCAACACAATCACCTTCTAGAAACTCAGTTCCTGTGGGCAAGGAGTAGGCATAATAGTCCACGTCAGCTGAGCTCTGCATCTCAGCTGTTCTGTTCATTAGTCCTATGATCTTGGGCAAATTATATGATGCCATAAGTGTCGGTTTTTTATTGGTAAAATGGAAAAAGTAATACTTTGTATCTAATAAGGCTTTGGTGATTAAAAAGATTAATCTGCATTAGGTGCTTAGAATAATGTCTGGAGCAAAGCAAATTCCCAATATATTTTAGATATTCTTATTTTTCCATCTTTATCGTGTCTGTGATCTCATGGCCTCTAGCACTGCTTTCTGTTTCTTATAGTGGCTCGACAAATATTTGCTGTTTCTTAGTTTCTTTGATTGATGAGTTTATATTTTTTGTTTGACGTTTGCAAACACATATTTAAATGTAGATATTTAATGAACACATAAACGTATGCTTAACATGAAGGCTTCTACCCTAACCTCCAAATCTCTCCCCACTGAAGCAATCACCTTATGAGGCATTTATGTGCCTTTCAAATATGTTGTGCATGTGAGCATATGTGTGTATGCGTGTATGCGTGTATGTGTGCACATGTGTATTACTTTATAAAATGTGCTGCTGAAACTATCGTTACGCCCCTCTCCAAGCTCACACCTCTGTCTTCCCACCAGGGGTAATAACTGTCTTGAATTTTATATTTATTTCCTTTGTTTTTCTTTTTTAACAGTTTTACCATACCTAACCCTAAATGATATTTTTTTAGTTGTGCCTGTTTTTGATCTGTGAAAAAATGATATAAATTCACCTCTGTCATATTTTTAATTGACAGGAACATTTCACATTTTTCAACTCTTTGTTTTCTTTCTGTTAATAATACTCATTGATTTTTTAAAAATATTTGAATCAATTGCCAAATTAAGAAAACTCCCATAATTGTGAATTGATGGTGATATCAGAAAAATTAACTTTTAAAAACAATTGTATCTACAAATAATATCATTTTAGTATATCTTCTAAATAATCCCCCTCTTTTAGATTTCTAATATATTTCAACATCAAATAGTTAAATATAAATCCTTCAAATTATAAAGGTGGTGCATAGAAGTCAGAGCTGGTGTTGAGACTCAATTTCTCATGAGCAGAACAGGCCACAGAAGACTTCCTTCACATCTATTAGAACTACAGATACATTTATTATTAAGAATAGTTAGTAATGACTCTTATACAAATATTAGTGCTATCAGATGACCCTAGGATGAAATTAACAGTTTTGTTTCTCATTATTCTAGTTTGTTATTTAGGTTATTTTTAAAATAGGCATAATGTTGATTATCTTTCTCTATCTATTAATATCTACCTATCTGTATATACACATATACACACATGTATATGCACACACATATATACACACACACAGAGACAGTTATATTACGCCATAATATTGGCTGTTGAAAAAAGTAACTTTGATAATTTCCATGCAAAACCTATCAGATCAGCATCATTACGGATCTGGTGCTCACAATTCAACGTTGAAACAAATTCCATCTCTGTAAAGACGTCAATTATGAATCCTCTCGTAATTGTCTGACTGTGACAGTGGTATGGGGAGTGAGCAGCAGGTGACGCTAGGGGAGCTGAGAGGTGTTTCTGGAAGCTTTTGCAGCTGGGGAAACGCTGGGGGCCGTGAGTGTATCAACTCTACAAAAACACAGTTTTTGGTTTGCATGAGTTCACCTCACCAAATTGTTTTATATTGAGAATTTAATTTGCTCCACACACTAGAAAAAGGGTAAATATGTCACTTAATATCTGGATAAATACAGCTAAAGCAATGAGATGGGACTTGTTTATGTTGATATATTAATATAAGCCAATCTAGGAGGTTTGTCTGGTCTCAGATTGTTTGCTGGTTTGATTGTTTTATTTCCTCCCTCCCTCTCTTCCTTTTTTCCTCCCTTCCTTCTTCCCTTCCTTCCTTCCTTCCTTCCTTCCCTCCCTCCCTCCTTCCTTCCTTCCCTCCTTCCTTCCATCCATCCATCCTTGTTTCCTTCCTCCCTTTTTTTCCTGGCTTTCACATTTGTTAAAAAGCTGTTACATGCCAGGCATTGTGTTAGGTTCTAGGGAAACATAGGTCACAGTCACTTGAACTGAAAGTGACAAAGACACAAATCATTTTTGGTCATGTTGATTATGTTGCTTTGTAGTGAAAGGCGGGGTTTGGTGGAGAGACCAGGAGTCTGAGACATGTTGCATTTTTGTAGAGCTGGAACTCCATCTGCTCACATACCTGACTCTTCTGTCAGCTCTATTTTTAAAACATATTAAGAAATATTAAGAGGCAAATTAAACTGAGAGAAATCTTTTCATGATGGATGAAATAGCTTTGTGTGTTGTATACAACCTATACAAAGAGGTAGAGGAAATAGAAGCATTGGCTTACCAGTGAATCAGAGTGTCTCCAATATATTCCACATGACCTAAGACCATGTTAATTTCCCTCCTCTCTCCTCTTCCCTCCCTCTACCACGTGGTAATATCCCACAGTGGTTACAGACTCAATGCAATTACATATTCCAAGGAAGGTCATATGATCCTGGGGTTTCTAGTAAACACAAATACTCTCTCCTTCTTTAGATTATAGACAATAACCAAACTCATTTTATAAGCAGAGCAAAGTACAAAGCACAAAGTAAGTCACAGTAGACTAGAAGCACATTCTGTGCTTGATATGCTGGTCCTATTTTGGAGCTAAGTACCAAATATATACAATGATAGCCAGTCCTGAAAATATTATGCCAAGTGACAGAAGTCAATCACAAAAGCCATATATTATATGGTTTTGTGATATATATTTCTTATATATTATTCCATATATAAGAAATTTCCTAGTCAATCTATAGAGACACAGAAAACGCATTAGTGGTTGCCTAGGGCCAAGGAGTGGGGAAGTGGGAATGAAATCAATGATACATGAACAGGAAGTTTCTTTCGGGGGTAATGAAAATGTTTCAAAATTATATTGTGGTGATCGTTGCAGAACTCCGTTCGCTACGGAGTTGTGAACTCTGGGGGATGGTGCACTATCGTCCCTGATTTCTGCAAAAGCCCTTCCTGTATCCCATTTTTATTCTCTCTCCTACTCACACTCCATCAACCCATCTTTGCAACCATTTTCATGTGGTTCATGGGTATCGTTTTGTTTGTATGAGCTCTTTCAAAATGAGTGAATGTATTTTAAATTACATAAATCTATTTATTATAAATGCATTAATGTTATAATTTCTTTAGTCTCTTGCCTATTTAGCCCCATAAAATTATATCTGAATATCATGCACCAAGTGATTTGAACATTTATTTAAAGCAATTATATAAACTTAATCATGTTACTATACCATAAGTTCCTTGAGGGAGAGCATAAGTACCTTGTAAATGTTCTTTGAATGTTGAAAGTAAGAATTAAAGATAAAAGAAATGAAGGAAGGAAAGGTAAAAGAAAGGAAATATCTGAGCTCTTTCATACCTGCCCTCTTTAATCACTGTCTTTTATTAACTCTCTCACAATTTTGCATCTCTTCCTTTTATGGCCATCCTCACGTTTGTGCACTGCCTCCTTCTGACCTAAGCATTCAAGCATGTTGTTGCCTAATAGCAAATGTTTCCCATCACAGCCTATCTTTATTGATACCGTCAGCACTGACAGTATTCAAAAACAGATTGGTCATGCATAAGCCAAGTGTTTGCTGATAGCTCATTAGTCCCAGATGCTCAAACTGTTAGGCATTCTACTTGACACTACCTCCCACAGATTTTGCACCAAGGCACATTTTGTGTAAACATCCAACAGCTCAGAGGAGCTATGGTAGAGTCATGACAAACATTGTTTGCTTTGTCAGATATTTAAAATAAAAATGATGGCATCTATGGTTCAGCCTGGATCTGAGGCTTTGCTTAAAGGTGGCATTCGTAGGGTCCTGCCTAGGTCTTGCCACTTCTATATTGAAGGATGTGTTCTAATTGGAAGTCATTAATTTAATTATCCCATTCTTGCTCACAGGAGCCAGATACCAAAAGTAACTGATGCAAAAAGCTAGAATTGCAGTTCCAGAGGAAAATGCAGCAAGCGTTTGTAGCTCTAGACCTTCACCTTCTCTCAAGTTCAAAGTCATATTTCCCATTCTTGTGGACCCTACCTCAATTCATGAGCCACAGTGACCTTTCTCTCATAGTGTTATTCCCCTCTACTCAATTCCTATGGATCTAGTTTTCAGTGCTTGTCATTTGGTACTTAGAAGGTGATACTACTTTGATATGATATAGCACACAGATATTTACAAATTCTGACTTATGTTTGTTTCCACCAGAAAACTGATTTTAAGATGGAGAGATTTGTGGACTGGAGATTTTGGGGGAGTGCATCCAGAGAAATGATCATAAAGAAGTTAGAGAAGCAAGTTGAGAGAAGGTGCCATTACATTGCATGCAGTTGCAACAGAGAACTCAGCTAATCATATGGGGAGATATAGAACCAGGACAGGTCTGTCCTGAATTAAGGAAGGGATCAGGCATTTGGATTAATGCTCAGTCATTGGACAAAGCATGCTTCTGGGGAATAATTATGACCTTTATGGAGACTACTCTTCCAGGTGAAGGTAATTTGGGAACAGGTATTAATACTTATTTGTTGGTAGTGAGTCATTAGTCCTTTCAACAGTTGAAGAAAATATGTGTCTTTGTCTTGAAATATGTGCATGGCATAGCATAGCACGCCCCACATTGTATCATTTTATCAAAGCAATTAAATGAGGTAAATATTATTGATCCCATGTTATGACGGAAAGGCCTGGGACCTACAGAAGCTCATCCATGGTCTTCATTTCACACGGGGGTCACACAGCCATGCAATGACAAGGGCAGGTCTTGACTCCAGGCTCGGAATAAAAAACCCAGCAGAATATAGGTAGTTTCATACATAACCTACAACAAAGAAAGAGAGGAGGGCATAGAAAAAGCTCAGAAGAACCAGAGAGATTAGAGCTTGACTTAGCATAATGTCACATCTAAAATATGCATCCGTCTAGTGATAAAGTATTAGTAAACAGTTTGCTTGCACGTTTTGAGAAAGTAAAATAGGAAGAGCCACACACTTCACCTCCTTAATCCAATTCTGGAGAGCCACAGAAAGGAAGGGCGTTAATCAATTAAAATACAACAAACTAAATAAGAACCATTAAAAGCCTCTGAGACTATATAAATGCGTGGTTCTCATGGGTGTGTAAGGGCAGAATACTGTGGCATCCAGCATCCAGAGATGGGTGAGAGGCTACTTTTAAGTGGGTCCTTTTCTCTTCTGTGGTTACCTGGGAAAACCACGGACCAACTCCACCCAACTTCAAGAATGGGGGAAAAAAACATAAAAATTTGGTTAACAACAGGTGTGGGCAGACCTGCCGCCATCTAAGTGAGAGCGTTAGCTTCTCACTTCTAACAGCTTCCTGCTCTCAAGTGCAGCCTGATTACAAATAATTGAAACATCCTTGAAGAGCAGTGCCAGGTCTAAGGAGCAGGTTTTAATTCCAGAAGCTTCTGCATTGGTCATTTACCTGGACTTCTCATGGTATAGATTAGAAAGGAACTGTTCTGGAAGGAAATTAATAGTGCTACTTCAGTGAACACACAGATGATAAAAAAAAGTGAATCTGGTGATAGGGAGAAAGTTTTGGTGTTCTGGATAGAAGATCCAGTCAGCCACAACATTCCCTTAAGCCAACACCGAAACTGTGCATACCTCTTCAGTTTTGAAGGCTGAGAGAAGTGAAGAAGCTGCAGAAGAAAACTTGGGAGCTATCAGAGTTTGGCTCATGAGGTTTAAGGAAAGAAGTTGTCTCCAGAACATGGAAATGCAAGGTGAAGCAGCAAGTCCTGATGGAGAAGCTGCAGCAAGTGACCCAGAAGATCTTGCTAAGATCATTGATGAAAGTGGCTACAGCAAGCAACGGCATTTCAGTGTAGGTGAAATAGCCTTGCATTGGAAGAAGATGCCATCTAGCACTTTCACAGCTAGAAAGGAGAAGTCAGTGCTTGGCTTCAAAGCTCCAAAGGACAAGCTGAATCTCTTGTTAGGGGCTAATGCCATTGACTACTTTAAGATGAAACCAATACTCATTTACCATTTCAAAATCCTAGAGCCCTTCAGAATTACACTAAATCAACTCTGCCTGTTCTCTATAAATGGAACAACAAAGCACGGATGATAGCGCATATGTATATAGTGTGGTTTACTGAATATTTTAAACCCACCATTGAGACCTGCTGCTCAGAAAAATACATTCTTTTCAAAATATTATTGCACACTGACAGCGCACCTGGTCACCCAAGAACTCTGAAGGAGGTGTACAAGAGATTGATATTTTCATGCCTGCTAACACAGTATCCATTCTGCAGCCCATGGATGAAGGATTAGTTTTGACTTTCAAGTCTTATTATTCAAGAAATACATTTTGTAAAGCTATCACTATTTTGTAAATCACTATCTATGGATGCCATAGATAGTGATTCCTCTGATGGATCTGGGCAAAGTAAATTAAAAACCTTCTGGATCCATTAATACCAATTTGCTGGTAAGTACATGTGGTGCTTGTTTTTCCATTCTTGAGATACTTCACTAAGTAGAATGGGTTCCATATAGGAATAACATTTATTAGGTGTCAAGCAGGTAGGAGGGGGGAGGAGGGGATGGGTATATACAAACATAATGAGTGAGATGTGCAACGTTTGAGGGATGGTCAGGCTTGAAGCTCCGACTCAAGGAAGGAAAGGGAGCATGGGCAATATACATAACCTTAACATTTCTACCCCCATAATATGCTGAAATAAATTTTAAAAAAACCTTCTGGAAAGAATTCATCATTCTAGATGCCATTGAGAACATTCATGATTCTTAGAAGGAGGTGAAAATATTGATATTAACAGGAGATTGGAGGAAGTTTATTCTCCTCCTCATGAATGACTTCCAGTGGTTCAAGATTTCAGTGGGGAAAACAACTGCAGATGTGACCAAAATAGCTAGAGAACTAGAATTGGAAGTGGAGCCTTGAACATGTGGCTGAAGAGCTGCAAACTCCTAATAAAACTTTAACCGCCATTGATGAGTTGCTTGTTAGAGAAGAACAAAGAATGTGGTTTCTTGAGATGGGATCTAATCCTGGTGAAGATACTGTGAACTTTGTGGAAATGACAACTAAGGATTTAGAGTATTACATAAAATTAGCTGATAAAGCAGTGGCAGATTTGGAGGAGATCGACTCCAATTTTCAAAGAAGTTCGACTGTGGGTAAAATGCCATCAAACAGCACCACATGGTACAGAGAAATCTTTTGTAAAAGGAAGAGTCAGTCGATGGAGTGAACTTCACTGGTGTCTGATTTTCAGAAATTGCCGCAGCCACTCCAATCCTCGGCAACCACCAGCATCAGTCAGCAGCCGTCAACATCAAGACAAGACCTTGCATCAGCAAAAAGTTTACGACACTTGAAGGCTCAGGTGATCATTAGCATTTTTGAGTAATAAAGTAATTTTTAATTAAGATACTTCCATCGTTTTTAGACATAATGCTATTTCACACTTAACAGAATGCAGTATAGTGTAAGCATGATTTTGTATGCGTTGGGAAGCCAGAAAAATTGTGCGATTCACTTTATTGAGGTATTTTCTTTGTTGCAGTGGCCTGGAACCGAACTGCAGCATCTTCCAGTTTGTGCCTGTATTGTTTGTCACAACTCCCCAGAGACCAGAAAGGCTGAATATAAGTAGGTAAAAAAATATACTTCCAACTTGAATAAAAAAAAAAAAATGTGAAAATTTAAAAATAGTCTAAATCGACTTTAAAGTAAAAATTATAATATATAGAGGAAATAGTAAAATAATAGCTACCTGAATAAAACTGTGTATAAAAGCAGAAGTGATCAAATACAATTTATCTGTAACATAAGACATTTTCAGAAAATTCTATCAACATATTAATAGATTAGTAAAATAAATGATGGAAAATCCCATGAAGATCTCAAGGAAGGAAATGTTTAATAAAGTTCAACCTTTATATGTGATTAAAAAAAACCTCAAAAGACCAGAATGAGAGCATATATAAAAATATAATGTAAGTAAATATAAAATAATAAATATATACAAATATATGACATATAAAAGGATTTTAAAAATGACTAAAAATAAAAACCTTTATATGTGATTTAAAAAGAAACTAAGAAGACTACAATGAGAAGAATATATTCATATAAATATAAGTAAGGTAATATATAAAATATTCAATATAAAATATATAATAAAATATATAAAAATAAGTATACATATAATAAATATATATCTCCAGTAGCAAATATCATATACAATGGTGAAACTTTGGATGTATTTCTTTTAAAATATTCAACAAGACTAGGGTGTCTGCTATAACCTTTACTGCTTAATATAATGTTGTAGGATTTGGTTATTTAAGAAAAAATGGAGATAATTTGTGAAGAAAGATTTTTTAAAGCATACACATAGTTGAATATTATGTTTTTGTGTCACACACACATGCACATTCTGTATCTCAGCATTTTGTATGTTTTTTTTCTAGCACTTAAAGTTATTATGGATAGCTTTAGGTCAGTGTGATTTTTCTCTCTCCAGGCAATTTAGTATCTTGCTTTCATGTCTAAAACAGCTTCTAATTTTGAACTGCAAACTTTTATTGCATAGTGATTGAATATTCTGCGTCAGTTTTTTTCAGAGACACGGTGTCATCTTGCAATCTCTAGTGCAAGCCTTCTTATATTTCAATAGGTTCTTTTCTTTCAGTTATATTTTATTTTTTGTTGGGTTCAGTTCATTTAGTTCTTATTCTGAGACACTACTTATTTGTATATGAGATTTTTTTATCTCCTATAATCCTGATTTAAATCATCTAATGATTTTAAAAAAAAACATTGCTTACTTTTCTTAAGACTATCTGATATGTTCTTTTTCATGCTTTCATCATTGCATAATCTTTTTTCTTGCTATTTCCATGTGGCCTTCGTTTAGATGGTTTGATTTTTCCCTCTCACTTTTTTCCTAACTTTTGCAAGCACATTTTTTTCATCTCCTGTGAAATCGTTTATTTTGTATTTGACTCTTTGTATCTTTGATTTTAGCTCTTATATTATTATGGAGGTGAATATCTCACTTAATTATTTCATTTAAGTTAAAGGCTACCCTGTCTTTATCTGCTCCATGGAAAGATGTTCGTTTCCTTTCCTTTTTGTGTTCTTCATTCCTCTATCATTTTATTAGTTTTCTTTTAGTATACATTCAATAATTTTGAAAGCATCAGGACAAAATCCTCTCAGATTATTGTTTGTTTTGAATAAAGTTAGCTCTCGCCGGATGAGCAATTTGCACGAATGCAATGTTGCAGGAAGGTGGACAGATAAGTAAACGCTCAGACACGGAAATAGACTCAGACAAGTGGGCAGGTGGGTAGAGAGTCCTGGGGCAGGCACGTGCAGCATTTCTGCATGAACGAGGTTTATCAGCAAGAAGCAGCTCTCTGTCACGAGCAGAAACCCAGTCCTTGGTGGGAATCTAAACAGTAAGAACAGATGGCCATTTCCAGGTAAATTAATTAGCGACCCCTTTGCCAGAATCATAAAAACTCATTCTTCATAAAACTGCAGAAGCCCACTCAACCAGAGCCGGGGATATCTGGTTCTGGCAGGACTAAAACCAAGGTTGACAACTTTAAATCCTTTGGGCTTTAAATTAGGCCTTTTAAAATACTGTTAAAAGAAGAAATAAAACCTTCACAAGAGGTATGATGAATCTGGCTGCCATGAGAGGAGGATTTTAAGAAGGAGTTGTATATTATCTTAACATGGATTCGTATACAGTGGTCTCAGAGAAGGCTCGGTGAATTCCAATTCAATGTCCTTTCAACTGCATATTTCAATAAAAAATTACGGCCTCCCTATAGACACCAAATAAACACTTCCATCGAGAAGAAGGAAGTATACTTCAAATGGGAAGGAGGGTGTTGTCATGGCAACCATGGAGAGTGTTTTATTAGATGGCTAAATTTAATGCCGTCCAGAGCTCCTGGGCTCTGTGGTCTTATCTGGAATTCTGGGAACTTGTACGGTGTCTCACATCTTTAAAGTCATAGAAAATGTGGCTCCTGTGATTGTCAATGTGTGACCTAGTGAGACACACACCCTTTTGCCCTGATGTTTGCTTCTAAACAAACATCAATACACGTACAGAAACCTCTGGAATGCCACTTACTTACATCACTGTGCTAGAGGTGTCTACCCTGCGTAAGTCCCTCATTTCATATAATGTCTTAACAATGTCTATTTAGTGCTGGAAGCCCTGCAGAGACTGGTCCAGGACTTCCAGTTTCCATAAGTAGAAAGGGAGAGGTACAGATCTGGATATAGAATCATATCAGCTTTCTCTTGGCAATTTCGGATTACTTATCTCAAAGATCTCTTCTTTTGTACAAATTCTTCTCTTCTATAGTTGAAGCCAGCTTCTAAGTGGGTCTTTATATATGCTTTAAAACCATTTGATCACAAAGCTTTCCTCCAGTGGTTTGGTCAATCCACTTGCTCTAACTTCTAATTGTGAATAGTTTATTACTGCTTTGAAGAAGCATTAAATTTTTAAAAATAACCCAAATCTTCCACCCTAACCCATAATTAACTTTAGTAAAAAAAAAAATATTTAAATCAGCAAAATTGGATTATCCACAAAGACCTTGTGAAAGATACAAAATATCAGGCAGTTTGTACAAATCGTCTCATTTATTTTGTAAACACTTCTCTGAATGATCACTTAAAGCTGTATAATGTATCTCGAGAGCCTCGAATAAATGCATGGCACCTGGTAGACTCTCAATATATATAGTTTTTGAATGAATGGGTCAGATTCTCACTTCAATTGCATCTGCTACTGAATCGCAAAGTGAGATTTGAACTCTGGTACTCCAGTTTTAGAGGCAGTACTTCGATCCACTCTGCTCTACAATCTTCTGAGGGCCCTTACTGAATTATGATTGTATTTTCTTGTGCATTAGAGTAAGTTGTTGACTTATTTTTCTTCTCTACTATGCTGAAAACTCTTAGCGGATAGAGGCAGTAACCTAGAATTTGCTTCTCTCAAAGCACAGGACACAGTTCCTGCCTTAAGTAGTTGGAGCCAGATATGATGGGGGAAACACATGGGTTTTAGACTTAGATCAAATCTGAATTTAGGCTTGGGCGCTGTTATGGTCTGAACTGTGTCTGCCTTCCTCTCTGCCCCAACCCCTCGAATTCATACGTTGAAGCCTTAACCCCCAGTACCTCAGAATGGGACTATAATTTGAAGATAGGGCTTCTCTAAGGAGGTGATTAAGTTAGAATGAGTCTGTTAGGGTGGATCCTAATCCAATCTGACTGGTGTCCTTTAAGAAGAGAAGATTTGGACACACAGAGGTGCCAGGCATGCTCCCACATACAGAACAGACCATGTAAGGACACAGCAAGAAGGGGACTAACCCCTACTGACACCTTGATCTTGGACTTCTATCCTCTAGAGCTATGGGAAAACAAACGTCTGTTTTTAAGCCGCGCAGTCTGTGGTGTTTTGTAATTTCTGCCCTAGCAAATGAACGCAGTCTGTTACTAACACTGTGCTCCTACACACGTTACTAAACTATTCTGTGCTACAGTTTTCATATCTGTAGAATTAGGGACAGTAGCACATCCCAGAAGTAGTTGTGAGAGAGCTTGGGAATTTCGAGGGCTGACATGCAAAAAAGCGCACCACCGCTCTGTGCCTGACAGAGAGGGGTTGTTCCCAAATGGTACCTGCTATTATCGCTATTATATTACTGTTATCATGAATAGTGTTGGATTCCACCAGAGAAAAGAGAGTTAATAGTGTAATAAGTATGCAAGTCATCCTCCTATAAGTTGAAGTGAAGGATACCCTACACACTTACACATTCGGATATGAGCTATCTCATGTCAGTGCCATATATCTTATATATGGTGTTTACCATATTTTTACTTTCAAGGAAGATCTGGCAATTTGGCTCATTTCCATAGGCAGTTTCTGCAACCATCTTATCTGACAAAATAATGGAGCTAAAACCATTGGAAAGGTGGACGAATTGCTATTCCTGAACTGGAGAGAGAGAGTCTATTTTTCACTTTTATTAATATATTGACCTTTTGAGAGCTTGTTCTTCAACTTCAATTGATGGCGTGTTTGTTAGCTACACCTTTAAACTTGCACCAGTTAGTGCCTCCAAAATGATGCAATTCATGTTTTGGAGCATGTTTTCTATCGTTGCTATGAAATCTAAGGTATTTAGCTACCTGAGTACAGATTGGACAAGGCGTGTTTTGTTTTTTTTTCCTTCTCCATGGAATCTTAAATTGGGAATAAATATACATCCTGTTTCTCCTGGGTGGTTCTGGTTGACACATGTTGTCTTGGAGTAATAATGAACAACGCTGTTTTTCACACTCAAAGTTGTCCCAATTTGGGTGACAAATTCTATGATCACCCTACAGATAGGGAACCCTCTGCCACTCCTTCACATGTTCTGTAACTGTAGCAACACGTGAGCTGACGTGTTCCACCTTGAAGGGTGGAACAGTAACAAACACTGAGGTCAGATTTCATCCCCCACATGCCTTGGCAAGAAGAAGGAGACAAAGCTGGGGGAGTGGAGAGACACAACCTTATACTTGCTGGGTAATTGGTGCAGTGCTTGTATACTCTGCCTTTTCCAAACTCTCTTTGATAATAGTTCTTTCCTGGTTGCCCTCTAAACTAAATTAACATAATCTTCATGAATTGTCTCTAAGTTCTGAGAACTAGGCTGACTAATACTGAGTTTCCTATTGATGCTTATGGAAAACAACCCGGAAAAGAACATCTATTTGGGAATAAACAGAGAATACCATAATAGCGTGGGTTCCCTTGCCCCAATAATGGAGGTTGGAGTTGGCCCTCTTGTTCTTTAAGGGGGTTTTGGAGAGTGCAGGATATTGGGCAGGAGGGAGATATAAAGCTAGAACCTTGAAAGCACATTAAGTTTCAGAATCTAAGAGTTGGGATGACTGGCGAATTCAGGTCGAAGACAGGAAATGGAGAGGAGTATTACCAGGAAGGCAAACACAAACTAGACCTGGGTCAGGATGAAAGCTTTGGGCGACATTCATAGCTTGCTTTTCAAGAGTCTGCTGGGACATAATTGATGTGTGGGTGAGTCAACTCT
Source organism: Cheirogaleus medius (assembly GCA_008086735.1). Lineage (NCBI taxonomy): Eukaryota > Metazoa > Chordata > Mammalia > Primates > Cheirogaleidae > Cheirogaleus > Cheirogaleus medius. The sequence continues at coordinate 171,474,014 of VBSM01002608.1, forward strand.
CACAAGGGCATGAGGGAGGGAAGGACAGGAAGTGGAGGCTTGAGGCAAGTAAGAGGAGAAGTGGCCAAATAGCCATCGGGTACAAGGACAAGTAAGTGGGCCTGAGCAAATGAGCTTTGGGGATACACACGCCCACAGTGGCTTGGTCTAGAGACACTGTTCTTTCCAGCTTGCCTGGACGTAAGCAGGCTGGGCCCATTATCCATTGAGAGAGGCCTGATTGCAGTGATTTGCTGGAGAACTGGGGTGACTCAGCTGATGCAGTCTCTCTTTGTCTCCCTAATGCATCTCCCTCTTACACAATCCTTTGCTGGTTTCTCCCGCTAGACTCTTCATTCTTTGTGGCCAGCCCTCTCAGTTTACCATTATTGCGTCCTTGTTCTTCCACTTTGAAGCCCTCTTGCTACCAAAATCAGAACATCTCTGTCTTTACAATAATGCATTGAGTTTTATTCATTTCAAGGTAATATGGCCCAGGAGAAACTCTTTGTATCGCTTAAGTGCTATCTGGCCGTACCACTGCAAGAAAGGGAAAAATGGAGGCTTCTTATCTGGGTAGCCTGAAAATGATCCCTCCTGTTTCAACTTGAAAGGCAGCTGGTTTACAGGGATACCCTTTCCCAGGAAGAGCTTTTACTCCTTTTCTAAAAGTAGAGGCCACCTAGATGTTTTAGACCCTGACACTATGATCAAAGACACAATACACCAGTGTCTTATGGTCTCTGACTTAAAGGCATGATAAATTAAGAAGACTCAGAAAATGTAATAAAGTAGTCCTTGTTAAAGTACATATGTGCCCTCCAAATTGTGTTCAAACAAGAGTCATTTGGAACTCAGAAATGTCTTGGCCTTTCAAACACTCGTGTTTTCATATTCTGTAGAATTTCAGATTAGAAGGAAAAATACGAGTGGTGCTTTACATCTAAGTGATTTGATTTGTGTGCTGATTATTAATTAGCGAAAGCATCTAGCAGCCATGACATTTCAGGTCAGGAGCACTTCTTTGCCATGCAATCTTCCTCTCTTTGGTGATGCTGTTGAACCATGACGTCAGCAAGGACTTGGATTTAAAATATGGAAATCAAAGGACCTTGAAATCCTAAAAGAGAAAAAGGGTTTTCAAAGAAAAAAATGTAAAAGTTAAAATATTTTTGATGAGCACCACACCCATTATGTAAGTATACACCCTTCCCCTCCTCCCCCCACCTGCCCACCA
>VBSM01002608.1:171475329-171486098 GCA_008086735.1 Cheirogaleus medius
ATGTATCCCTAACAATACTTGTACCCCCATAATAAGAGGAAATAAAAGGAAAAATAAATAAATAAATAAATTACACAACCAATAATTGGAAAAATTGGAAACAGGAAAAAAAATTATGAATGCCCGGCTTATAGTAAACACTATGTGTTTTCATTATTATCATTTTCTCCATCACAATTTTACACATGCTGTTCCATTTACTGAGCGTGAACTTCATTCCATTCTTCACCTGGCTGACTTCTTTCCCGCCTTGGTTTTGGTTTAAGTGTCCCTTCCTCAGAGAGGCATTTTTGATCACCTGCTCTTAACTCTACCCATCTCATTATTCTCTCATAACATCTTATCCTTTTCCAGAATTTATAATTACATTATCATATGTTGGCTAATTTTGTTTAATGCTTGCCTCTCCACCAAACCATAAGCATCATGAGGGCTGGTATCACGGCAGGTGTGCCCACCTCTGAATAACCTGGGCTTAAAATGTCCTAGCACACATTAGATAGTCAATAGAAGTTGGTTGAAAGACTAAATAAAGTGAATAAATGAATGAGTGCATTCAGTTTTCTCTCACATGTTTACTTTTCTTTTTAGAAACTCATCAGCACTGGTGTTCACGTTTAAATCTGCATGTTGAGACATGGCTATGTGAGAGTCATCCCTCAGGAAGGATATATGTGTGTTCTCCTTAACCTCATGATGGCAAGTGACAGAAACCCAACTCAAACATGGCTAGGCCAAAAGAAAATGTTATGGGAAGTATGCTGGGATCATGTAACCAAAGTAAGGGCAAGAAGATAGCTGGAATATAGAACATATCGCCCCCAGCTCAGCCTCTCTGTCCTGCCTCTGCTTTTCTCTGCCTGCTGCTTCATTCTCTTCTGCTCACTGACCGTCTCCCTTGGGGGTTACCTGCTGGCCAGGGGCTTCAGAGCCTCACAGCTTTTGGCTTCCACTGCCAGAGAAAGGCTGAATAAAAAAAAAATATATTTTTGATGAGTACAGGTTCTATATATAAATAAATATAAATTTTCTTTACCTTATATTAGATCCCATGCTAAGAATTCTACACTTCTTTGTTTTTGATTTTATTTTTTTGCTCATCTTCAGTATTGAGTGTCTGACTCTATATTTCTTTCCACGCAACTTAAAAAACATTTTTTATTCTCTAACCTGAAAGACATTGTCCCTTTGTCTAGCCTTCAGTTAGTCAAATTTTTTTTTTTTTTTTTTTTGGAAATCACCAAGTGTCGCATGTCATAGCCCACACCTAGATTACTCACTATTTCAAGATGAATTCCTTACAGGATGCCTCCCACCGTCACCCTCAGGGTTACTTCACTGCATTTTGTGTAAATGGTCCTGGAGCCGGGCTGCAGCTGGTGGTATCCACATTCTCCCTGGATGGCCATGTCAAATAGCTTTCCTTAGCTCATCGGCTTTGGACCACATCCCTCCCACTCTTCCTTTAGGCAACGTTTTTGGCTTTGGCCAGTGATTTAACACTTGTAGTCATGTCTGCTCTCACCAGGGATCACATCTCACCAGACTCCTCTAATGGTTCTTCTTGCACTTCCTCAGCGTTTTCATTTGTTTTTATTGTACAACAACTATGGGAAAATCCCAACATTATTCTTAATAATGTGGAATGGATATCAATACCATGACTCTAACTAATTACTGCAAGTTTTCAGTAACTGTACTTTTCCCTCCCACACTGCCCCCCTCTGCAGACAGCCGCCCAATCCACAGTCACAGATTGCAGACAGTGGTAACATCATCCTCACAGTTGCTGGACTTGAATTTGTGAGTAATTTTTCTCCCTTCTGTCTCTTATATATGTAGTTAAAGTGTTTGTAATGTTAATATATCATATGCCTATTTCTTCCAGTTAAGGATCTTGTTTGCAATCTGGTTTCTCTATCTCCAATCTTGTCCTTTTAATAAAACTTTTGTAAATGTTTCATTTTACCAATCAAAAATAAATTCCATATTTTGTTTAATAAATACTAGTAGGGCTTCAGGACAAAAGATACCAAAAAAAAGATCATAACCCTGAGAGCCAGCTTTATACCAATGCCAGAATACCACAAACATAATTATTATAAAATTATATGCAAAATCAATATTATTCATAATTATTTTCTCTATTGTATATGACATATTTTTGCATTTTGATGTTGACTATCATATTTAGGTATAGAAAAAGGGCAGGAATCACAATTAGGACAATTCAAATTCTGTCTCAACACTTGCATTAGTCTGCTAGAGCTGCCGACAAAATACTGCAGGTTGAGTGGTTTAAACAACAGAAGTTTATTTCTCACAGTTCTGGGGGCTGAGGATCTAAAATCAAGATGCTGTCAAAGTAGATTTCATGCTGAGGCCTCTTTTCTTGACTTGTATGCAGTCACCATGCCGCTCTGTGCTCACACCATCTCCTCTGTGTGTGTGGAAATAACGAGAGAGAGAGAGAGAGAGAGAGAGAGAGAGAGAAAGAGAGAGAAACGCTTCTGCAGTCTCTTCTTACAAGGGCACTGATCCTGTTGGCTCAGGGCCCCACCCTTATGACCTCTTTTAACTTTAATTACTTCCTTAGAGGCTCCATCTTCCACTACAGCCACACTGGGGTTTAGAACTTAAATATATAAATTTTGGGGGGGGGGGAACATTCAGTTCATAGCAACACTAATAGGGGAATGTCAGGGCAGGTGCTAGAAAATTGCTTTGGGAGATGGAAGTAAACAGACCAGTATTATCTCACAGTGGCTAAGCCTCTCATGAGTAAAAGACTAGGTACAGACTGGAGGCAGGAGGGGATGTCTGTTGGTGGGGTAACCCTCATGCACATAAGAATGAAAGTGTGAGAACTAGGAAGTGGGCTCTCACCAGACACTGACTCTGACAGCATCTTGATCTTGGACTTGCATCTCCAGAACTGTAAGGAATAAATTCCTGTTGTTTATCAGCCACTGAGGCTATGGTATTCTGTTACAGCAGCCAGAATGGACTAAGACAGACAGACATCTAGATCAATAGAGCAGGATGGAGAGCTCAAAACTAAACCCACATGTTGATAATCAGTTGACTTTTGACAAAAATGCCAAGGCAATTCATTAGGCAAAGAATAGTCTGTTCAATAAATGGTGTTGGGACAAGTAGATACACAAAATCCAAAAAGATGAACTTAGGCCCAGACATCAATCATAAAAATTAACTCAATATTGATCACATGATTACTTGTAAGAGCTAAAATAGTAAACTTTTGGAAGAAAATAGGATAAAATCTTTAAGAAGTTGAATTAAGTAAAAATTTCTTGAATTGTACACAAAAAGCATAATCTGTACAAGAAAAAAAGTTGTAAATTAGACCTTTTTAAAATTTAAAAATTTTGTACTTCAAAAGATGTTATTAAGAAAATAAAAATACAAGCAACAGACTGGGAAAAAATATGCCAAATACATATCCAACAAAGAGCATGTATTTAAAAAAATGTGTAACTCAATAAACAAGCTCCCCAATAAAAATGTAGGCAAAATATAGGAATAAAATTTTACCCACGGTAGATATGAATAACTAATAAGCACATGGAAAGACACCCAATATCATTAGTCATTAGGGGAATGCAAACTAAAAGGACAATGAGATACCATTTTACCTCTGTTACAATAACTATAATAAATTAGACATAAAAAACAAGTGCTGATGAGGATGTGGAGAAATGGCAACACTCATACATTACTGATGGGATTGTAAAATGCTGCAGCCACTTTGAAAAATCGTTTGGCAATTTCTCAAAAACTTAAATATATGACTAACATATGACCCAGTGATTCTACTCCCAGCACCCAGAATTGTCCAACTGTTCCGGCAAATGTTAACAGCAAGTGTTACAGCTATTGTTACAGCCAGTGTTACAGCCAGTGTTGGTACAGTGATTGACCAGGGAAAGAACCGAGCGACACACGGAGAGTCAGAGAACAGCCTTTAGTCCACCAGCAGGCTCAGCATACCACCAACTTCTGAGCCCCGCTTCCTTGTTCTCCTCCAGTTTTTATACCCTTGGTAGGATTCAAAAAGCGTCCAATCAGCAACAAGCTTTAACATCCAATCAGCAACAAGCGTTAACATCCAATCAGCAGTGGGATTCAAACAGTATTCAATCAAGATTGTCGGAGCAGCGCAGCAGCCGAGGGAGGCGAGGGCCTCACCTGCACACCCACTCTAGGAGCCGGCGTGGTAGGGAGGCAGAGAGCGGCCGCGTCCCTGCGCCCGACAGTAATGACCGTTTTCCCTGTCACAGCATATCACTAATGAGTAATAGGGTTCAAATCTTTGAATGTGCCTATTTTTCATCCACATATCTTACATTGTGAAGTCTGTTCAAAACTTTAATACATTTATTAACTTAAAGTTGTTTGTTAGCTTAAGCCTTGAGAGTTCCTTATATATTCTGGATTCAAGTCTTTCATGAAATATGAGATTTGAAAATGTTTCTCCCAATCCATGGCTTGTCTTGTTTTTTCTTTAATAGTGTCTTTAAACAGAAGATGTTCTTACTTTTGATGAGATTTAATTTATCATTTTTTCTTTAATAAATCATACTTTTGAGATTATATCTAATCTAGGTTTAGATCATAAGTTTTTCTCCCATATTTTCAACTAGAAATTTTATAATTTTAAATTTTGTATTTAGTTCTATGATCCTTTTAGAGTTAATTTTTGCATGAGGTGCAAGATATTGACTGAGGTTCACTTTGTTGCATATGGAAATCCAATTTACATCATTTGTAAAAAGATTATGTCATCTCCATTGAATTGCCTCTGTTTCTTAGATGAAAATCAATTGAGCATACATGCCTGATTATATTTCTGTATTCTGTTCTTATCCTTTGATCTGTGTGTCCACTTGTGCATCACACTGTCTTGAGCACCTTTGCTTTACATGAAGTCTGGATGTCACTGGGAATCCTCCTAAATTTGTTTTGTCTTTTTCAATTAGTTTGATGGGTTCTAGTTACTTTGCCTTTCTGTATACATTTCAGAATGAACATATCTATTAATACAAAAATCCTGCAAAAAATTGGTTAGAATTGTGTTGTATTTATAAAGTAGTTTGGAGAGAATTGACAGTATTTAATCTTTCATTCTATGACAAGCTATATAATCTCCATTTAACTATATTTTAGATTTTGTTTTATTTACTATACCAGTATTTAAAAGAAAGTTTCACCACATGAATTTTGCATAAATTTTCTAAGTTTTGTTAACTATTTCAAGTCTTTGGTGCTGTTATAAATAATACTATTTTCCATTTAAATTTTCATTTTTCTTTGCTAATATCTAGAAATATCATCAGTTTTTCTATATTGGCATTATATCCTCTGGCTCTGTAAACCTTACTATTAATTCTATAGCTTATTTGTAGATTCTTTTGAATTCTCTTTGTAGCCAATCATGTAATCTACAATAAAAATGGCAGATTATTTCTTTCTTTCCAACTTGCCTGACTTTTATTTCTTTTTTTTACTTATTGAACTGGCTAGAATCTCTACTATAGTGTTTAATAGGAGTAGTGAGAGTGCCTATACTTGCCTTGTTCCTGATATATGAGGAAAAGCAGTCAATATTTCACTTTTTTTTTTTTTGGTTTGTTTGTTTGGCGGATGCCTTCTATGTGGGTGAGGAAATTCCATTCTATTTCTCATTTGTTTACTTTTTTTTCCTGAATGCATTTTGAAATTTATCAAAGGCTATTCCTGCATGTATTGATAAAATTGCATGCTTTTTCTATCTTTAGTTTGTTAATATGGTGAATTGCATGGGCTGACTTTTGAATATTGAACCAACCTTGCATTCCTGGAACAATTTTCATTTGGTCATGATGTATTACCCCTTTTCTATTTTGTTGGATTCAATTTGTAAATATTATGTTGATAATATTTGTATTTATATTCATGCGTGATTTTGTCCTATGGTTTTACCTTCTTGTAATAGGTTATGGTGACAGGGTAAAGCTGACCTCTTAAAATAAGTTGGGAAGTGGTCCTTTCACTTTCATATTCTGAAAGAAGTTGTGTAGTATTACTATTATTTTTGCCTGGGAAGTTTGGTAGAATTCACCATTGAATCCATCTGTGTCATGGATTTTCTTTTCTGAAAGATTTTTACTGCAAATTCTATTTATTTAGTAGGGTTATTTAAATTATTTAATTTTTCTTGAGTAATCTTTGGCCATTTGTGTTTTCCAAGGATTTCTTTCCATCTTTAATGTTGTTTTATGGTTTATATTAAAAGTTCTGAGTACGGGTGGCTCTCTGTATCCTCCCTTTATCACCTCGACAGCCCCAGTGGATGACGCCTTCTCGGCAAAAGAGTTGAAATTGATTACGAAATGATAGCACTTCAATTTCTGGATTAGAAAAAAAAAATTTCCTTCTCAGGCCATTTATCTTTCTGAAATACAATCTAAAAATATTGTAGTTTCTAAAATACTATCTCCAAAGCCCCCACAAGATGCATGTATTCAGTCCAACAGATTTCATAATCCCCAGGCTGGTATCCCCTCTCTCCTTTGATTTTGGCTCAGTTTGAGGCATCCGTTGCCCCTTTTATTTCATGTTAAGACAAGCAGAACAGAGACCAGTGTGAAGGTAGAGAGATGCCCAGTACAAAGAATTTAAGGAGGCTCTCAATCTTAGAGTCCTGTGGACACAAGGTCTGTAGTTGTGGCAACCTAAGAAAGAGCGCCTCTTTAAAATTTGCAACTTGGGTGCCCCAGTTGCCTTATGCAGTCTTGGCCTTCTTAATTTTAATTCTTTAAGTGCTCTAGAAATGTAAATTTTTTTCCAATGTTTTACCACAAGTATTTTAGATATCAATTTAAAAGGAATAAACAGAAAACCTTCGTCACTATTTCCAACCAAGCCTTATGACTTATTTAGCTTGGCTTGAGCTGCTATAATGAATCACCACAGACTGGGTGGATTAAAGGAGAGGCATTAATTCTCACAGTCCTGGAGGCTGAAAGTCCAAGATCAAGCTGCTGGCAGGTCCAGTGTCTGGGGACAGCTCTGTTCCTGGCTTGCGGATAGCTGCCTTTCATTGTATCCTTGCACAGCGGAAAGAAAAATCACCTTTTTATAAGGGCACCAATTCCATTTATAAGGGCCCCACCCTCATGACCTAATGCCCTCCTAAGGGCCCCACCTCCTAATACCATCACCTTGGGGGTTAGGATTTCAACATATGGATTTGGGGAAGATACAAACATTCAGCCCATAACACCTTGTACATCTTTTCAGTGGCAGTATGGGGACGTTGTCTCAGAAATTCTGCAAGCCTTGGTTATAAAAAATGCAGAAGTTCCCAATGTAGTCCTTCATTCCCACCTCTCCCCCCACAAAATCACATACGGAGGCTTTTGTTTACACAACATGCTCTGCCTGGGATGGCTCTGGAATGTGTACATTTCTCACAGGGATATCTGAAATTCCACCCCTTTCTCTCCCATCCAAGAAAACATATGACAATGTAAATAATGAATTGCATTTTAGGAGCAAATTTAAATATTTTGAAATTAATTTTGAACCATAAATAAACTGTCCTTTAACTATTTTTGTAAGAAATTATTTTTAGATCAATTCACAAATAATTCCAACACATACTACAACAAGATAGACAATTGCCGCTATAATGCGTACATTACATTAAATGTGATATGATATGATTGCCAAGGATTTAGAATTTTGATCAGCAGTTTCAGGAAGCTGAGAGCTTTCAGCTAAGTGCATGAATCATAGAGAAGACTCCCACCATTTCTCGTCAGAGATTGGTGACTCTGTGTCAGTGGACCATGAGATTTCAGTGATCTGACTCCAGAATGACCCCTCCTTATGGTAGAACAAGGTTTTGTGCAAAGCTGTTCTCTCTGGAGCCATAAAGGATCTGCTAGGGAAGATTTCACTGTGCTTTGCTATGAACAGGGCTGCTGATTTTTCACGACTTTTCCCAAGTCTGTGTCCAGACAGCGGTCATCCTAACTCCAGCTTTGCTATCTGTTACAATTTCTGTTTGGCCATGTCCTCATAACTCTTGCCTTATTAATTATAAAACTGTCTATTACCTCATTGTCTCAGTTCAAAACACCAAAATACACAAAATGTCAAGTGTATATCAGCCTTGGAAATCTAGTATTGACCTTGCTGGAACCTCGGTGCATACTGGTTTCCTGTAACTAGTGCATATGTTTCGTGTGCTTCAGCCACACTAGCGTTCGTTATCTGCCTATATGACATTTGTCCCATTATCCAGAGTAAGCATGTTTAGTTCTACTAAAACAGTATTTCAGGTACAAGTTCACACATTCTTTATATTAACTTTAATTCAATACTTCCTATTCCTTCTTGCTTCAGACCCAGGAGTTTAAACTATTTAATGTGTGTGTTAAACAGTTTATGAATTTGTCACAAGTTCATCCTACATGCTGGGTATTCTTCCCTCTTCTCTACTTACAGCATCCAGTTAGGTAGATAATACAATTCCCCTTTTTCAAATGAGTGATGCAACACGGGATGAAGACAAGTGACATGTCCAATGTCACACCACTAACAAGTGGCAGAACTAGCATGCAAATGCAAATGTCTTACTCCAAAATTTCTGTTGGTTTTACCAAATCCTGCAACTCCTTCCAAGACTTGCTGAGAAACAGAACATTCTTCTCAGCCTTTACCTTTTCCTTCTACCCTTGAGAAGATACATGATTTCCACATGTGAACTTTGTCTTTAACTTCTTGCTAGTTAGTGAGGCAACACAGAATGCAACAACAACAGCAAAATGAAGCAGTAACGGAGTCTTAAGAAATTCTAAAGAAGTCGTGGATGTCATCACATAACAGCATTGGCTTGATTGCAATTCCATTGTTTCTGACTCTCTCTTGTTGAGTTGGTTTCCCTGGGCCTCCTGGTCCTCCTAGATGCTGAGGGTGGGGCTTCCTGTGCCTTCATCCTCTCTGGGACCTCCAGTCTCCCTCGATCCACGTATAGATGTGGAGCTCTTTACACTTCACTTTTGTAAGGAATCTGAATCTTTCCCAGAGGTGGGATCTGGAAAAACACTTCCGTCCTCTTTAATCATGTCCTGAGTCATTACCAAGTCCTGATAATATGCTTTTTAAATTAATGTAAAATGTCAACAAGACCACCCTCGCAGCAGTGCGGCCCCGCACCCCAAGCTTGTGTGTCGCTGGCGAGGAGTCTGGAAAGCACTGACATGATGGGGTGATCTCCACTTCTCCCCAGAAGCCATCTCATGTCAAAGACCATCTGGCAACTCAAATCCTGAGTTATTAAAGCCAAAGAATTATGGCCACATCCAGTTTCTATGCACAGCCTTTGCTTGACTGGAAGGCTCAATTAATTACCAGATCAAAATTGGGCTGGGATTTGCTTTGTAAACTGCTAAGCAGTTTAACTGGGTTGTAGAGAAAGACTCTCTCTGACATTAAATGACCTTCCTAAAAGCTTATTTCTCTCCCAACTGCTCATATTGGAATCAATTTCAGGAGTCATTCACAACGAGTGGTTTATTAGCTTTCTAAATGCATTTACTGCACGCCAGATGTCCAGCCCACACCAGGCTGCAGCTTGCCTTTCACTGACCCTCCGGTAGATGCTCCAGCCGTGGATGCATTGCCGAGGACACAGGTTATGGAACAGAGTGTGCTGGGCATGCCTGGCTCCAAGGAGAAAGAAGTCATCACCCAGGTGTGGGCAAAGGGGACGAAATTACCAGGCGAGTTTGTAATAATGATGAAAATAGATTTTTCTAGATTGAATTTAAAGTGCATTGTTTTCTCAGATCTCTCAGTGTGTTTTAAGGATTTAACGTTCCTTTGATTAGAACCAAATTGATTAGACAGTTCCTGGGCTATTCTATAGCTGGCTTGAACTTGTCTTTTAAAAATGTCTTATTAATCCAAAACATTCTGCATAAGAGATCTGTCTTTGTTGTTTCACTTATAAGATGAGATAATTATAATCCATTGTCAGTAGATCATTCTGAACAAAATGTAAGTTGATCGTATAATGATTTCTACATTTGAACATGACATATTTTGATACAAAGCCATGGCTTAAATATTATTTCTCATCAATCAATTATCTCAACACTTTAATTCTTTAACTAATAGATCTTACAGTGTGTTTCACAGATTTTCATAAAAAAAAAAAATTATTGGTTTTATCCTTCACAGTGCTTTTTCTATATGCAAGTGACGATATATCCATTGTTCAAACAATTTTTTCTAAAAGTTCTAATTGCTAGTGATATAAAAATTCTCCAAATATTTTTAAAAATGTATATGCAACAGTATAAACAACACTAAAACAGTTAAAAATATTATGGCATATTAAATATTTACTATAAAAATAAATTTAAATACATTGAAAAATATTGATTCAATATAATTTGGGGATAAAGATGACTAAAATGCTTTATTTGTATTTTTTCATTGTTTTATTTCTATAAGAACTATGAATATGAAACATGCATTTATTTTGTAGAAGTAGATAATAAAAGAGACAAGGCAGGCATCAATAAATAGAAATAGAAATGAAATGTCAACAGAATGTAAAGTGATAAACACAAATGCACCATTTCTAATGTCAAAAGAAATATCTGAATGTTGTCCTCATTCACATAGAAATATTTACACACGTTGTGTAGCAGACTTGCCATATAATTGTGCAGCTTAAGAATTGATCTTGGGGG
>VBSM01002608.1:171486198-171517034 GCA_008086735.1 Cheirogaleus medius
TCACGTTGGGTCTACTAAACTGTAATAGCTACTAATCACATTTTTTGGATGGAATGGGGTAAATTGAATTACACAGTTAACCACCATGAGTACTGTTAGGCTTTATGATCTATATTTTTCAGATATGTATGTATTTGCTCACATAATTATGGAGGCCAAGAAGTCCCACAGTCTGCCTTCTGCAAGCTGCAAAGCCATGAAAGCCAGTAGCGTAACTCAGTGTGAGTCCAAAGGCCTGGGAACAGGAGCTCTGATGTTCTAGGAAGTCCCAGCTCCCACCTGAGACCAAATTTGCTCTTCCCCCACGTTTCTGTTCCAGTCATATCCCCTCTAGGGATTGCATGGTGCCCACACACACTGGCGAGAATGAATCTTGGTCACTCAGTTCACCAAGTCAGATGCTCTTCCAGAAACACCATCACAGACACACCCAGAAATAACGTTTCACCAGCTTCCCGGGCATCCCTTGGCCCAGTCGCCTTGTCACATACGATAGCCACCACTCCAGGGGAAACTGGTATTGCCTTCTCTGGAGATACTTAAGAAAAGAAAAGTAACATTGAGCAGAATGGCATATGGGTGAGAGCTGTAGGCTTCAGAAAGGCCTGGAAGTGATCTTTGTAAGCCTCCATTTGCTCATCACACTCACACACACACACACACACACACACACACACACAGTTTCTTTCAAAGATAGAAGGAGAAAAGAAATTCCATTCTTTAGATTCTAGCACATGCCTGTCTCTCATTTGGCTTCATAGCTGTTTTATGAAGTAGGCATTATTATCTTGGTTTTACAGGTCAAGAAACTCAGGAAAAGTTTAAATAACTCATGCAACTCTTCATAGCTAATAAGGGACAGAGGTAAAAATTTAAATTGAATAAAATTCTTCATAGTTTTTGTACTTTGTTTTGTACTTTCCTTGTTAAAAATGGTTTGCCAGAACACATACAGTGATTTGGATCATTTGGGCGATAAGGCCACAGTAATTGCAGAGATCTGAATGGTTTTATTTATTTATTTTTTAATCAGGACACCACTAAGTACATTGGCCCAGTCACATGCTAAATAGAGCCTTGCTGGCCCAAAGAGTGCTCCTGTCTTCCAAAGCAGTAAACTCATTCCCCAGGGAAAGTCTAGTCACTGGGAACGAGGGATTATTACCCCCTTAATTGTATTGTAGGCAGAGTCAATCTGGAATTAAAGGTCCTTTAAATTGGGCGCTTCATGTGGGTTTTGCAAAGCACTAAATAAGATTTTGAAAAGGATTACTGGTTTCTACTGGGACCTTCTTTTTCTGTTGTCATTTTTAAGTAATCATTGGAAAGTCATGTTGTTGATAATTCTATAGTTTCCAATGTTCTTCTGTTATTGAATTCTAGTTTTAGTCCATTGTGGTTAGAGAAAAATACTTGATATAATTTCAACTTTTTTTGAAACTTTTAAGACTTGTTTTGTGGACTAATGTATGGTTGATCCTTGAGAATGATTCATAAGCTGAGGAGAAGAACCTGTATTCCTGTAGCTGTTGGACACAATGTTCTGTAAATATCTATTAGGTCCATTTGGTCTACAGTGCAGATTAAGTCCAATGTCTCCTTGTTGATTTTCTGTCTGGATGATGTGGCCAATGCTGAAAGTGGAATGTTGAGGTTTCCAATAAATATTGTATTGGGGTCTATCCCTTTCATTAGCTCTGATAATATTTGCTTTATATATCTGGGTGTTCCAGTGTTGGGGGCATATATATTTAGAGTTGTTATATCCTTTTGCTGATTTGACCCCTTTAGCCTTATATAATAACCTCTTTTGTCGCTTTTTACAGTTTTTGCCTTGAAATCTATTTTATCTAATAGAAATAAGCTAATCTTTCTCTGTTTTGGTTTCTATTTATATGGAATATCTTTTTCCATCCATTTATTTTCAGTATATGTGTGTCCTTATATGTGAAGTGGGTTTATTGTGGACAACATATTGTTGGGTCTTGTTTTTTTTTTTTTTTTATCCATTCAACCACTCTATGTCTTTTGATTGGAGAGTTAGTTCATTCACATTCAATGTTATTATTGTGATAGGTAACGACTTACTATGGCCATGTTGTTGTTTGATTTTTGGTTGTTTGTGGTGCTGTATTTATTTCTTCCTTCCTTCCTTCCCTCCCATCTTCCTTTATTAAATGTGATTTTCTCTGGTGGTGTGTTTTAATTTCTTATTTTTTATTTCTTGTTTGTGTGTTAAATGTTTTTTGTTTTGAGGTTACCACAAGGCTTACAAAATTAATTTATAACCAATTACTTTAAACATATGACAACTCTGCTTTCAAACAAACAAATAAACAAGCAAAGAGAAATCTAAAAGAAATTCTACATTTCAACTCCGCTTTTTAGCTTTTTTTTCTTTCCATCTGTATCATTTTATACTATTTATCTCTCAAAAAGTTGTTGTAGTTATTTTAGCTAGGTTTTCCTATTCAAAATAAAGTGGTTTATGCACTGCAATTATAGCAATACAGTATTCTGTATTTGTGTACTTACTGTTACCAGTGAGTTTTATACCTTTAGATGATTGCTTTTTGTTTATTAATGTCCTTTTTTTCATATTGAAGAACTCCTTTTAGCATTTCTTATAGGATGAGTCTGCTGTTGATGAAATCGCTCAGCTTTTGTTTGGGAAAGTCTGTATTTCTCCTTTATGTGTGAAAGGTATTTTTGCAGTATATAATATTCTAGAGTTAAAGTTTTTTTCCTTCAGCACTTTGAATATTTCATGCCACTCTCTACTGGCCTGTAAGGTTTCCACTGAGAAGTCTGCTGCTAGATGTATTGGAGCTCCTTTATGTGTTTTTTTTTCTTTTTCTTGCTTCCTTTAGGACCTTTTCATTATCCATGACCTCTGGGAGCTTAATTATTAAATGCCTTGAAGTAGTCTTGTTTGAGTTAAACCTGCTTGGTGTTCTATGAACTTCTTGTACCTGAATATTGATATCTTTCTTTAGGTTTGGAAAGTTTTTTTTGTTATTTTTTTTTAACAAACTTTCTACTCCAATGTTTCCCTCTATCTCTTCTTTAAGGCCAATAACTCTTAGATCTGTCCTTTGAGGCTATTTTCTAGATCTTGTAGTTGTGTTTCATTCTCTTTTATTCTTCTTTCTTCTGGTTGTTTATTTTCAAATAGCCCATCTTAAAGCTCACTAATTCTTTCTTCTGTTTGGTCAATTCTGCTATTGAGAGACTCTGATGCATTTCTCAGTTTATTCATTGAATTTTTTAGCTCCAGAACTTCTGCTTGAATTTTTTTATTATTAGTATTTCAGTCTCTGTTAAATTTCTCTGACACATTTCTGAATTTCTCCTCTGTGTTGTCTTGAAGTTCATTGAGCTTCTTAAGAACAGATATTTTGAATTCTTTGTCTGAAATGTCACATATCTCCATCACTCTAGGATTGGTCACTGGTACCTTATTTAGCTTGTTTGAAGAGATTGTTTTCCTGGATGTTCTTGCTTGTGGATGTTCATTGATATCTGAGTATTGAAGAGTTAGGTATTTATTTTAATCTTTGCAGTCTGGGCTTATTTGAACCCATCCTTCTTGAGAAGGCTTTCCAGATATTCAAATAGAATTAGTGTTGTGATCTAAGTCTTTGGTCAATATAGCCGTATCAGCACTGGGGGTGCCCCAAGCCCAGTAATGCTGTGACTCTTGCAGACTCCTGGTGGTACTACCTTGGTGGACTTGGGTAAGAAATAGGAGAATTCCTTGGATTATCAGGCAATGTCTCTCACTGTCTTTCTTCACTCTCTGTTTTGGGCTGCTGGAGTTGGCATGATGTGGATGCTCCCTCATGGCTACCCCAGCTAGGACTGTGCCAGGTCACAGCTGAAGCCAGCCCAGTCTCACCCAAAGGTATGGTGACTGTTGCCTGGCTACCTCTGGTGCTTATTCAAAGCCCAAGAGCTCCTTAGTCACCAAGTGGTGAATCCAGCCAGGACTGGGTCCTTCCCTTCAGGGCAGCATATTTCCTTCTGGTCCAGGATGGCTCTAGAAATGCCTTCCAGGAACTAAGGCCTGGACTCAGGGTCCTCAGGAATCTTTTTGGTACTTTATTTTACTGTAGCTGAGCTGGTGCTCAAGTTGCAAAACAAAGTCCTCTGAGTTCTTCTTTTTGCTTTCTTGAAACGGAAGACAACTCTTGCTGAGCTGTGTTGACTGGAGGGGTGAGTTGTGTTGGAGGAGGGGTGACACAGGCACTGTCATGGTCACAACTGCTGGTGTCTCACTGGGTCATGTGCACCCCAAGTCCACTGGCTCTGAGCCAGCACGGTCACAAGAACTGCCCAAGGACTGTATTCTAGGCCTCAGGCTGCTTTTTGTCAGCCAGTTGTTGGGACTAGCAGGGACTTGGGTTTTAGGGTGGAGAATTTCCCTCTGGCCAGGCTGGTCTAAATTCTCCCTCCGTGTGTGCCAGCCAAATTCTGCCCTGTGTGTTCCCCTGAGCCGTGGTGACCCTAAGAGCCAATGTGAAGTCCCACAATCACTTCGTTCTCCCTCTCCCGAGCACACAGACTCTCTCCACACTTGGAGTGCTGGTGCAGCGCTGCCGGGCATAGGGAAGGGTGGATGCAAGATTGTCTCATCTGCTTGTTTCAGTGCCTCTGTCTTTGATACAATGTCAAAACCAGGTAGTATGATCACTCACCTGATTTTGTGCTCTTCTGAAGATTCCTGCTTAAGTGGATACTTGTTGAACTTGGTGTTCATGCAGAGTGACTATTGCTGGAGGTTTCTATTTGGCCATCTTACTCCACTTCAATCCTCCTGGAAAAGATCGTTTTAAAGAACATTCAAGATGTTGCACTTTTACTCACTTGAAATATTAGTCCAAATCATTATCAAAAGTAAAAATCTATGTGATTGTGCAAAGTGTAGATATATCTTATCAGCAGAGACCTGCATAAAATTTTTTGTCAGTTCATTCATTGAGGTAGCAATTATTTATTGAATTCTTACTCTATTCCTGGTTTCTACTGGATGCTGGTAATAGAATTGGTAAACAGGAGAGATTATGTTCTTTCATCAAGGAACATGCTATCTATGAACACATCTTTTAAAATAATAGCCTCAAGTTAAAATATATATATATATGTATATATATATGAAGTTTGGAATCAGAGTGTGACTATAATTGAAGTAAATGTGGTCTGTTCATTGTAGCTATATATGTAACAAGATAAATTCCATATATTAATAATATATTTTGCTGTAATAAAATAGTCTTTTCTCTGTACTACTTTAAATTATTAACTATTTTAAAATGGTGATTTTATATTCCATATTCAATTGCCATTGTTTGCATATTGTAAATGCCCAGAAATATTTGTTAAATAAAATTTTAAAAGATTGAGATAAATTCTTCACTTCAAAAAGAGTTGGTTGCTGTCAGACTGGTATAAAGTTTCAGTTACATACGTTCAATAAGTTCCAGAGACCTGCTGTGCAACACTGTGCCTATAGCTAACAATAATATAGTCTGCACTTAATTTATTATGAGGGTAGAACTCACATTAAGTATTTGCTATTATCTGAATGTTAATGTTTCATATGTTGAAATGTTAATGTTTCATAATGTTGAATGTTAATGTTTCATATGTTGAAACCTAAAACCAAAAGTGATGATATTGGGAGATGGAAGCTTTTGGAGTTCATTAAGTTATGAGAGTAGAGCCCTCATGAATGGGATCAGTGGCCTTGTCAAAGAGAGACCTCTCACCACTCCCATTCCCACCATGTGAGGACACAGGAGAAGGAGCCGTCTATGAACTAGGAAACAGGCCCTCACCAGATACTGAATCTGCCAGTTCCTTGATCTTGGCATTCCAGCATCCAGAAACGTGAGAAATAAATTTCTGTTGTTTATAAGCCACCTAATTTATGGTATTTTATTATATCAGCTTGAAAAGACTGACAGTGTTCTTACCACAATGAAAAAAAAAAAGAAGATAATAGACTATTGGGAAGAACAAACATGCAAATAATGCATTATATACAGTAAGACAAGTGTAAGACACTGTGTGTGTGTGTGTGTGTGTGTGTGTGTGTGTGTGAGAGAGAGAGAGAGAGAGAAAGAGAACTTCATAGAGAACATAATTTTTGAACAGATTCTTTAATGGTGAGAATAGAATTTAGGTAGAGGGAAGAACATACATTGTTGCAAAGGTTGAAAACAGGGACACATTTTTCTGAGAGCCCAGGCAACATTTTATAGTTGGAGCATGAAAAATATCATTATTGCCTACATCATCATCACCATCAGGGCTCTGAAAAGTTTTGGTTTTTGATTTGTGTTTTACATATTCTTCCATAATTCAATAATAATGAAGTCTTCCTGGATTAGTTTGCCTATTTCCATAGGACTATTATTTTCTCTTAAAATTAGGGTTTAGAGATGGAAGCGTTGCTAGCGTGAAAGCTGCTGATGCATTATCGCATTATTTCAGGGGATGTGCTTTAGTTGACTGCTGCACTCGGCCGTGAGTGGTTGGGAATCTCATGTCTTGAAAGCTAAATGGAAACTGACCATAAATCTGCAGACACTTCCAGGCACTGTTAATTTGGTGACGTGCTGATGATATAATTAGTGATATATAATAATAATAACTCCAGAAGCAGAGGATTGTCCTTACAGCCTGGCACAGACACAGGTGGGAACCTGGGTAAGGATAGGATATAATCATTTGATACCTCCATGCAGAAAATTATATAAGAAAAGTGCTTCTACAATAGCTGCGGCAGAGAATTGTCTGTTTCCTGGGAGCGCGGCTTGGTGACAATATTTTTTGCTGAAGTTCAAAAGAGCATCTATATAACTATAGCCATTATACTGATCATGCTAAAAAAGCAAAGCAAGGCAATCGCTCTATGAAGGCAGTGTTCTGTAAGTCAGGAAACGTGGGCATCTTTACAACCCTTCCGAGTATCTGAGAAGGGTCACCCCTTCGGTGGTGCCTTACACAGAGCTGCTTGAGGCTTGCTTGAGGTCGGCAGAGCTTTCTGCTTCTGTTCTAGTCTTTCCTGGGTCCTTCTAACCCTTGGCCATGGCAGGTAAGAAGAAAGTGGGGAGAATGTCCTGTGGAGGGCAGGGCCGAGCCCCTCTGCCAGTGGCCGTCTACACGCCGGCCAGGAGGCTTGTGGCCGCGGCCCAGTGGAGCCCGGCTTCTGTGGTTGAGAAGGTGCAAGACACGAGCCACAGGTTTCTACTGCCACGCGAGGCACAGAGACGAAGTGCTGTGTGGGGAAGCCCCGAGGACACAGGGGGCTAGAAGGCCAGAGCTGGAACCGGCCTTCGCCCTCCATCCTCGGGGTTCTGCGAGATGGGCTGAGACTTCTTCCTTTCCTGCCCCTCCCCACACACACACACTTACGCAAGCCCACGCCTGAGCTGGAATATTTCTGCACCTTATTACAGGATGGTAGTTTTAGATTTTGTTTTCGAAGGTGTTCCTCCCCCTCACCTGCTTCAGACCCGTCTCTTCTTCCTCCGATTCTGTTTTCTGCCCCGTCTCCCCGTCCCCAGGCCCCCGGCTCTCCTCCTGCGGGCACGGTTGGGATCACACCCTGTGCATGGGGCGGAGGGGAGGAGAGCCTTGGTGTCATGCCACGGTTTCACCCCACCCCCCTTGGTACTTGCTTTGTGACCTCCAGCAAAGCACTCGACTTCTCTGTGACTCGGTTTCTCCAGCTGTAACTTGGGGACAACAGCACCACCCACTTTAGGGGCTCACCAGGAGGGTTATGTGGGCTAATGTATGTAAAGTGGCTGGGAACAGTGCCTGGTACGGAGTCAGCGCTAGCTCAGCGTTTGCTTGTATTTATTTTCAGAGCTGATCTCAGTCACGGGGGATGAAGATGAGCATCTCTATCTCCCTACTAGGGTCTTAGAATGAATCCTCACCCCGTCCCCACTCTGGAGACCCCTCCCTGCCGCTGCCTCCAGCACAGCCCACGGAGCCGACTTTGCCAGCCCCACCCCATGACATGGAGTCCCGGGGAGACTGCAGGGCTGGCGTTGCCGTGGATGGCCCCCCTCTTGCCGGCCCCCCTACGCCCTGCGCCCACCCACTTGTACCTGGCTTCTGCTTGGTGCTGCTCCCAGGCCGTCAGGGGTTGTCCAAGCTCATCCTGGGAGAGGGGGCTTCTCACTGTGAATTTCAGCCTAATGGGGGTCCTGATGCCTCTTCTTATTTTGATCAGATTTTCCTCCAAAAACAGGAATCACAGCTTGACTCATTGATCAAGAATTTCCTGTTTGTAGAAAAATAAGACACACATACACCATGATAATCAATGCATTACTACTCAATAAAATAATATGTAAATTCCATTAAAATGAGGTTTTCAAACAATGTTTATTTGAATAAGGAAATGCTAATGATATGACTTTGAGTGAAACTGGTAAGATAAAAAATTGTATATGTAGCATGATTTTATGCACACATGATCAGATGAATAGAAATAAACGGATATTTACGTGGTGGTGGGATTGTAGGTCATTTATATTGTCTTTGTAATTTCCTATTATTTTCCAATTTTTAAAGAGTGAACTTACAGTACTTTAATAATTTGAGACAAAAAAAGCAATGAATAGTACTATTTTTAGGCAATTCGAATAAAAAGCATTTATATAACTCCCTTGGGCATTTACCATTATCTCTGTTCCCCATTCATCAGACTGAAAATCGTCTAACGCTGATGTTGGAAAGATTCTTTGCAGAACCATAATGCAAATTTCAGGAATTTTTCTTTGGAGACTCTCACATTCCCCGTCCCACCCCCCCCACCCAGTGTTAACATTTCATAAACATTTAATACACTTTTCTAATGAATTCGACTGACCTTACTGATGAGAAATAAAAGTCCGGATGCAATATGGTTAGCGATCAGCAAGATTTCTGATCCAGGGTTGTTTGTGTTTTTAACCTCCCCCCTGTCTTATCCAGCCGGCAGCTAAGTGCACTCTCTCTCCATCTGGGGGTCTCACTCTGGTTGCTGATTTCTGTGCTCCCAGCGTATCCCTGAATCCCAGACCCCACGGCACTGGTCCCAGATTGGAGGTGAGAGCCCACCCTGCGTGGCCGGGGTGTTTGGCAGGTGACCCGATGTGACGTCACGGGGAGCTGAGATGGAATGCACTGACATCAGCCTGGTGTGGCTGACAAAGCCATGTGGTCACAGAGAAAGGACACTGGTCTGTCCCTTTCTTCAGTGATGCCCAAGAAACTTCCTGTATTTTGGAATGAGCTTCCCTTAAATTCCTGCCTAACATAGAATGGAGAATAAAAACATTTTAAAACGTACAGGTTGTGCTTTTCTGGGGTTGCTTATACATGCTGAAATAAACGAAATCATCGTCAGGTATTAAACCATCAGCACTGCATATTTTGAAAAAACTGCAAGTGGTGGAAGATGCATGTGGGGAGCCCAGCTTGTCCTCTACCTCCTGGGACTCTAGGGCAGGAGTCACCTGGTTGGTCTCTCTCCATCCCTCTGATGAGCTCTTAGAACCTGTCAAAGACACTCCGACTTCTGCACCAGTCGGTTAGCACGTATGACAGATCTTCTTGGCGTCTTTATTGGTTTATACGCGGCCTCATGTTGTGAATTGCACTACAGAGACTGCACTGAAGACAGAAAGAAAGCTTGAAGCGCTCATCAGAGTTTATGTGCTAACCTGGTTGGTGGCGGGTGGTGACAGGTCAGGACAGCCAGGCTGGGCTGTAGAAGAATGTAGAAGAATGGCCAGCACCCCTTTCATCTGCCACGCACCCTCTGGCTGGAGCAGCACTTGCAGCGTGTTCTCACGGCTGAGGTCCCATCGTCGTGAGGGGTCTGCAGTAGTCGCTGCTTTGGGTCCGTCACAGGGCTTGTGTGAATGTCCCTGATGGTGTCCTGCCTCCTGGACACATTAGCATCTCACCTCCGGCCTTTGGCTTCCTTCTTGGTGCTGTGACATGGCACATCAAAACATCCTTGCTAGGCACCTGTGAGTACACAACCCAGAACAAGGGGATGGGGACACCAGATGGACAGACTCTCCCTCCTTTCTCTCTTCACACGGATGGTCCTGAGAGCAGTTCACAGGGCCTCAGTGTCTCATGGCCCCCAGCAGCCAGCCTGCACCTGGTGGCTCCCAGCTCCATGGCACCCCCAGCCTGACTTCCTCTCCTCCCCTGCGGCACCCTTTCCTTCCTCGGGCTTGCTCCCTGATGCTGTGCTGCCTCTCCCCAGACTCTGCTTTCTAGGCAATCTGAGCTAGGACACCAAGGTAGGAGCTGGGGACCAATACCAGATCCCTGTGGGAGGTGAGGGCAACTTTCAGACTCAGAGTATTGGGCACAGGAAACAGAAACTGAATGAGTCCGGACATTTTGTGCCTTACACTTTATCTGGTATAAAATAGATGTGCAGTATTTATTTATAAAACAAAAAAGTAATGAATAAAAGAATGGACAAATAACCCAACCAAACAGTCCAAAGCAGGTCAAAATTGGTAATTGCATAGGGGGAGCAAAGGGACCAAAGGGAGGAGCACCTGGTACCCAAGGCACCTGCTGAAGGGCGGGGATCTCACCCCAGCCGTCCTTCAGTCCTGATCATTTGACATGTAGGCATCTGTGCTGCCTGGATCTTAAAGACAGTGGGCACAGATTTTAACATTTTGAATTCACTATGATCTGCACACATAATGGGTATTTAATCAATTTCTTGGATTCACTTATCTGTTTAATGTATATTGAGCATGCACCATGTGCCAGATGTAATTCTGAAACATGTTTCCAACATGTATGTGCTCCTCTCACACACACACGTACGCAACAAGGCTGTGGTTTGGGAGGCAAAGCTGCACACTTAAGAGCCGTCTCCCCTCCCGTAGCACATACCCGGGACTTTCTGCAACTACCCTCCTGCCCCTTCTTCCTTCAGCACTGGCACCTGCTGCGGCCCAGCGGTGCATGGTGCATGGTGCATGGTGCATGGTGCGGGACACTTGACCACAGTGTCAACCTCGTGCCTTGGCTGCTGAGTCCTTATGTCTCTGAAATGCTGTGGAACTGGGCAGGTCCTTGAGACCTAGGCTGACCCCTGGGACTTTCTGCCATGATGGAAATGTCCTAAATCTGCACCACCGTCCAAAGCCATAGCTGCTAGCCACATGTGCTTGTGTGACTGGGGGACTGGATGTTTAATTTTATTCAATTTTAATCAATTTAAATTTAAAAGCCACATGATGACCAGGGGTCTACCATATTGGACAAGCAGTGTACACCTTTCAGAGCTACACTCATCTGTCAGTTGTCTTAGTGCATTCAGGATGCTATAATAAAATTCATTAAACTAATGATTTATAAACAACAGAAATGTGCTGATCACAGTTCTGGGGGCTGGGAAGTCCAAGATCAAAGCACCGGCAGATCTGGTGTCTGGTGAGGCACTGTCTTGTCTTCTTGCATTGTCCTTACATGACGGAAGGGACAAGGCAGTCCCCTCAATCCCTTGTGTTAATATAAGAGCACTAATCCTATTCATGCAGACCGTTGCCTCCTAAGGACCAACCTCTCAGTACTGTCACCCCAGGGGTTAGGTGTCAGCGTGATCTTTGGCGGGGCATGGGTCTTCAGATCACAGCATCAGCGCTCTGCAGCCCCCTCCTGCCTCCCATGCCCAGGTCACTGCATGAACACGCCTGGTTTCTCAGAACTCCAGCCATCTGGAGTACCTGTGGGAACCTGTCAGCATTCTGTATTCGGATCAGAAAAGCAGACTGCGGTGAAAAGCCAGAACACGGCTAGAGGGAAGAGGACAGGCAACTGTGACTACATGGGAAGAAGAAGAAGAAGAGAAAATGTAGCGAAATTCAAACAGTTTCCTAAATGAATCAAAGGCCTATGGGAACCGGGGTGGCTAAAACATGAGGGACTCCCTGAGGGAGTGACAAGGCGTTTGAATAGTGACAAAAGCGCCTGGCTGTCCTTGGCGGGAAGGTATGGGTGGGAGGGAAGGCGGCGCGCAGGTGCGGGACCTGGGCTATTGCGGGGCGTGTGACCGTGCACCACTGCCTGACTCTCCTGGTAAAATAGTCGAGCCTGCCAAAACATACGCAACACCTCTCTCAGTTTCCCTCTCAGAACCGGTTTAAGGCGTGACACCAGTGTTCACCACTCGCCTTAAGTGAAGGGCGGGGAGTGGGGGCGGGGCGGAGGTCGCTGCACGCGGGTCGCCCTGTGCACGTGCGGTGAGCAGGTGCCTGAGCAGACGTGACGCCGATCGCGCCCCGTTACACCTGGGAGCGGACCCGGGAAGGAATACAAAGAACGATGAAATTACATCAAAGTCTGAATAGGAGGAAAGCGATGGCAGGGAGCAACCATATTATTTAAAGTTGAAATGTACTATATTAAGTACTGGGAAAGTACAGCAAAAAGATTTTAGCAAGCCACAAATCAACTAATAACATTTGGAAGCACTGGAGGCCGCAGACCCGAGACAAGCGCCCCACGGCGCTGCAGAGACCGCCTGCCCGCACATCACCGTGTGCGTGGTGGGGCCGCGCCGGGCCAGATTCACCACTGGGGCAGCCGAAGCTCTCTCGGTTTTTCCTCCCCAGCACGTCAGAGGACGTCCGACCCTGCAGCACGCTGCGTTCGGTACGTTCAGAATTCCGAAAAGAGAAATCTTCAATCCTGAATTTGACTTCCTGCCAGCAGATGTCCTTCTCCATCAAATCAAAGGGACAAGAACCCAGGCCCGCTCTTCTTCCTGTCTTCCATGTTCCCAGCCTTGGTTCTCTGGGGGCCTCTGCAGCTCATGGGGGGTGGGCTTGCTGCCAAAGCAGCTGCCAGGACCCCCTCCCTCTCGGGTCCAGGTGTGGATGGAGTTCTTGACCACTGGGTTTCATGGAGTCCACCTGACGTGTCAGGGCTGGCCGGGGCCTCCAGGGAGGATGAGCCTGAGGGAAGAGGAGACCCAGCTCTCACTCGGAGCCTGGGATGTAGCTTTCTCCAGAGTAGCTGGAGGAAGGTGACCCTTCTCTCCACAACTGGGGTCTGAGTGGGGTGTGACTCTGGTCGCCCTAAGTCACTGAGACCCTGTCCTGGAGAACCCCTTCCCTCCAGCCAGCAAGCAGAGGACTCAGTGCCCAGTCGGGAAGGCAGATGGAGCAGCTGGCCCCAGCCCCCTGCCACTACCGGGCAGATGCATTGTCTCCTAGGCCTTTGTCCTGCCCCTTTGGAAGCCAGATGACGATCACTGAGGTGGTGAATGGCCAAGAGAGAAGAGCACATGGGGAGACTCCCTCTGGTCCGGCATGGGTCTGCACCACTCCAGAAGGAAGCGCTGCAGGCAGCCTGCATCGCAGATCTCCAGGACGACTGGGGAGGTGCACGCTCAAGAATTTGTGTTTATTATCACGCCTTTTATTTAGGTTAATTTGAAACCCAAGAGTAGATAAGAGAGCTATTCAGATCCTGTGTTCAGGAAAATGTGGCAACTATGTCGTTTACATGAGAACCTAGATTCAAGGAGGATGTGAGGAGGCAGTGGGGTCAGGCCAGGGTAAGTGACGTCGAGAAGTGTAGAAAATACAAGCGATCAGCACTGGTTATTTGGCACCTACTGTGTGCAGACATTATACTAGGGACACTTACCCATCTTATTTTCTTCAGTGTTCCCTAATGACCTTCAAGATCGCTATAATTATCCTTGTTTTACATATTTGGGAGCTGAGGCTCTGAGTCTGAGCACATTTCCAATGTGACAGAGCTAATAAAGACAGGTGTGATGTTTGAACACATCCGTCTGAATCTGCTTCATAGGGATGAGGGACACTGTGCTCAACCCCAGGCCTGGGATGTGCCATCCCTGATTCTTGGATCGTTTTATCTCTGCTCATCTTTCAAATCACAACTTATACGCCATTTCCTTAGATAAAATGTCCACAAATTCCCTGAACACCTGCTTCATTTCCCTCTTCACAGTTGGGGATTTTCTATTCAGTTGTGTAAATTATTCATTTAGTGTTTGCTGGCGATAATATCTTTTTTGGTGATTATCATATTCTTAGTGTCTAGTCCATAACAAGCATTTCCTGAGTGAGTGAATGAGTGAATGAATGACGACCATGCAGCACTGATGATCTGGAGTACACATTTTGCCTTAACAGTGCTTCCCTGTATTTCCAGACCTGGTTATGACTTTTGTACAAGGGAAGCTTTGTCTCCTACTTCTGTTATAAAAAAACCAAAATCCAGCATTGACATAGCCTGGATATCTCCCATCCGAGAAGCATTCACTAGGCTAAAATCCTCATTTGTCTTTATTTCAAGTCATATATGCCCAGTTATTAGCAATAAATACCCAAAGTATTAAATATGTAGTTGGACAACCTGTTATATTATTCACATAATAGAACTGTGGTGGGCATCGAAGTTAATAAATAACAATGCACTACTAATAGTGATCACTTATACTTGCAAAATGATAAAATTATTTAGGAGCCTCTTAATTCTTGAATGTAATATTATATTAGATGGAAACTATCAAAGGTATATTTTATTCATAGCTGACTCTCAACATTCATACTTTTGACAGGTCCAATCATTTCGCTCTGACTTTATGATTAAAGGAAGCTTTGTGCTACAGACATTCAAGTTAACCCAGTAAATTACTAGGGACGTCATGGTTTTTCCCAGAATGGCCTGACACCACCGTGTTCACAGGACACTTACTTTGAAATGCATGTGAAGCCAACTTCTCAGAGGTACTTAAAAGGGAGCTCGCTTGCACATGGTAGAACCAGAACGTGACAGATGACCGTAGCATATGTTCCCGTGATTTCCACAATCTGGAAATTTATTTTCAGGTCACGGAATAATTTTGCATGGCTCTATTCTCAAAGTCAGAGTTGGTGGTTTAGCACCAGAGGATGCTTTTCTCATGCTGAAATTTTGGAGGGGAGAGATCTAATGGGCTTGTAGCACTTACTACCTGCCACATATTTTACTTTTTGTTTTCTTTAATCATTGCCACAACTCTGAGATACCGGCTTTATCACGTATACTAGCCCTCATTCGGAAGCCCAGCCATCAACCATAGAACCACTGAGCATTTGCCCAAGGTCTAGATATTAATAAGTGGCTAAGTAGATGCTTGAGCCCAGATTTAACTTAGGTCAAAACTTAGGTTTCTTTTCATTACATCCCAGGCCAAACCAAGGCAACGCAAATTATGTCGTTGTCATCCTTTACCCTTTGGCAGTATTTCAGGGGGCTATTTTCTTTCCATCACAGATATTTATCAAACTTCTGTTATGTGCCGATGACCACATAACACTTGGAGAAAACTTGTGAACAATGAAGATTCAATCTCTTCTTCCATGAAAATTTAGAGTTAGATTAAAAAACTGGGATCTAATTAACTGATTATTATCACTATTTTACATGATGTGATAACTAGTCAGTTTGGGCTTTGTTTCTTTAACTATATATGTAACACCATTCTGCAGCTGAGCCCAACCCCTGGCCACTGAGCCTCTACCGTCCGACTGAAATTGTCTCTCCCAAAACATGCAAACTCCTAAAGTAAAATGCTCGGACTTGCTTTTCTAAGTGGGAGCCCTGCTTTGAAAAGTGGTAGAATTTCTGCTTTGCTGTTGGGGTTTCCAGCCCTTGAGTGTTCAGTGAACCCCCTGCTTCCCGGGCAGGTGTTTCCCTCCGGGACCCCAGGAGAGCGGCGCGTGCAGAGCCCTGTGCCACCTGGCGGCAGGTGCAGGAACGGCTCCGGCCCGGAGTCCCGGGGCCTGGAAGACAGCCCATCAGTGTGATTTTATCAATATTTATTGTATTATTACATTTTTTAAAAAATGTTATTTTGTCTTATGTAATTTGTCCTCAGTGAGGCAGCATGTCCATCCGCCTTCCAGTTTTTCAGAAAGTCTCGGTGTTCAGGTTAACGTCTCCCAGTCCCAAGGAGAGGAGAGCCAGTTCAAGGGCTTGTTCCTCACTCTGCCCATCTCTGGCTTTTTCGCGGCCACTGTCAGTCTGCTTTCTTGGGGACTGATAATATCTCAGGGCTCAGGGAAGGTGAATTCACCTCCATGAGCAAAAGAGATTCTTATGGTTAGGTTTCAAAGTGGAACGCTTTGGGAAACTACAAAAATAGAAGTGAAAGTTCTCCTAAAGAAATATCCCAGCCTTCGTGTTTGGGCTTCACCCACTGAAGGCATGACCACTACCAATGCTGAGAGGGTTTTCTCTAGCTCATTTCCAACTTCTGTGCTCCTTTCTCTAGATCAGTGGTCCTCAACTTAACTATGCGTTGGAATCCTTGACAATTCTAATGGGCAGCCAACCTGAAGAACCACTGTGGGTCTAGGCTTAGAATATAAAAGATAAAAACAAAAAAGAATCTCACAGTAAAAGACAATATTGATCACTTGGACGCATCTTTGTTTGAGGGAAGATTATTAAGTGGAGAAATTTAGAACAACCATTCAAGCAAGGGTTATTAACCTAAGATTACTGACATTATGTTAACTATCAAATAATCTTTAACTTACTATACCTACTAACTTCAGACTTCAAGTTCACTGAATTTAGCACTAGAATTTTTGCATGTCTGGAAATTTATATGAAAAGAAAAAACAGAGCATGAAATGGAAAAGAACTGTGATCTACCCGATGTTCTCCCTGAAGCAGGTCTGAAGGATTGCAAGAAGAAATAATGAAAGAAGTGGGTAGCAAGTAAGTATGGGGCTTGAGGTCTTCGAAATGTGTGTATCTAGAAGATTTTGGTACTTTTATAAGATATATGGTCTTTGTATACTTAACAAGCTTGGGGTTCTACAGATATTTGGCTTTTCATTTTAATGCATTTTTTTTCATTGAACAAAAACAATTTAAAAACAGGTACTGATGAATAAAGCATTGTATTGATAAAAATGTTCCTACTTTCTTCCTCAAGACATCCAGAGAGTAAAGATAATGCATGTGACCAAGAAAAAAATTCAGCCAAAAATGCAAATGACACGTGTTTATATGTGTCCAGCCATCTTAAAAAGAGGGGTTTATAGGCTTATCTTGCATTAAATGAATGTCAGATAGGAAACAAACATTACACTGAGCAGTTTATATAGTTAAAGTGGCAATTAAACAGATGATACCAGGCAACCAGGCCCAAAGTTTAGTGGTCAATGCATAATATGTACAAGTTAATGTTAATCAATGAATTAAAAGTATAATTAAAAGTACCTCTTAAACAATACAAGAAAGAAAGAAAGAAAGAAAGAAAGAAAGAAAGAAAGAAAGAAAGAAAGAAAGAAAATTTCTTTAAAATGATGAAGTATACCCATGGACTAGTTCTGTTGAGTTTTTCTTTGGCAACCTCAGCAATTTAGCAATTCCCCCACAGATGGAAGTATTTTGAAGATCAATGACCCTGCTTGTATTGGGTTGTTGGGTAATCAGAAAAAGATTCCTTGTTGCCCAGCCCACTTGGTGATATTGTGGATCTGCTTACTTTTCTCCAGAGATGAGAAGTGGATATTTCCTATTTGGTTATCTGTGAATGGAAAGCCATATATTTGTTCTGATTTTTAAATGTTATTTTCTGGGGAAGCAAACAGTCAAAATAAACTTTAGATTTCACCCCTCGTTCTGGGAACAAGCAAATGGATTGCCCCACTCCCCTGTGCTCCCTCCACCCCGAGGAAACCTATAAGACATATATTCTGAAGGCTAATATGCTGGACTTTCTCTGCTCCCAGTTCTAGTGAAAGAGGAAGGGTAAAGCAAATGGACAGACATAAATTTATTGAGCACTTGGAATGTTCCAGATTTTATGCTAAGTTTCTTATGCGTATTATTTTATTATGATCTTAAACCAACCCTTTGAAAACAAAGTTTTATCAACGTTTTTCTGCAGGAAGTATTTTTATCTGTCTTACAAATCAGAGGATTGAGCCTCAGAGAGGTTAAGTAACTCGCAAAATGCCACATAGTTGAAATGTAGCAGATGTTTTCTTTGAAGCCAGATAAGGTTAAGCCACATCATATTTGAAGCCACAGTAGGTGTCCCCTGCTTGTCTCAAATGTTGATGTGTGACCGGATGTGTGACTTGTATTCCACGGATCCACATCTCACGTGAGCATCACTCCCTGGAAGAGGGAATCATTACCATCTCACGTTCCACTTAGCTCCGTAGGGTCCTCAGAAAACGGTTGTGCCAGGCACAGCTCAGCAAGCAGTGGGCACAGCCAGCGGGCTAGCTGTCAACTTTTTTCTTTTCAGGCTAGACATATATTACTGTAAACCTGTACCTGTCACTATTGTTTGAATTAGTGAAAAGTTGACGCCAACAGCAGGTGAGGTCAGCAGTAAGCAGCTGTTATTCTCACGCTGCCCTGCAGGGGGAGCCAGTGGGGAAAATGGCGGGTTGTGCCCTTCCTGGTATTAAAGTGAAGTCGTCCCTGATGTCTCTTTCCCTACCTTAGTTCCTATATGATGTAATCATCTCTCCTCGCCCAGGTCTCCGCTACCAGCATTACACTTACAGATTAGCTGAACAGAGAGGATCATATTTTTACCCTTAACACTTCCAGTGCTAACAAAATAAAAATGACACACTCTACCTAGACATTCCCCGGAAGCATAGGATCAGTGGAAACTGGTGAAGGAAAGGAATTTCAGGGAAGAGAAAAGGAATTACATCGTGTTGGCCGTGGTCACTGTGCATGACTCTGCTGATCATTCTTTCTGAACTGAACGTAGAAGCATGGACTCTAATAATACCTTTGATATTTAACATTATTTTTATGGGCACTGAGATGTTATTCATATTCTTAACACCCCTCACTGGCACCCTGTAGCTTTTGGAACAAAGTTCTAACAGCATATTCCACGATGCTCTTCACAGTCTCACTTCTCGTGGCATTTCTGAGCATACTTTGGCAATAAAGAAACATTATCATTCTACTAAGTGAAGTATCTCAAGAATGGAAAGCAAGCACCACATGTACTCACCAGCAAATTGGTATTAACGGATCAACACCTAAGTGGACATATAGGAATAACATTTGTCGGGTGTTGGGCGGGTGGGAGGGGGGAGGAGGGGATGGGTATATACAAACATAATGAGTGAGATGTGCAACGTATGGGGAATGGTCATGCTTGAGGCTCTGCCTCGAGGGGGGAGGGGGCATGGGCAATATACATAACCGTAATATTTGTACCCCCATAATATGCTGAAATAAAAAATAAATAAATAAATAAATTAAAAAAAAAAAGAAACATTATCAATGTAAAATAACTTTCTCAAATTTTGGTTGTTTATGTTTTTCCATGAACAAAAGTAGGAAATCAAAAATTAGCCTGCGCTTGTCTAGTGAAACTGGGCATTGTTATGCAATTCTTGGTGCTTGAAGGTCTGACAGGGAAAAAACCCCACCCCGGGGCCCCTTAGCTGAACTCACTGCTGATTGGATATGTAAAGCTTGTTGCTGATTGGATGCTTTTTGAATCCCACCGCTGATTGGATATGTAAAGCTTGTTGCTGATTGGATATATAAAGCCTGTTGCTGATTGGATGCTTTTTGAATCCCACCGCTGATTGGATAACTCCTCATGCTCATTGTTGATTGGTTGTGTGTAACCCCAAGAAGTGTATCAAACTGGAGGAGAACAAGGAAGCGGTGCTCAGAACTTGGTGGCATGCCCCTCTGAGCCTGCCGGCAAAGCCCGACAGCGAAATAAAGGCTGATTCTCCAACCCTCTGTGTGCTGCTCGGTTCTTTCCCTGGTCAATCGCTGGAACACTTGCTGGAACACTTGCTGGAACACTTGCTGGAACACTTGCGGGAACAAGTCTATTCTTGATGGAGTCTGAGTGGATTTGTCCTCTGGGTGTGACCAGGTGATAAAACTAGAGTGGTTTTGTATCCATGGACACTTCTAACAGACAGTGGTGGGACTTAGATCTTAGTAAACAATGACTTTTGCAAGTGCACGCTCTGAATTAGACATTGCTGTAGCCGATGGTGGAATAATGGAGTTGTAGTGTTGTCTTTCACCTGGATTTTTTCCTTTTTAAATCTCGCTCTTATTTTTTTTCCAAAAATTTGTAACATGTATCAGAAAACTTTGCCTTGCATGTTTCATGGGATTTAGGTGCCCATCTGTTCGTCTGACACGTCAGTCTAGGGTACCTGCCACAGCTTACCGTGCTGTAGAGAAACCATTAGTTCCGGATCAGTTTCTCCTGCAGACTGAAAGCACGTGTGGGAGTTATTCTAGTGCACAGAAAATCCTACCACACTGCAAATGTTCAATAAAATGTGCATTGAAATGAACGTCAAAATAAGGATCATCTTGGGGTTTTATTGGATTTGGCGCAATAGAGACCAAACTTAACATGAGATTTTAAAAGATATTTTGGAAACATTCGCCACTTTCCCAGGCTTATAACATTGTGTTATTATGTTGCCCGCTTCCCTGCAATGCCTAAAAGACATAAGCATGCTATGTATTTTGACTTTAAGTGCTGGAATATTTAGTTTTCCATTGGCCAGAGCTAGGAGATTGGAGTTGAGAAATGTTTTGAAAAGACAGTCCTGGGGCCATCAATGCCTGGGGGGCAGCCCCTGATCAGAATATTCTGCCTTTGATATGGAGAGTTAGGTTAACAGAGAGAGTCAGCTCTGGAGATTCACTGAGGCTGCCTGCCTCCATGAGGGAGGTTGGGGAGAACGGAATGCCGGGCACTTTTTCTAGGCTCCGGGAACGTGATAAATACGGGTAAGAGTGTTGAATAAAAATGACTGTCCAAGAAAAGGCATTGTATTGTTCAAGATTGTGATAAGATCTGGCCACTTCTTAAATGAAAAAAAGAAAAAAGGATAAAATCATTGTGATCAAAGGGAGATTTGTATATCGGATTCATTTAAATTCCTAATTTTCTTAAAACTCCACTGAAGTCGGATATAAAGAAAAGTCAAGGGTATATAATATTAGCATAGTGTTAATAGAGAGTTAAAATTCATTTTTTAAACTGCACTATCTGTCAAAACTGCCCTTAACAAGATCATTTTTTGTACATGAAATTTTGCACCTCATTACCCCTAATTACATCCTTTTAAAGGCGTTCCTTGAGAAGGCAGAGAGAACAATGCAGGATGGAAAATGCTTATCTTCCTTCCACTCTTGCTAATTGTTGAGCCTTACTCTTAAATGTGACTTGAGCATTTATGTCTTTCTATCCCAAATAAGATGTTTTATTCTTATCTAAACTTCAGAGACTTTCCTCTTGGAGAAAAGGGAGATAAGCATGCCATTCTGATGAACACAGAAGAAACATTTTCTTTCCCACTCCTTTAGCGCTTTCTTTCTACCTCGCTGACATCACGTAACACATTCTGCGGTATCCTGTACTTGCACAGTAACCGTCTTGGCTGTGACTGTAAACTGACTAATGATGGAAACAGGATCTTGCAGATTCCTTGAATCATCACAGTATCTGCCTCAGTGCAACAATCAGAGTATGCAACTAACAAATCTTTGTTGAATAGGATGACCATGAACAGGTTTTGTATCTGGAAAGGCATCCTATATTATATTGAGTATTTCCAAATATTAGAAATTCTCTATTTTGAGATCATTTCAGCTCCTTTTAGCTTCTATCAGATCGTTCACTCTATAAAGCCCTTCAGAGTCTTTCTAACCATGTCTCATGTCAGTCTAACAAATATTTGAAGATAATTATATTGTGCTTCTGGATATATTCATATATCCTATTCTTACAAATTCTTCATCTCTCACTTTTAAATTTAATTATTCTGGTTGCTCTTCTCTGAGCATTCTCTTATATCCATTAAATATATCTTACTAAGTAGAATTCAAAATTGGATCTAGTACTCTTAGGCGATCTGTTTAGCTAAAATAAATAGAACGATCATGGCTATTGTTTTAATACAACTCTTCTATTAATGCAAGAAATATTACCAACATATTTGTGGCGGCTTTTAGAGTCACATCACTGTGTTAAATCAAATGACTGTTTTCAATAGCTTTTCTTAGATAGGTTATCATGACCTTGTTCTTGTATTTGTTTGGGGGGATCTAAATACTGGATTTTATACCTTTCCCTGATAGATATAGATACCATAGCTAATATTTGGGGGTATCTATTCTGCAATAGGTACTTGACATGTTTTGTCTAATTCTCACAACCACTTTACAATGTAAAGACTATTGCTGTCCTCATTATCCAAACGAAGACTTTGAGACTTGGGAAGAGAATGCTACATGACTAATAGGTGATGGGGCTTGGATTTTGCTCTTAGAAAATTTACTTCTGAATCTTGGGCCCCTGACAACTTCTTCCTAATCATTTCTCTGCCTGATGAGATGTTCTCAGAATCACAATAGGTTCACTTTTACCTGTTGTCGATAAGCATAATTCCACCAGGAAAATGGCTGGTGGAATCAGATACAGTTGGGAATGCTTACAGAGCTATGTCAACGTGTTCTGTACCAAAAACTATGCCAGTGAGATGGGGTGAGGGGGCTCCACCTTCCACTTCGAGGTAAGTCAGAGGGTTATAACTCTCAGAATTCTGATTTCTAAGAGGAAAGGTGAGCCCAGACCTACATTTTGGTGGGAACATCTGTAGACAGGTGGAAGCTAAGCAACATCTGTAGACAGGTGGAAGCTAAGCACTTGACAGTTGCTCACTCTGTACAAAGACTGGGAGAGCCCTGTGTTAATATTCCAACAATGTCTCCTTCTTGGGCGGAAGGCACTGTGTACAGGCCATCTTGTCGAGAGTGTTGGTGCATGTGTCTTCATACTTTTTGTGAAGTATCAAGGATGCTTCCTTCCCCTGATCTTTTGCAAAATCATGAATAAAACCCATCTGGAAAACACATTTATAGAATAGGCTTGTGTTACCTCTATTAAGAAATTGATTGGAGAAAAAAAAGAAGGATCATGCCATCAACATGGTGCTGGATTAGCTGAAAGGGCTTTGTTCTAATACCCAGATCACGTGTGTGTGATGATCAGCTCACTTATGCCCTTTTTTAACGTTTTCATCCTAGGCTATTAAGAAGCACAAGACACCATGTCAAAGGCCCTAAGAATTCGAGACTTGAATCTCAAATGTGGCCATATCCCCTGTCTTGGAGCTCTCTCATGGAGAACAGTACCTGCTTTTTAAGATAGGTTCTGACAGGTCTTTCATTTCTGATGTCCAATCAATCAGTTACCAGGAAATGCTACGGCCTGGGTTTGTGATCTAATCACAGACTTCAGCTCACACTTTCTGAATAATAACACTAAGCATGGTCTTTTGAATAATAACTTCTCCACCAAGCCTAGAGACTACACAAGCACATCTTTTCTACCTAGCTTCTTTAACATTCTATTTGCAGCTAGAATCTTTTTGTGTGTGGTGGTAGGTAGAAGGAAGAGGGAGAGAGAGAGAGAGAGACAGAGAGAGGAAGAGCAAGTCTATATTTGATAAATAAAAAGAAGTATTAGAGAAAGGAACCATGAGTTGACCAGTGGGAAGAGGTACCTGATTATGCAAAGGAATCAAGAGAGACCTGAGGATTAGGCAGGAGGAATCATCATAATGGTCATAACCTGTATTTGAATCAATTCTATAGAATTCAACTAGGCTGAAACCAGAGCAATATATCGAGTAATCACCAAGTAATGTTTATGAACTCACATGACTTCTATGGAACATGTGGTGAAGATATTTGAGGCATTATCAAACACCTGGAGATTTTCAATTCCTCATTTCTTGCTCGTGTGATTTATTAACAGTTCTGCTAATGCAGATAGAATGCAACCCCAAATTATGCCAGTGGCTGGGGCCGAATGCTGCACAGCCTATGCTATTCAGAGTGTAGAATATCTGCAAACTAGTTGATCATTTTTGAATCATCAGCTCCATCTTTATGTTAAATTAACAATTTAACAGCTGCTTTCATCAAAGTTCTTTTGTGTCTACCAACATGATACTGTAATTTTTTTTTCTTAAATGCAATTTCCAAGATCATTTCTGTGTCTTTTCAGTCCCAGATTACTGATTTGCATGTTTTCTCAATTTGTATACAAATGTTCAGGCATTTATAAACCATCTAGAGAGCATGAAACACCCTCCAGAGCTCTAGAGAATAATTTGATCTATCTTACCATTCACTTATTTAAATTTCTTTTTCATTAAGGACAGGTGATGAATGAATGCAGTAAAATATGACTGCGCACAGGTACACTGTTTCATAAACAGCACATATTCTAAAGCAAAAGAGTAACCAGGGTTTCTATTTTCACATAATTCTAGCAAGTGGGAAGTTTGAAAATCGAGTCAGATTTATCATAGAAGATGTCCTTTTTTGGCTCTGTGTCAGTCTGCTTGGGCTGCTATAGCAAAATACCATAGACTTGGTAGCTTAAATAACAAAATTTTAATTCTTAAAGTTCCAGAGGCTAGGAAGTTCAAGATCAAGTTGCTGGTCAATTTGGCCCACTTTTGGCTTGTAGGTGGCCACCTTCTCCTCACATCCTTCGAGCATGGAGAGAGAGAGAGAGAGAGAGAGAGAGAGAGAGAGAGAGAGAGAGCGCGCGCGCTCTGGTGTTTCTTCTTATAAGGGCACCAGTCCCATCAGACCAGGGCCCAGCCCTCATGACCTCATCTAAATCTAATTCTTTCCCAAAGGCCCCATCTGCAAACACCATCACACTGGGGGTTAGGGTTTCAACATATGCATTTTGTAAAGGATGTGATACAGTCCATAACACATTTCATATCTCAGAAAACATTTTAGCTTTACATTCAATTTACTTTAAAGTCATTGTTATATTCCCAAGCTACATGTACAATGATACAGCCTGAATGCCCCAAGTGCAAGGAAAGCATTAAGAAGGCATTGCACTTAGATTTTCAAGGAAACTCTGTGCTATGTTTTTAGCAGAAGTCACTCAAATTAACTGTCATATGTTCCTTTGTTGGCTGCTAGAGCTCCTTAGAAACCAGCTTCTCCAGATTGGAATGACCTCCTCTTGGGCCCTCAGGATCATCTTCTATTTCAAGTTGGAGTGAGGTAGAGGCGCACCTACTACCATGCATCCTTCATAATAAAGGCCGATCCTCAAAACAGGAACTGTGCAGATCTGACCCGTGCTGGAACTTGTGGGATACACGGTGCAGGAGGAGCTGGACAGGATGGAAGGGGACGAGGCACAGGAGAATCCCCAGAGAAGTCCACATGGGATTAACAGGAGCAAGGGCTAAGGGACAAGGGTACCAGCTACCAACGTCACATCCAAAGGGCGGAGGACTGTGTGGGGCAGGGTAATAGAATGCAAAGGTCTGGGTAAGTGGGGACAAAGTTGAAATGAGAATAGGCTCAAAGCACATGAGGAGGTTCAGGCTTTTTGCCCCAAACAGCTTTTGCCCAACCATAGCCTGGCCTATCAGCGCCCGTAGGATACATGAAGGGAAACCTGGTCACTCGGCTGAAAAGATCACAACCAGTGTGGGCATAACTTCAATTGTTCCCAAAAGAGTAGAAAATCAAGCGAGCTAGTTAGAAAAACAACATGACCCTTAAAGCTTTGGCTTGATTTGACACATGTCAGCCCCACTCACGTGCCATGGACCAGCACAAGCCACCCAGACAAGCTGGGTGCCACTCTGGCAAGCACACGCGCTCTGCTCACGGGAGGCGCTGCAAATCCGACGCCGGGGGCAGCTGTCTATAACTTTCATAGGAAAGCAGAGTGACTATGTGGGAAGAAGGATCCAATCTACCACATCTTTTCAAAACACTTTCTCCCTCATACATATCATCATCTGTCTTGCATGCTTAGTTCTCCTTCCATTTGCCTGTCAAAACACGAGTCTCGATTAGATCCAAATGCATTCTTCTTCGTGCCTTTATCTGTGGAGGTGAGCACCATTGTAGAATGTTTAACAAACAAGACAAAACAGCATAATGTCGCCATCAGAAATTCATGGTTAAGAATTGAAATTCTCACTCAACAATTCTGAGACATCCTACTGGTTTTTCTCTAATAAGCTCGTTCTCCCATTCTGGGCACTAATTATTTTAGACTTTCTTTTTTCTATTCAAACCCATCACCCAGCTCATCTCTGCATGCCCCACTCCCACGTGTGCCCCACGCTTCGTAAAGAAAACAGAAGCTACCGGGTGGCCCCTACCGCCCCTCTAGGAACTCGGGAACCTGCCTGAGCCTGCACTGGCCTTCCTCTTCCTTCTGTGGTGAGGGGTGAGTTGTTCCTTCTTCCCCCCAGGTCGTCGGTGCCCCTGGGCTGTGGGTCACGCCCTTTCTCACTGTCACCAGAGTCTCATCTCTAGTTTTCCCTAATCTCCCTTACACCATCCATTTTCCCTCTCTGCCCGATCAATCCCCCAAGATGATATGTTTTCCTTTTCTTATCTTACCAATGTTGACTAAATGATTCACGTCATCGTTTTGGGAACATTCTCACCACGGTGCTTTGCTGGCAGCAGTTGCGCATGCCTTCTCTTATTCCTCATCCTCTTCACCCCGGTCCTAAATGCTGGGCTTCCTCTTTCTGCGCCCCTTTCCACGGGCACCTCTTCCTAGGTGATTTTGTTCATCCCCACGGCTTTCGTGCACCGACCTGTAAATATTCTCAAATTGCTGTTTATATATTGGACTGCTCTCCGCCCTGGGGATTTATGTGTTTCATATCATCACTCGATGTCTCACAGACGTCTCAGCGCCATATTTCCACAGGTGAACTCCTGGCTTTCTCCTACCCCCAGACCCGACCTCATCACCTCCCTCTTCCATCACCCCTCATCCCACGAGATAGCAACACCTCCCAGGTCCCCAGGCCGGAAGTCTGAGGATGATTTACTTTTTCTTGTTTCACTCCTGTCTGCAACATGGAAAATACTCCGCCATAACAGAGTCTGGCACCAAATAATTTTGAGGCCACCCAGTTAGTTATTTATGTCCCCATGAGCACCATCCTGGGAAGGCAGTTCCACCTCCTTTCTGGACTTCTTGTCTGGTGTCCCACCTGCTGTGGTTAGACTCTCCATCCGTCTTCTGCACGGTGGCAGGAGCAAGGCTGGATTTGATCATCCACCAGTGTCTTCCTCCAGAGGGCCTTATAATCCTACGGAGACCAACACTCCTGGCACCGAGGTCAGGAGGACCCCGCTCATCTCGGGCTCCATTCAGCCACGATCCTTACCTCCCACCCCGTCCTCCTTCCTCTTAGAACACTCCTCCCCACTCTTCACAGCGTCTTCTCATTCTTTAGATCTTAGAGGAAATGCAACCTCGTCAGAGACCTCGTCACTGAGCCCTCAAAGAAGTTACCCTGATTGAAGCTTCTCTGCAGAGAATTTATTTCTTTCCTTCAGTGAACTTCTAAGAATATCTACATTTTTAAATTTTTTACTGCTTATTGTCTGCCTTCCCCACTGGACTGTTTTAGTCCCATGACATCAAGAGCACACATATGTTCATGACTCTATGTCCAGCCCCAACAATACTGCAGAGTGCACAGTAGCCAATCCATAAATAGTTTCTAGTAGATAGAGGGGTGATTAAATTAATAAAGAACGACACTTGCTTTTTTTTTTTTTTGGTAAACTAAAGCCTTTTACATTAAAATGCATGTTTTTATTTGAAATATAAATATGGCTCTTAGTTGCAAATGACATAGTTTGCTCTAGCTGGCAATGACATTATCATGTAGTTCACAACTCTCCGGAGAAGCCGGAGAACTGGGCCTGTAAGCTTCATGGCTAGGAACAAACCAGCTGGGAATCATGTGGCCAGGAAAAAGCACTCAACCAATGCAGCAGAAACATCACTTGGACCGCTGTCCTCCATGTGGGACTCACATTGCTAGGTCAGACATTGCAGTGTCTCATGCATCTCATGCTTCTGATATTTGACATAAGTTTTGGTAATGTGTGAAAAGTTTGATTATTTATTCTAAGTTCCTACTGTGCAATGTGCTAGGAGAGATGCAGGTAGACAAAAGATGCTTTCAACCTTAAAGGATCATTAAAATCTGAGAAGGAAAAAGGAAATTTTTAACGGGAGAGAGTCAACGGCCTCTATGTCTTTCTTGGAAAAACTCAGAAAAATAATTGGATGATTCTATACTTTCTTTCTTCCTATTCCAGATGAAAACCTCACGTACTCTTAGCTGATACTTGAATTTTCAGTTAACTTCATCCTGGCCATCCAAATCCCTGCTTAATTTTTACATCAATCGGCTCCCATCCTAATCTTTCTCCAACTTATTTAACAGAGGCCCTCAGCATTGCACATTTGGGATTTTGTAAAAGCTTCCAGTATTCTCACTGCCTTCCTCCTTGCCCTGCTTAAATCCATCTCTAACATAACTTCTGGACCTATCTTTAATCATAGATCTATAGTTGTCATCCCAGCAACTCCCAATTGAACAAGAAAAGTTTGCAATTCTTCTCACATCATCCAAGGCCTTCCCCAGCGCCTCCTGCAAACTGTACCGTGAATTCCTCTGTGACTTGCCCTGTCCCACACGGGCTAGCCACGCTGAGTAACTTTCAAACTTGTGGTACGTTTGTGGTTGTTTTCTGAAGCATAACTTTTTTGGGTGTACTTTATCATTTTTTTTTTCTGTCAAATGCCTATAAATCTTCTAAGATTCAGTTCAGGTCTAACCTTCTAGGGAGGCCTTCACTGACCCATCTCACTTGAGTTGACCACGGGGTAGATTCTTCCCCCAGACAGACCGGACTCTATCACTAGGATGGGACCTGGGAATATGTATTTTAGCAAACTTTCTAAGTGGCTCTAACACACTGCTAGGTTTAGAGACACTTATTACAGAACCTAACGGGCCTGGAAAGTTCCAGAACGGTGCCTCACATTGGAATTTTGCTTGGGGAGCTTTTAAGGAGCCTGATGCCCAAACTACATAGACTCTGTACCAATTAAATTCAAATCTAAGAGGTTGGGACTAAGCGGTGGCCATTTTTAGACCTTAGCAGGTGTTTACGATGTGCAGCGAGTGTAAGAACCACTTTTCACCCGGGTGAAGTGTGCGAGACTAAGGGTGCTTTCTGGCTGCACTCAGAGGAGCTGAGATGAGGAGGGCAGCCTCAGAGCTCCACATAGCAGGAGCCTCCCCAGGGAGGGCTTTGCAACAACAAATCTTGCTCATGCCGTTCAAACTGGCAAAAGACCACCTTATACCAAATGGAAATAATTAATCTACGAAGAAAAATACTGCTGAGGCAGCACTAACGGCCGTGAGGACTGCCAGACTCGGGGTCAAGAGGGCTGCGTCTGCAGTTTGTTACCTGGAACAATCTTGGGCAGGTCACTTGATGACTCTGAACGGCAGTTTTCTTAAGGCGATGCTACGGCACCAGCCTTGTTGTATGGTTGCTATTTTGTTCTATTAA
Organism: Cheirogaleus medius; assembly: GCA_008086735.1. Classification (NCBI taxonomy): domain Eukaryota; kingdom Metazoa; phylum Chordata; class Mammalia; order Primates; family Cheirogaleidae; genus Cheirogaleus; species Cheirogaleus medius. Next base: position 171,515,716 of record VBSM01002608.1, read on the forward strand.
AAGAGCTGCCAGCTGATATATTCATATGGTCAGAGAGCTTTTAATTGGAATTGTGGAAGCAATTTGGAATTTCTTATTTAAGTGTGAAGTCAGAATCTTCATGCATTAATATTTGTGGTTTTCTGGTTTGTTTCTCCAATATTAAACCATTTTTTAACCCCTCATAGGGCCAGTGGTGCTAAATATTTTGTTCGTTTGTCTTAGAAGAATTCTGTATCACATTTTCGTGGTCGGCCTTCAGACTCTGTAGTTTTGGTACCTATTTTCTCTATGGCTGCCGAACACGAGGGAAGAGCCAAAAAGTTTGCTGCCTGGCTATCTGATAAAGTCCAGATGCATCTGGAAACCATTTGGAGTTCATGGGCAAATGAACTAGGTCATAAAATACTAAGAACTCAAGAGAGAAAATAAACTACCACGGTTGAGTTAGAAGTTCAGGTCTCGGCTCTTATCTTCCTTAATAATGCCTCCTCTGCTTGTCATGGCAACCACATGTGATGGGAGTTGTCACGGCAAAAGGAGAGAACTGTGAAATTCTGCAACGGGAGAATGCATTTCTGGGTCTTGTAAAAACGCAGACCAACATGTATCGTGATGATCTGGGCCTCACGTGTGGGAATCAGCAGGTATCATGAAGGACCAAGATTCTGTGAGGTATGTTATTCTCCATTTTCTTTTCTTTGTTGCAGAACATCAAAGCCACGGGGTCTCAAGGGTGCGTCCTCATATTGGTGACTGCAAAGCACTTGTCACAGTACTTAGCATGTGGGTGCTCTGTGCCTGCTGCCTGAATATGAATATTAGGAATGAGCAGTATGTTTGTGTCGGGTGCTCAGCATATACATTTTTAGTAATTCTATTTAAAAAAACAAGCAAGAATGAGAAGCTTGTTTGACCAATAGAGAATTAGAGCAACTGGAGTTAAATCCTTTTTCAAGGTCACCTACCAAGTGGACTGATGCATTTTGAAGGGCGTGTGGTGAGCTGCCATGCGGTGGTGGCACATTTTCCCTTTGTAGTGTTCTCTACAGAGTCTTACACGATCACACATACAAGGGTGACCCACTACTATAAAGCACGGCTAAAGTTAAATTTTAAAGAAACAGCTAGCAAAGTGTTGAAATTCCAGGATTCGAAGAAACCTCGATACCCGTCAAAGGTTATTCCTCTGACTGTCGATGCTTTGCCTAAAACAATGCAGAGGTGGTTCAGCTTTTCTCACGTTGATTTCAGCTTTCAAACCTGTGTGTTTTTAGCCTTCTTTCTGTTCCTGGAGTGATTTCTCACAAAATCTAAATAATCCACTTCCTTAACCACTT
>VBSM01002608.1:171517134-171569979 GCA_008086735.1 Cheirogaleus medius
ATTTCCCCCAGCACTGGATGATTTTCAGGAAGGGGCTGGAGGAATTTTGAATCCATTTGCAGTTCTTCTGAGGACAGAGATGAAAGACTGCAAGGAGGTCGGATTAGACTGCGGCAGACCCCAATTTGATGACCTCATTTTGTGTGTGTTCACTGGGTGGATTCTATTCTGTTCTTTATAGTTGACGTTAAGGAGCAAGCTGATGCAACGTTGGGCAGAAACCTCTCGCTGAGACTTAACAAGGATGGCACATTCCACTTGTTGCCATCAATGAAAACAACCTTCCAGTAAACATTCGTCCAGATCTTGGTGTGGCGTAATTCTCTTCTGTTCAGTAGAAAAATCATACTCTTTAAAATTTCTTATGTGATAAGACGACATCGTGCGTGTGCATGGTGGAGGGCAGGAAGCTTTAGACCTGTCCAGGGTGGTTTGATAACGGGTCTTTTCCACCGGTCTTGAGAAAACAGCAGACTCCACTCTCGGCCAAGGCTTCCTCCATGGGGGTGAAGCACCTGTCTTACCAGCAGGCTCCAATTTCAGCAGGAGATACAATGAGAATTGTAGCCACAGTGGTAACTGGGCTTAGACATTAGGCTTGTCTTCACAGACATCTTGGTATCTTTGCGTTGAGAATAAGCTGTGAGTTTCATGCAGAGCCTCTGTCTGGCTGTCCCAGTCCCGAAGGCGTGTGGCTTCAGCCTTCATTCTCTGGCCTTTGAGGCCGCTAAATCTGTTTTCATTCTTGTTTGTTTTTCTGGATTTTTATATCCAGATTTCATCCTTCCGTGAACGGATTTTCTTATTTACATGCCATTGCCTTGCTGTGCACCTCTGTCCTCCGCCATCAACTGGGGAGGGTCCAATCAGACCCACGGAGGCGCTGACCAGACCTCACGTCCAGGAAGGGCTCGCCGCTGTGTCCCCTTCGTGACTGCAGCCTCTGCCCCGGGGTTGTTTTCTTTCCAGGGCAGCCACAGCCACTGAACAAGGTCGGGGTACAGGCCCGGGCCCTGGTGCCATGGGGACCTGCGTCTGGAGCGTGCTCTCCCAGAGCGCCAAAACGCCGGTTCGGGGACAGTACTGACCAGCACACGGCTGAAGTTCCGGCTCTTATCACTTGAGTAACATTTTCTGGTCTCCGTTTCTTCACCTCCAAAATTAAACAGCACATCACTGACCTCCTGAGAGGGCTGATGCGATGAACAGTATCTGGAAGACACGAAGAAATGTGTACGGGCATATTTTACACAGCAAAACATCCTGTAACCGCCAGGCGGTATGACGCCGACTGTTCTGATCTCATAACTGTCGTGCAGTCGTTGGCTAGAAACCATAAAGCCGTCCACGTCTCTGTTCCAGGTCCGTCTGCGGCCGGGGCTGACATTTACAAGATGGCTGTGACAAGGTGCAGCTTTCTGCTGGGGACAAAGCTGGGAACCAGCCCAGGCTTAAGTGGCTCACGTGGTGATTGATCCCTTGACCTTGAGCTCATTAACTTCATCCTCCGGTGAATGGAAGGAACCCGCCATAAGGAACCCTTTGTGAGCACAATTTCCTTTGCATGTCTGGGGATCGGAGCCGCTGGTGTCCAGTTTGTGCCTCTTGTGCAGTGCGCACCCTTTGCGAGACGGTTTCCAGGGGGACGAAACATTTCCTGTTTTAAATAAAGTGACGGCATGAAAGAAGCATGTGGAGAGCCTTATAATACTCCATGAGTGATACGAGCAGGTAATAAAACAAGGACTAAGATGCTTCAGAACCATGAAAGCATCAAGTAGAGTGACTCCACGTCTAATGACAAAATAGGGGAATTACTCCCATCTCAGGGCCCGTGGAGGAGGCTTCTGTTGTAAGTAATAAAGTTCTCACTCTTCTTCATTGAGATCAAATTTGCAAACTTGCTTGGTTTAACTTGGGAAAATAATCCCACTTCTGTTTTAGCTGAGCCATGATGCTGTGCGAGGTAAGTGAGGAAAGCCCTTCGAGAGGGGTGGCTTTTCTTGTTTTCATAAAAACACGAGATTTTCTCTAAGGAACATGTAGGAAGCACCTACTCAGCCGGTGCCCTGAGGACACAAGCACGGAATCATTCATGCGTTTTGCTCCAAGCGGCATCCAGTATCGCTTTTCCAGACGGCGGGCGTGCGTGGGGCGGGGGTGGAGGGGTAACCCGATCTCCACGCACATCTGGGTCCTCGCTCCACTCTTTTACGGCGAGGGCAGCGGGCAGGTTTAGAAGATGTGATTGGAGGAGCCATAAAGGAGAAAGATTCCCTTGGTAACCGATGGGCTTTTATTCGGGATGGATTTTTCTGCACACGCAGGAGTCAGTTCAGAGTCCCCTTTCCCACGCGGTGATCCTAAGAGAAGGCCACCTCCCTCGCAGGTGTGTCCCTCTGCAGCATCCTCAGGGCCAGGGGCCGTCTGAGCTGAAGAACACCCTGCTTCTGTGCCAGCAAGTGTGCAGCCGTGACACAGGGCTTCTCCAAGTACCTGGGGTGAAGAACCAGATGTTTGCGTGCTTTCATCTTTTATTGTTATAAAATTTTCAATCTGTGTGGACAGATACTTTTGTAAAATACAATCTAAGTGAAATATTAGCAAGTTGAAATTTTTAGAAAATGACAAAATACAAGCCTTATCATCATGATCATCATCATCATCATGTTCACTGTATTCCAGAAGCACAATATCATCCTGCCAATTCTGGCTCCGCACTTACTACCTGGAGAACTGGCTACGGCCAGTTTGCTGGTGGCCTCGGGTCCTCGTTGCCCACGCCGGCACTGTCAGCACGACCCGGGCACACGCCCCTTCCCTCCTGGCAGCCTTTAGCCTTTGTTTGTTTGTTTTTTATATGGATTATCAGTGTGTAACCTTTAATCCGTTTGCTCAGTGGAGAAGGAGGGAAGATGAGTTAGGCCGTGCAGAGCAAATGGACAGTTCAGGCTCGGGCGGACCATGCATCCCATAACTTCCCGGCAGGTGGAAGTTCTGGCGGAGGCAGCCGCAGGTCTGCGGGAAACATGCGGGAGGCTCCCCGTGAAGGCTGCAGGTGCCAGAGCGACTCCCCTTTGCTCTGGATTTGGAAGCGTTGGTGAGTTGAAACGCTTTTTCTGACTATGCATTTATCATATATTATTGTAGCCAAGGTGACAAAACACAGACAAGTGTAAACTGAAACTCTTAAGAGAACACTATCAAGACACATAAATACTTGGAGAGTTTTCTCTTAGGTCTTTTATTCCACGATGTTTTAAAACATGTCGTATCAAACTGAACACATACTGTTTTCAGTTTCTTTATCCACAGTTGTAAAATAAAAGATTCTCCATGTTATCTGTTTGTCTTTTTTTAAATTTTTATTTATTTATTTAAATTTCAGCATATTATGGGGGTACAATTGTTAAGGTTACGTATTTGCCCATGCCCCCCTCCCCCCTCGAGTCAGAGCTTTATCTGTTTGTCTTTATAACACTATCCATAATGGATAAACACGATTTTATCCATCTATGAGTCAAAAATATACTTAACCATTACATCACTTTTGTGACATTTAACAATTTCTGAGTTATTTGTCAATATAAATAGCAATACAATTGATATTTTTGTGTTTATAGATTTTTATGTATTTCATAGATTTATTGGTTATTTGTATTTCTAATTTGTTAATTACCTATCTAAATATTTTTATTTTCCATTAGTATTTACCTAATGGAAAAAGTAGCATATTTTTTTATTGATGTGTATAAATCCCATATGTATTAAAAAACAACTTCTAGTCAGTCATATGACTCTCTATATTTTCTCTCAAAGACCACCATTCTTAAATGCTAGCTTCCACATTCAAATTTTCTTTTAGCATGTTTTGTTTTTTACTTTTAAATTGCGGTATATGCTTCATACAGTGGAAAGAGAATGACTTAGAGAAAGGGCTGGGGCCACTCCTGGTTGTCTTTGGACAAGTTGTTCATCCTTCCCAGCCACCTGACATTCTCTTCTCCCCTCTGGAATGCTGCTTTGGATGGACCTTCCCATCCGGACTCCCCTTTGCTCTGTGTTGCTCTGCCAGCCTCAACACTCGACCTCCACGTCCTGGTCAGAGATGACTGCCCCCTCTTCCTAGCACGTCCGTGAGGCAGAGAATAGCAAGGGAAAAGCCAAAAGGGAGGAGAGGACCTGGAAGTTGCATATATTTCTTCTGCACAGGCGTCCTTGTCCAGAATTAAGCCACAGAGCCACATCTGGCTCTTAAATGGAGTCTTATTTAGCTGGATGGATTTTGGGAGACAACTTGAAGTGTCTACTACAGTCTACCCCTTTAGCCACCAAAATATCAATGCATGCCCTTCGTCCACCTAGGACATACTCATTCTCTCCCTCAGAACACCCAGTTGCTCACTGGGTTCTTCCAGATCTAATTCCAGGAGCTCTGGGTGATGGGCAAGCCTCCTCGGCTTCAGGTTTGGATGTGGCTTCTCACAGGGCAGCAGGTACCAACTGAATCACAACTATTTACTGTCTACACCAGGGACAGTCACAATACAAAGTACCACTTAGAAAAGTTTGAGAAACACACACAACCGTCACCTTGCATAGCAATGATCGTATCGTGCGGGGCCACTCTTGTACGACATCCCCTGACCCGGCAGTGAAGGACGCTCTTTGGTGAGCTCACCTGACAGAAGCGGGGACTTTTCTGGAAGGAGCTGATGTGCCTTTTGTTGTCTGCTGCCCTGGTTTTGCCCTTGGGCAGGTTCCTCACTTCCAGTTCTCCTCTCCGTGCACAGGGGCCCTGCCAAGGCCTCCATGCCGTCCCTGCCTCCTGGTGTCCACGGCGGTGTCCACGGCAGCTCAGAGGTGGCGGATACTCGTGGGCTTCTGAAAGCCAGGTTTGTGATTTCTTTGAAACATTATTTCCTCAAAAACTCAGTAGGCGTGTTAGTTTACTAGAGCTGCTGTAACAAAGCACCACAAACTTTGTGGCTTAAAACAACAGAAATTTATCGTTTCACATTATTGAATGACAGAAGTCTAAGAGCAAGACGTTGGCAGGGCCATCCATGTTCCCCTTGAAGGTATCAGGGAAGGATATGAAACTGTTTCTGGCACTTTCTCGGCTTGTGGCAGCGTAACTCCAGCCTTCTCCCATGTGCATCTGTGTCCAGATCAGCCCCTTTTGTAAGGACACAAGTCATCTTGGATTGGGGGCCCATTCTCCCCCGGTATGACTTCATAGTAACTAATTATACCTGCGATAAGCCCGCTTCTGAGTAAGGTCACATTCTGAGATACTGGGGACTAGGACTTCAACATATGAATTTGAGGGAGGAAAGGGGCACAATTCATAATTACAGTCTTCTGGAAGTTTCCCTCTGGTAGTTTCCATGTGTAAGCAGTCATAGGCAAAACTTATTGTTGCACGTAGCTGTAGTTCCTACACCTGCAACTGCCTTCTCTGATTCAGCGGTCTCCAAATTCTGTCCACCCAGTTTCTTATAATGAAATGATGATGACCTTGGGACCATCTGAAACAACAGATTTTATAGGAAACTCTTCAAATTTCTTCTCCATTGTATTTTATCTCTGCATGGAGATCAGCTAGATTTAACGTGAATTCACCTCTCTCTCTTACGCAATGTCGCTAAAGCTAGCTAGAGTTAGCCAACGTGCAGGGACAGTGGGGACACAGGCTTCTCCTTTTGTGTCACTCTGCCTTCCCCACACAAGTGCCCCATTTTCGTGCAGTCCTTGCCACCGGCTCCTCCTTCCAGGAGGCATTCAGAAGGGCCAAGTGAGGACAGGCTCCTTCTCTTGCAGAAGGCAAAGTCACCCATGTCCCTTCCATTCTCACCCCACTGGTCGAGGTTCAGGGACAGAACCGCCCAATGGTGGGATGGCTCAGGACTGGTGATCGTGTGCCCAGATACAAATTATTTTACCATGTAAGTAGGAGAGTATGGATTTCGGGGTACAGCTAGTAGTCTATGTCACAAATAGCTACTTTAAATTATAGTTTCGAAATCTCTTGTTAAAAAGAAAACAAATTAAAGGGAAAGGTAGATTCAAGGGGTGACGGGCAGTCTACTCAAGGGAGAGCCAGGCTACCTGGGCTCAAGTCTAAACTCTCTCCCAGGTGTGTCACCTGGAGCAAATGTTATCTTTTCTGGGGTGTTTCATCAACTGAATAATAAAGACTTGCACGAGATCAGCCTTTTCCAAAGAGAGTTCTGTAGAACAGAAGATCTTAAAGATAGTAAAAATTATTTTGTGACAAAAAATTTCTGTACAAAAGTAGGAAATTATTATATAATTTCCACTATATCCATTCTTTAGAGATTCGCAATATCATAATGAAGATTCTGATAATCTTCCCATAAATAATTTTTAATGCATCATACACTATGTTGTGCAGTCACGGAATAGTTTATTACTCAATCATCTGTTAATGTCATGTAAAACTCAGTGTGGGGAACACCAGACGAAATGGCCTATGAAGTTCCTTCCTGCTCTAAGGGTCTGTGACGCTGAAGTACATCATCAAGCTCTTGCCACCCTTCAACATCTATTTAATTATTTACTAAATCTATTTATAGCCTCCTGTTCCTGAAATTGAGTTAAGGAATCTGACAACAACAGGCTTCTAGATAAGGCTAAATATCTACAACAAGGTATTGAAATGGAAAACAAGACTGATTTATACCTTCGCATGAATTGTTCTGTAAGATTTGTGGGCCAGTTAGCTAGTTAACTAGTTAAGCTCGGGGATGGAGACAGTTAAGATGGAGGAAGAGACTTAAGCGCGGTGAGACCTGCCACTGGGCTGTGTGGGCGAGGCCGGTTGGAGGCAGTTGGCGCTGAGGCCCTGCAGGCGGGCAGAGAGCCTGAGCCCCTGCCGGGCACACTGAAAGGAAGGAGGGCGGTGCCAGACAGAGGGACAGCTGACTTCCAGCCTCCTCAACAATTTTGCTTAGGGCTGGCTTTGTGTGTGTGCAAATCATTCTGATAATTGCTGTAATTCTGTGCTTAGCTTGGCTGCTGAGACCCTTGGTTCATGAATATTCATAAGATCTATCCACACTCCACTATTACTTAAATTTTCCTAGACAGCTTTCATGCTGAGCGTGCCAGCGTGTTTGTGCTGGAGACGGTGATGGCGGTGATTTTTTGTCTCGGTGGAAGCAGGCTGAATGAAGCTCAAGGACACCTCCCTGTATCCACCCACCCAGAGAACGAGGAGAAAAGGCCTCTTGCGTAAGGTGAGCCTGCTTCTCTGCAGGCTTTGCTCTCCGTGTGAATTCTTTCGTTCATCGTGTACTAAGCGCTGAGCCGGGCACCGTGCTCATTTCATTGCCGGGGCTCTGGCACAGAAGACTAATGAGCACCTACCTTCAAATGGGTGTGTGGTCCTGCCAGCAAGATAGACTGTGGACGGCCCACCCGGGAATAACAGTGGTTGCTCCGGGAAGATGAGCTCAGAGTATTATGAGCTTAGAGAAAGTATAAAAAATCAAAATTAAGAGTGCATGAAGTCAAGAAAGGATGGCTTCTCATGTGATTGAAATGCCAAAGTTGAGCCTTGAAATGACATCACATGAGTAACAAACACACATTTCAGAAAACGTATATGATAAAATGGAAAGAAAAGTCGTATGAAAATTTTCACCCAATCTTGTTATATCTACTTGCCGACTTTTCCTTGTGTTTCTAAGTCTTTTTAACAAGAAAAAAGATCGCGAACTGCATAGAGTTCTATAATCTGCTTTTTCAACTACACAAATATTTGAACTTGAGGAAAGACTGAGAAGTTTCCAGGTAGGAAGGTCAGGAGGGTGGTTTAGGCTAAGAAGGCATCAGGGGTTGCTCAGAGGTGTGAGGAGTCCCCAGGTCTTGGGTCAGCCAGGAGCTCAGGGCTGGGGGTGAGGCTGACCCTGGCAGGAGGTGGGAGGACAAGACAGTGGTTTGTGTGCCTGTCTGAGATCCAGGGAGTTCGGGCTGCACCCTCAGGGCCAGGGGAAGCTGTCGAAGGGTTGCAAGCAGAGACATGGCAATTTAGAAAATCATTCCAAGAATTGGTGGGAGCAGAGGGTGCGGTGGATTGGGAGACCTCTAATTGAGGCTTCTCTGCAGACTCTGAAATCGTGCCCAAAGCTGGGATAGGCCAGCTCTGGTCACATGCAGAAACTAAGTATGTGTCCATTTTGTGGTTGAGGTACATGATCCCTCCAAAGACAGCTTCTGTGCCACGTTCTCTAATAAATGAGACCTTAACAATGTTAGCATCTCACGATGCAGCACTTAGATTCCATGACTAAAAGGTAAACTAGACAAAAACTGCTTAACTATCCAAGCCCTGATTCCAATTCTTCTCCAAAGATAATCTTGACCCCAGAACTCTACTGGCATTGGGCCCCTCTGGTGCTATGACTCCCGTGTCTACTGGGAGGACTACACTCAATTTAAAATACTTTTAGAACAATCTAGTTAACTATAGTGTTATAGTGGAATTGGTTGCTAGAGTCAGTTTCTATATAAATATATATGAGGACATATTTGCATTCCAGTGAACTTTTATTAAAAAAAAATCATAGCAAACAGGGATGATTCTGGGGAATCTGAATGGTTGTAACAAAAGCTGGGATCATTTATGCTTTATTTTATATACTCTGTACTGTTCAATAATTACTAGACATAAGTTTATAATAAAATAATAGTTTTTATTTCCTTTTTTATCTATAAAAGAAGTATTTTGATTTGGAGGGTATTTAGGAGGACAGCTCTGTCGGACGCTGCACACGATTGGCCGTGGGGAGGGAGGGGAAGGGAGGTGGCACGTGGTGACCCTGTGGTGTCTGGCTCCCAGGGTGTTGTCACTCACAGCGGAGAACCTTAGAAGGGGAAAGAGAAAGCAATGGGAACCCCTGATGAATCTGAATTGTCTTGAGATATTGAATTGGAGACATTGGGCAGTTCGGGGGTCTCTGCATTTGGATTTTAGCAGAAAGATCATGTTGGAAATTTTAATTTAGCAGCCATCTGACCGCATATTGTCATTGAAGTCTCAGGGAAGGGAATGATGGTGAAAGATAGTGAAAAATAGAGAGGGCCTAGGATGGAGCAACAGAAGTATTTAAAGGGCAATAAAGAGCAATTAAATGGTCAAAAATAAAAAGGCTGAGGCCAAAGAGCTACACCTTGGACAGGGGGTGAGTTTCTGGAAGGATGAGTGGTTGGTGCAGCTGCATCTTGGGTTTTGTCCCATCTGTGCTGGGCACCATGTGACTGTTTGCAGTGCAGCTGAGGAGTCTTGTGGACGAGAATCCTTTCTTAGAGAAACCCGGGTAGAGCACACAAGCTCGGGCCCCGCTCACAGAGGTTTAGTCAGAAAAGAAGAAGATATGGAAATGTATTTCAGTAGTTTTTGTCTTGGTTCCCAAATGTGTTTGTCCAGCTTTGGGTTTTACACAGAGAGAGCGAGCTCTATGGCCCCAGCCTCGAAAGGGGTTTTCATTAAAACTGTTGAAAATATCCAGACACAGCTCAGAGCGCTACTAACACCTATATGACAGATGGCAACAGGAAAGCCGAGAGACGCATCCTCCTGACTTTACCTGAGGTCACCGTACAGCTCTTCTGCACTGCCAACCCTGCGTGGCAGTGGGGAACTCGTGTCCAGTGAAATTTTCAACCAGGAGCGGAGATTCCCAGCATAAGTGGACTTGGTGCCAGAAGGGTGAGTCACGTCCCTCTGTAGCAAAGGAATAAAGATGAATTAGCAGTGGCCGGCCACGCGGTACCAGTGATGAGCACCAGGGCAGAATAGGCAGGGAATCCCCAGAAGCCATTTAGTTGCAGAACAGATGTGCACATGAACAGGGTCCCAGCCTAGGTCAGGGGGGCTATGCAGATGGCTACAATCCTGCATGAAAAGTTTGGGGAAATGCTGGCAAAATTGGTCAAATGGGGCATGCATAACAAATTATTGTGTGCATTAAGTTAAATTAAAAGTCTCGCACTAATTATTTATAAACAAAATCCATTCCGAAAGACAGTCACATAGTCTAAGACAAGGGTAGAAAGGAGAACACACAGTAGGAATGTGCCGGTTCTACTGATGACATATGTGAACACATCGTGCCATTTCTTTCTAAGGGAAGGGGAGGCATATATAGAATCATGAAACTTTTTTGCTAAGCAAGCAACCTTCCATAAAAGCTTCGGATATTAATGCTATAAATTAAGATATTCAATGCAAACTTCAGCCCATGAATCAAATCAGCCCACTGCCTGTTTTTGTAAATAATAAAACCAAATTTTATTGGGGCAAAGCCACCCTCCATAGTCTATGTATTGCCTGTGACTGCTCTTGAGGTACAATTGAGTGGTTGAGACACAGACCATGTGCCTGCAAGGCCTAAGATATTCACTATCTGGCTCTTGACAGACTTCTTTATTGTAAAGACAGAAAATTCTTCCTTATCTACATGTCAGCAGCCACGCCTTGATAGGAGGATCAGGCTGACATCCCGGCAGCTGGACGCAGCTGCTTCCCCAGTGCCTTACACGTGCCGAGCACCACGCTCATCCCCCTTCCGCGGCACGGCGCCTGCCTGTGGGAGAAGAAGCTTCCTCCTGCCTTCCCCACTCCCATCCTGCATGCTGACGACGCAGGAAAATCCCGTGAGTGGTTCCCATTAGAGCCACTCACGGCCAACGCGAATGTCGATGACTCTTTGGGAAGCCTCTCCGTACAATACGACTGCCGCAGTCCGTAATCAATTTCATGTGGCGAGCTTTTCCAAGGCCCATTTCCCTCGGTGTGAATGGACTTCCCCACTGGGCACAGAATTTCAAAGAGTTCTACTATGTGAAGGAGGCGAATCAGTGGGGGGAAAAAAAAATCAGTGCTGTAGTTAAAAATGCAGATTTCTGAGATCCACCCCAGATATGTTGAATGTCTGGAATGAGCCAGGAAATCTTAAATCTTGGGAGGGGGGGGATAAAAACAAAAATCCAGTGACCGTGGTGTGGATCTCTAATCCATATTTTGAGAAACACTGATCCATAGAATCATTTTTCAGTGTCGCAGGTCTACGAACGCTGGCTTGCTTTGCATTTCATTCCTCAAATCGTTCCCTCTGTTTCTGTTTCTCTGTCTTTCAAAGCTGGAGCATATTCAAGCAGTGTGCGATTCAGTGTTGAAAAGGCTTTGTACCAGTCGAAATTTGTGTTATTATATCTGTTTCATGCATTTAATTCCTGTTGAGACTTTAAGGATGGGCAGCTGGATCACGATTCCAGGTGCTACGCCTCACGAGTTGTTGACATCTTTCCTCTCTGTAGACACCAGAGCCCAGCTGCACCCGAAGTGGCAGACCGACTGCGACACCTAGCCTTCCGTCTGCCTGGGGGGCCGCCACTGGAGATGTTCACGCACAGAGCTGGAGCGGGGGTGGGATGGGGTGGGGGTGGGTTGCAGTCCTGAGCTCCAGGTAGGCATCCTTTGCAGCTTGGCTAACTGAAGTACAGGAGTAGCAGTTTCTTCTAGACTAGGCACATTTAAATTTTGAAAATTGCTTCTTAGGAGAGAGAAGAGGCAGCATGAAAGTTTAATGATTCATAAAAATTCCTGCCAGGAAACCATTGAGGTTCTATAGAAGTATGGATAATCCACCCCCATGTGGCTCTGCCTCTTGGGATCTCCTACAATATTTAAAGCCAGACTCGAGGGCTATTGGCCCCAGAAAATTGTCTCTATCTCACCTAATCAGCAGCTCCCAACTCTAAATTCCATGACTGTAGTATCTCTAGCACTAATACAACCAGCAATGATGAACTGATTTTAGTGTCTAGGATATCATATCCAGCAGACAGGATATGGTGTCTTCATGAACAAAGACACCATCCTTCCTTTCCAGGAATTTCTGAGTACAAACAAGCACACAGAGAACAAAGAACTTACCATACTGTGCCCAGTGTGACAGGGGCACAGATTTTAGTCTCCCCACTGGATTGAAAACGAGAGGTGGGGGAGCTCCGGTATCTTGGTATTTTTGTTTCTCCCACGGCCCTTGTCATCTCACCTAGTTGAGAACAAGTGCCTGGCCCATCCCGTATAGAATTGAGCTGAATTTCAATTTAACCTTTTCCTCGGAGGGATGAGATAACAGTCACAAACATCGAAGTCTGCCTCTCAGAAAATTCTTGTCCATGATTCTCAGTGTCAAAAGTGTGTTTTGCCGCCTTAGAATGCGGGCTCAGCTCTAGGAAGAAATGGTTAGTTCCACTCCGCACGGAAATGTCCCCGAGCTCTCACACTGCTCCGGCAGCCGCGCGTCCCCGTCACACACGCTCACATCCCATCCTGTTCTGCCTTCTAGGATGTTTCCTTCTCTTCCTAACTTCTCTTTTAATAGTCACTTGTCCTTTCACCAATTTTTCTAGAACTCGGTGAATTATCAGGGACATGATAAATTGATGATAGGAAAATATAATGAGAAGAGCGTAGTTTCCTCACATAATAGATTTGCATTTCGATAGGAGTTTTTGAAGACAGAGGTCTTCACCAAACAAATGGTGAAAAAAGATAAAAAGGCAAATTTCAGGAAAAGAAGAAAGATATTTTCAGATAGTTATGTTTTTTGATGCCTGTTTTATACCAGGTCTGTTTGTTCCTCTTACTTTGATTGAAATGCATTAACACTTGATTTTAAACGTAGAATTTAGTCTGCCACTAAAGAAATTAAGTTAAATAAAAAGCCAGTAGATTTTTATCCTGAAGGCCTTCCTTATTCATAGGATAGTATTAAATCCTTTAATCAAAATAGTATAGTCCTTAAAGAGTCTGAATGAAATTCTTATAAATCAGGCCATGGTTTTCTATTGTTCTGTTATGGGATTTTAGAAATAACTTTGCTTTGAAATAAATATCACATTAAATATGCAATATTTTAAAATGTAATAAACATTATAAATGACATTATCAATATAAAAATAGCACATAGTAAAAATTTAATATGCAATAGAGTAAAAAGCTTCTCAATCACCTTTGTTTGACAGTCAACATTCTGACTGAAGCCATGGATCGTGTCCAGTTTTAGAACCAGAAGAACATTCAGCGAATTTTAAATGGCATTGATTCTTTACAGGGACGGGGCCTACCGATGTGAGAGGCTTTCCCAAAGAATCCCTGGAGTAGAGTCCAGCTCTCCTGGCTCATGGTCAATTGTGAACGTCCCTGGAGGGTGAGGAGATATTTCAAGTCGGCTGAGTGAGGCCTGAGCGAGGCGATGGTGTGGGATGGGGCAGAGGGGAGAGCCCCATGTGGAAGTAGAACTCCCAGACCCCAGGTGTGGACTGTCGCTTACCAGCTCTGCCACCTTAGAAATGACTTAACCCCTCTCCACCTTAATTTCCTTCTTCCCTGTAAAATGGGGCTGGTTTATGTTACAATGTAGATATAGGTAATACAGGTATAGTTGCTCTGCAGGTAAAAGTCACTCCTATTACTATGGTCATTACGGCATATTTAATATTAACCTGTAACTGCTGGACCCGGTGGACGCCATTGCTTTTCCTCTTGGGATGGGGCAAAGCTCTCAGCATATGCCATCCCTTTCATCGTCACACCATCCTTTTAGGAGCAATAGTGGCAAGAGATTACCAATCACATTGCACAGACGGAGAAACCAGCGCCTGTCCACTGGGCTGTGCTGACGCATCGGCCCTGTTAATGCTCCGTCCAGCGCCTCCTGCTTTAAATCACAGAGGGAGCCCGCCAGCCTTCCCAGCAGGTCACGCCTTCATTTATTTATTTATTTATTTACAGCCTCTATGGACTTGTGTGCTCATGGAAATTCTGCGGGCATGCCGCTTAATACGGTAAGGAGTGAGAAAATTGTATTTCTGTGTCATATATCAAATCAAAACTTAATTTTAGAGGAACGATACCCCAGGAAAGCCACAAGGTCCTCATTAAATAAGAATTCAGTGGACTGGGGTGTGGATAATGGCAATTGTATGTTCTCTGCATAGCAAGGCAGTGGGTCCAGGCGGTAAGAGTATTATTCACAGCGAGCTTGCCTTAGCCTAGGTGCAAATTGAAACCAAATGTTGCATTTATGCCGGTGTACGTAACTTCCCATTAAATGTATGCGCGTGCGCGCCCACACTCAGTGTGCGTTCACACTCAGTGTGCGTTGCTAGTGTTCCTTCCTCAGGTCCGGGCGCATTTGCGTCAGTTCTGCCCAGGAGCACGGTGTGAGGCTGGTAGCGCCGTGGGCATCACGCCTACTAGCTGGATGCGGGCAGGGGCGGCCAGAGGCTTTCTGCAAGGCCGCGCACCTGGGCAGTGCCAGGCCCGGACGCTCCGAGCGCCCACACGCACCGCGCCTCCGGTTTTCCCGCAGCGGCGGCCACCCAGCCAAGGGGCCCGTGTGACCTGTGCGTCCTTGGTCCCTGGGTGTGTTTCTGCTCTGAGCTAGAGCGGGATGGCCTCTCACCTTTTCTAGCTGTATTTTGCACCCTTGGCAATCCTCATCCCGGAGGAGGCTTTCGCCAATCCTCAGCGGGTTGTCCGTGGGAGCTGGGCTGCTGGTCCCGCAGCCACGCCCGCGGGGGTCGTCGGGGCTGTGCGTGCTGCTGGTTGGAGCGGCGGTATCCCCGCACCGGAAGTCGGTGCCCATTTAGCCTGTAAGAGGCCGCCAGCCCCGGCCAGGTGCGCTGCGCAGGTGGTCCGCAGTGAGCCCGCGGCCCGACCGCAGCTTCCCAGTCCCTGCCCTTGAGCAGACCCAGCAGCCAGGCTGGGCGTGCATCGCCCAAAGAGGGCAGGACGCTCAGCGTTCTCCAGACTCGGGCTATGAGTAATATTTCCATTAGACATGTGCTGTGCGCCCTATCTTCATGTCTGTTTATTTCCTTATTTCCCAGGAATAATCAGTTTGAGACTCGTCAACACAATAAAACTCAAGGAGACAGCCAGCCAGCGGCAGAGTCAATTCAGGGGAAAGATAGAAAAGACCGATTATCATGAAAACCCTCAATTTGCATTTTGCTCTCCTTGTAAGTCATAATACCAGGAAGCTAATGCAATCCCCTGAAAGAAGCTTTTTGTATCTAATGACAAGGCCGTATGCCTCCGGGGTGGCTAGATTATATATTTTTCATCGTTCATTTGAAATGGTCCCTCTCCTCTGTGCTTGGCGCTTGCATGCGGACAGGAGAACCATTTCCCAGGGGAGCAGCCCGGCCTTGCAATGTGCCCAGCAGAGAGGCACATGGTGGTGTTTCCCGGTTTCTCCTGGCAAGAGGCTCGCGGAGCCACGGCCCCAGGCTGCCAGCCGATAGGGAGCCCTGCGCACGCAGCCATGTGTGTGCCGTGCCTTCCTGAGTCTGCTCTTTAATCATCTCGGTATTAAAAATGGATTCCGAAGAGCCTTCCCAAAGGGAGTGTGTTGTATGCACGGCTCTCCCTGCTTTGAAGAGAGTCGTGTCATTATTGGGCCCCGTCTCCGCACAAACAGGAGGGGGGACCGCCGCAGTCCTAGACTTGGGCAGACTACCAACAGCTGCACGGTTAATTATGGCTCTCTCCCTCTCTTTCTCCTTCTCTTTAAAATCTCAGCTTTAGAAATAAAAGATAAGAAATTCTTTAGAGTAATTAGAGACTGCTGAGCGCTTATGGTAATAACGAAGGGAACATTCTGACTGATTTGCAGCAGGAAGAGGCAGGAGAGGAGCGTCGCAGGTTGGAAAAAAAATAATTAAAATCAGCTTTGCCACTATCCTGCCGGAGCTGTCAGTCAGCCTGGGAGAGAGAAGAATTGCTAATGAAATATTAATATGCTGCCTTAGATTTTATATAACCGCCTTTTGTTCCCAGGTACCGTTCCAGTTTGTCAGTCGAAGGGGTCAGGTGAAAGGACACAGGAACCAGTGTGGTCAGGAGGGAAATGAGAACTCTGTGGCCCAAGAAATGCGTGGCCTCAGAAAAGACCTACTGGAGCATTACGGCCGGCAGCCCCAGAGCCGTCCCTGGCAGCAGGGGCCTCGGCTCCCCAGCTGGGAAATCCTAGCAGGAGGCGAAGCTTTTTCCTTTCTCTCCTTTTTTATTTTATTTTTTTCCAGGCTGACAGACACTAAATGTCAGCAATCATAATGATACAATCAGAGCTGGTTTTATAACATCTATAAGTGGTTTTGAAGTCTGCAGATGCCAGACGGTTTGAAAATCTCAGAGAAATTGTATCTCGTAGGTAGGTAGTCTGCAGACGAGACAGAGCTCCCATGTATTTTTTTTGTTTTAAAATCAAATCAATCACTCAGAGCTCTGATGCAAAATGGATGGCATAGTTTGGAAGCCGTGTGTGCACCTCTGTGTGTATGCACACATGTGCTTGTGTGTATGCAGGCACACACGTGTGTGTGTGCCTGCGTGAGGTGTGTATGTTTGTGTGCATTTTTATGTGCATGCCTATAACACCCAAGTGATGAAAGGTTCCCAGGCAGCCGGCAGCACATCCTACATGCAATGGGTTGAGGACATGCTTTGTGTCTGAGAACTCGTGACACACAGATTCTACTGATCTGAGTAGATACAGAAGAGATTCACTGCAAAGCCATAAAGACAGTGGGGAGGAGGCACCAGAGGAGCCTCTAGCAGAGGACATGCACAAGGCCTGTGTGGCACCACTGTATACATGTCTTCTGGCTTTGATTCAGTGAGGGTTTGGGGTCTAAGGAGGGGTGGCTTTGGAACAAACCCCAGGTGACTGAATTCAGGGCCGGTCAGGAACTAAGCAGGTGAGACAGAGCAAGGTGGCAGACAGCAGAGACATGTGAAGAAAGAGCCCGCTCGATCTGAGTTGTCCTGACACTGATATGACCTCACTGTGTGACCCCGGGCAAGTAATATAGACCTCTGACCTCGTTTCCTGCAACTGAGAAATGAGAAGGGGAAGGGGGCCTAAGGGCCTCTGTGGATCTATGGTCTGGTCAGAAGGAGTTAAGAAAGCAACAAGGGATAAGGGACATGTCCCTTTCTTCCAGGGACAAGGTTTCTGGCTTTTATGAGATAACTCACTTATCTTCCATGATACAAACCTAAAAAAATTATAACTGGGGTGAGAACATTTCTTGACTTAAAAAAATGAAAAAAAGTGAAATAGTATAGTATTAGGTCATTAACTATGAAATGTCAGTTTTCGAATCAAAAGTTTATTATATCTCAAACAAGAAGCAGTACAATTAATCAAAGTAGGCGCCTAACCTATTAACACAGTTTTGCCATCTTAATGATAGTTTGTTTATGTCAGCAGTGAAGAACCCTGGAGAGGGAGTGGTAATGAAATTTCAAAAGGCCTTTCCACAGCTTGTTGAGAATTGAATATTTTTCCTTGAAAGAAGTGGTCCAAAGCCTGGAAGAAGTGATAGTCAGTTGGTGCAAGGTCTGGTGAATATGGTGGATGACAGAGAGTTTCCAAGTCCAGCCTGCGTAGTTTGAGCAGCATTATTTTTTGCAACATGTGGTCTTGCAAGAGGATTGGCCTGTCTCTATTGATCAATCTCGGCTGCTTAATCACAAGCATCCTCATCATTTCATCCAATTGGTTGCAGTAGACATCCGCTGTAATCGACTGACCAGGTTTCATGAAGCTGGAGTGGACAATACCAGTGCTGGATGACCAGACAGACACCATTAGCTTTTTTTTGATGAATATTTGGTTTTGGAGTGTGTTTGGGGACTTCATCTTTATCCAACCCTTGTGCCAAATGCTTGCAATTGTCAAAAAGAGTCCATTTTTCATCATGTGCAACAATATGGTATAGAAATGTTTCACTTTTATGTCATGACAGCTAAGAAAGGCAAGCTTTGAGACAATTTCTCTTCTGATGCTTGTTTAATTCATGCAGTGCCCATCTATCCAGCTTCTTTACCTTGCCCATTTGTTTCAAATGGTCCAATGTTGTTGGAATAGTAACGTCAAACCTTGCTGCTAATTCACGGGTAGATAGAGATGGATTTGCTTCCGTTACAGCTTTCAGCTCATCATTATCCACGCTGGTCTCAGGTCACCCATGTGGCTCATTTTCACGATTAAAGTAACCAGAATGGAACTCCTCAAACCATCGACATACTGTACGTTCATTAGCCACATCCTTCCCAAAACACTTCATTGCTATTTCGAGCTGTCTGAGCTGCACTGGTTCTGCAATGGAACTCATATTCAAAAATAACATGAATTTTTGACTTATCCATGGCTTTGCAAAAATTCTTCTAAAAAAATGTGAAAGATAATCATAAGCCAAACATGCATGTGAAAGAACGAGGATGTACCTTCACAATAAGGAATAAACACCACCACCACCACCAACAACAACAAAACCCAAGAAGTGTCAAAGTGAAATGCCAGAGCTATCAACTTAAGGAAACTGGAAATTCGATACCTAATAACTTGATAGCTACTTCATTTATCAGGAATCTACAATGTATCTAGACTTTACACCATTTTGAATTATCTTAAGTTTCCAATGACATAGATACCATCATCCCTTACCAATGACGGAGTGGAGAGAGCACATGCCCATGCTAGGAAAGGGCAGAGAGCAAGCCTACCACCCAGGCCTGGGGCTCTGACGTCTATGTTCTCTTTGTTCCAAGTCGGGATTTCGAGGGAGAGAACCCTTCAGGTGGTAAATTACCAAGTGCAATTACACGTGTCATTTTAAAAATTATTATTGTTATTATTAAATCAGTCCTATAAAATCAGTCCTATTAAGAGCAGAGGATTTGGAACTTTTCCAGGTAGCCCATTGAGTGAGTGGTGCACCTGAGGTAGGACCTTCTCCTCTTTGGCTCCATTTAGATGAGGACAGAAACTGGGAGAACCTCATGCATGCTGAGCTGACAGAGGTTTTACCTTTAATTCTAGAGCTTAGAGGCTGCACAGCTTTGGGTAAATCACACGCTCTCCCTGGGCCTTGGTTTTGGTCTTTGAAGTGGGATAATATTGCATAACTTTGCACGAATATTGTAAGGGTTAAGTAAAGCAAAACAAAACATAGAATACTTAGTAAAATCATACTACCTCACTAATCATAGTAAATAACAATAACTAACATTTATGGAGTGAGCACATGCCACATGCCGGACGTTGCACTATGCTTTAGGGAAATATGCTTCCCTCTGGAAAGGAATTCCCAGGATTTGCAGTGTCTGCGAGTGGCCTGAGCATTCAGGGCCATGTCTGCCCTTTTGCCAAAGCATTAATGTGAATCC
This sequence comes from Cheirogaleus medius, assembly GCA_008086735.1. Classification (NCBI taxonomy): domain Eukaryota; kingdom Metazoa; phylum Chordata; class Mammalia; order Primates; family Cheirogaleidae; genus Cheirogaleus; species Cheirogaleus medius. The sequence goes on from VBSM01002608.1 coordinate 171,536,414, forward strand.
TACCCACCTACGAGGCTGGTGACCACCGCTTAAATCTGCAATCTCCAGACATGTGTGATTATGCAGCTGAAGTAGTTATCAAAAGAAAAAAAGCTTCCATTCCAAAATGTAAATTCATTCATTCTTTTTCTACATACACTTCTGTCAACTGGTACATGAAATACCAGTGAAGCCCTATTTGTTTTCTATTTTATTAGATGAAAATAAACATACATAGAAATCCTTTCATTTTCTTCCGGTATTAAGTATCTTGTACAGTCCATTTTGAAATCCACTCCTTTAGCTAGTAAAGAAACCTACCTAATCGTAAGACATGTGTTTCTCAGCATGCCTTTTGTTGTTTTCTACTCATCTTCATCTTTTAATGTGATATAAGAGGTTGTTTCTTTGTGTACGTGGCTATAAAAAAACTATACATCAATGCTAATGGGGAAAAAGGGAAATGAATGTAAAGATATTTTTAAAAGCAATAACTCTTAACCCACCTCAGAAATGAATTATTGCTAATTTAACACTTATTGAGTGCATCAAGCCAAATACAGAAGGAATGCTTAGTGCAAATATTTATTATGTGTTCATAACATTCTGGATACTGTGCTAAGTTCTTTTCACATGATTACTCATTTACTCCTCACAACAAGTGCATGAAGTAGGTACTATTACCCCGCGTGGTAGGTGTAATGAACCCCATTTTACAGCAGAGAAAGCTGAGCAAAGGGAGGTAAGTATATGCTATCAGCAGTAATACAGCACGTGGAAGGAATAGTTCTGGATAAATAATGTCGTATGTGGCAAAGGCATGAATCAATGACAACCTTCCTCTAAATTCCTCAAAAAGCCCAGTGTGAAAACTCTGTAAATAAATTCTCCATGGACTCCAGGGTGTAACTGGTTTCACCGACTTGCACGTGAGGCCTGTTGGTGAGGCAGAGAAGCAGCAGCAAGTGCTGGCTGTTGGGTCAAGTTGCAGGGCATCTTCCCTCTCAGGGTCTGAGCCCTGTGCATGTGGAGGCCGAGATGATAATACTTCCTTTTAATTTTATCTTGCACAGACACTTGACTTTAAATTTCATGCCTTAAGGACAGTTAAAGTCCTCTTCACATCCAAAAGAAAGCCATTTAAAATCCTGAGTGTCCACACCATGAATAATTATGTATTGAGCACCCCATGATGGCTAGCAACCAGAGAAAGGACAGAATTCAAGGAAAATATACAATTGTGTGGGCACCTGCTTAAACTCACTATCTCATTAAGGACAAAATATTTAAACTTTCTAATTAGAGAGTGAGTCCTCAGTCAAGCTCTAGAATCAGTGCCCTGGACAGGAAGCCCTGCCGGAAAGTGCCACACAGCCCTCCCCTTGTCCCAGCCAGGCACACAAGAGACCACCTGCGCTATGGTGCCAGCACGGCAGCTCTGAACTCATGTCTGTGCCTTACTCTGCGTTAGGCTGGGGGACTTAGGTCACTTCTTTGAGTCTCTGTTCTCTAACCTCTAAAATGAGATAATAATTACACTTACATGGAAGGACTTAGAAGAAGAAATATGAAAGCAGAGTGCCTGGCACTCGGGAAGGAGGCCCCACGGTTTGCTTGCCTTTCCTTCTCTGGGCTGAGCAAAACCACTCCAATGAAGGAGACAACCAGGGCTAGCGGAGGCGGAAGTGCTCATGACGGTCAGCCCTCCCTGCAGAAGGGGTGGGACTTCGGAATGGCAAGGTGGCAGGAGTGAGGCAGGGGAGGGAAACAGAATTTCAGGGTGGGGGTTGAGGGGCTCTTGAGCCCAGACAGGATGCGGAGTGGGAGCTGAGCACCCCGAGGGCACGTTCTGGCTCGTTACCCCTGGGCTTGTCCTCGGTGCCTTTGCTCTGATGTGCCCAGCAGGTCTTGAAGGCCCTCCAGGAGGGGCCACCTTGGTGACCACATGTCCTCTGGCCTCACCTGTCTCGAATGACTCATCCTGTGGCCCGCGGGAGGCTCAGATGGAGCCCACACAGAGGCTACCTCACAGGACTCAAGTCTGATGCAAAGAAGCCAAAGGTGGTGGAGTCCGGGTCTCTCTCTGACTAACTCGTAGCAGAGTCTGGAATCCACAGCTCCCTGCCTGCCCGAGGGCCCATCAGTCATTCACCCCCACCCCCAGCACACACAGGAGCACTGCATAGGGGCTGTAGGTGCTCTCTCTCTCTCTCTCTCTCTTTCTCTCTCTCTCTCACAATGGGCTGAATTGTCCCCCAACCACAAATTTATATGTTGAAGTTCTAACTCTCAGTACCTTAGAATGTGACTGCATTTGGAGACAAGGCCTTCAAAGACATGATTAAGTTAAAGTCAGGTCATCAGGGTGGGTCCTAATCCAGTAGGACGGGTGTCCTTATAAGGAGAAGACATTTGGATATAGACTCTCACAGAGGGAAGGCCACGGGAGGACCCAGGGAGAAGGTGGTCATCATCATCGGCAACCCAAGGGGAGAGCTTGGAAGGAAGCGAACCTGCTGATACCTTGTGTCTGGGACTTGCAGCTTGCATGACTGTAAACACGAGGTCTGTTGTTTATGGCTCCCGGCCTGTGGCGTGTTGCTAAGGCAGCCCCAGCTGACTCTCTCTGTCTTTCTGTGTCTGTCTCTTCATGTCCGCCCCATAGTTCTTTGTTTTCAGTCTTCACACCCGCTCAGATTGTCTGCAGCACCCCCCGCAGCCCTGAGCCCTGTCTCCGCTGCAGCCCACACTTGCCTTGGGGACATGCCTTATACATCACACTTGCTCCCGCCACTGTAGCCCGCCTCCGTCCTCCACCTGGCAAGGGACACTCATCTAGCTGGAGCCATCACTTTGCTTGTCTAAACACCAAGGTCACTTTGAATCCTCCTCATGCTCAATACTGCAGAGCAGAGCCCGGTCTCCTTGTTAAGTTTGTGGGCAGAGTAAAGTGTTTAGAGCACAGGAGACACAGCATGGCCCGTGATAGAGATGGCTGCCTTGTCCCATGGCATGTGTGGCACGGCCGGGCTTTGGGGTCCTATTTGACCCGGAATCACTGTGAGGGGAAAATCTCTCCAATAAAGGGGGTGGGCAATAGATATTTTTTTTTTTAAGAGCATGAATTTTGGGCTGGAGCTAATCTGAGGTCTAATTCTTTTCTTTCTCCACGTAGTATTGTGGGGGAGTCATCTAGCTGAAGTTAGTCTAGGTTTCCTCATCTGGGTTCTACAGTATGAGAACAATAGTAGAGTTGATATGAGGAGGAAATGAGACAACACGTGCAACGCACCTAGCGCTTTGTCTGCCGTGCAGAGCTTCAGGATATACTGAAAGACCAGCCGATGTGCACCTTGAAGGGCAAGATGGACGAGGGTATCAACAACAATGGGAAGAAATGGTCTCAAGTAAACTAAAGAAACAGCACGTGCAGAGATGAGAATTATGACACCTTGCCGGTTAACCTCAAAATGAATCGCCTTCCAAAGGGACCTAGTGTTTCCTTACTTTAGTGAAGTACTATAGGCAACTCCACGTATTACTCTTACTACAAAGCACAGTTTCAAGAGAAAGGTCACATTGCCATATTTCCTTTGAGTCAGATTACAACCGACTGCGAACCCATATCCTATCTGCAGGCAGAAGAGTCCCCCTGCATTATTGGGAAGCCCCCCTCCGTCTCTCATCAGGTCTTGTAGGAATCTAGAGAGCTCACACGATCCCCAGAAGGTTGGGCAGCCTCCTGTGTCACTCACTGAGCTCACGCTCTGCTCTTGTCCTCATCATCTCAGCTTGGATGGTCCTTGAAGGCAGGTGGCTCTCCTGCCCTGGCAGGTCCAGACGCAGACATGTGCTCGGTCTGGGGGCTCCTATGCTGGAATACCACCTCCCCTAGCACTACCCGGGCCCCCCGCCGTGGACGTCTCCACCTCCCCCAGAGCTGTCTGGGAGTGAGAGTGAGGCCCTGATGCTCGGCCACTGACCTCGCCCCAGTGTCTGGAGCCTGCCTCTCAGTGCCCGTCCTGCTATTCTTCTCCCTGACACTTCCTCTGCCGCCCTCCTCCAGGGCCCAAGCACAGCCGCTTTAGTCGTCCAGCTTTTCCAGAAACACAGGGACAGCTGTCTTCATTCTGCAGCAAGGTGGAAAAAAACACAAAATCCACTTGAAGCCAGGAAGTCCAAGGAGTCTTGCTTATTCGTGGAGTGTAGTAGGGAAAATGCAGGTAGAAACAACACAAATAAATGTCGCCATGAATTAAATTGCCTTGAGTGTCCTGATTTGAGAAGCGTCGGTTATATATTCAGTATAAGCCTAACAATACCAGACCAGCCTATGACTGTTAATTACAGTTCTTTTTTCCCAAAGAGTGAAAGCAATGTTTCTCTCTGATTCATACAACTCTCCTTTAAAATGAAAGCATTCCCAGGCTTCAAGTTAGATTCTGTGATTGTTAACTATAAATGGAGTTATGATACTGTATAGATAAGAGGTCATCAGTATGAAAGCTGGAAAAATTTAGTAGCTCATAAAACCTATTATTTTATTGTGCAGATGGAAAAACTGCACCATAAGAGGGTTGAAAAAGGAGTGTGAGCTGCCCAAGTTTGCAGAACTAAATTCAGGAATCGTCGGTGGTCGTCAGCATAACATGTAACAAAATGTACTAAATGGATTAGTAAATGTGTCTGTATGAACTCTGATCATTTGTTAATGTTGTCTGCGTGTACCTGCCCTGCCCCGGGCTCTGTACTGAGTGTCGTGGAAGATACTACCTGCTAGATGCTAGATTGCCCACCAGGTACCTCATCTGTTCCTGGCAGAAACCCTGTTTGGCAGGTACTGTGCTCATCCCCTTTCTGTCTATGAGAGAACTCAGGATGGAAGTTAAGTACCTTACCTAATGCTCTACAGCTAAGCAGCCAGAACTTGATTCAAGCCGGGCAGCCAGACCCCGGAGCCCGAATCTGACTGTCCTACAGTAGAAGGAAGAGGGCCCAGCAATGCTGGGTTGACGTAATGAAGAGCAGCTCTTGATAAATTATTCTACCTCCCTTGGTTGCAAAGTTAAGGAACAGGCCTAGACCTCGAATGTCCATTCAGATTCAGTGTCAGAATAACCATAGCTTATATCCCAGCTGGGCTACTGGGCAGCTTTGTGACAAAAAGAAACAGCTCACCGACCAACAAAACAAACAAACACAGAGTCCAACAACAACAAAACGAACAAAGGAAAGAAAGGAAAAGGAGGGGTTCTTGAAGCCAAACTGGTCTGAGTTTGAGTTCTTGCTCATCCCTGGGTGAATGTGAGCAGCCCCTTACCACGCTGTGCCTTGATTTCCTTATCAGTGAAATGGGTATATTAATGCCTGCTCTGGCCAACTGCACTGTCCACCATGGCTGCATGTCCCTCCCCATGTGCCCTTCTTACACTGGGGAGTGTACCCTGCTCTGCAGAGCACACACTCAGTGACACGGGAATGAGGGAGCCTTCGGGTGATTCTACGTCCAGACTTTGAGCTGTCCCAGCTGACACCAAATGGAACAGAGCTGAGCTGCCTTGCTCAGCCCAGACCATGTCATAAATGTGTGAGCAAAACAAAATATGGCCATTATTAAAGCTACTGTCTTCTACGGAAATTCGTTGCAATCACCTACCTCTCAGAACTGGGAGTATTCAATGAGATGCAGTTGGTGAGTTAAATTGGGAGAGAGAAGAACTCTCTCAGGAACCTTGCCCCACACTCCGGCATCCACAGTTTTTGTTTTTGTTTTTATCAATTTACTGAACACTTTTTTTAAAATGCTACAAGACAAATACTGGATTGTTATATTTTAAATGTTGGCGACTACAACAGAGCAGCAAGGAAAAGCAAAGCTCTACCTGCTCCCAGTGACCCTGGGCAGGACTGTGGGCTGGAGCAGAGCTGCACATCGTCAAAGTCACTTGTACGTCTTACCTTTCCGTAGCCTGAGTTTGCTTGAGCCTGGCCTAATTTCTTGGAAGGGCTCTGGGCCTAGGGGCCTGTACTCATTTCTGTAGCTGTCCTACTTTTGTTTTTCCTTCACAGAGCCATTGTCTGCTTTGAATACTAAGCCAGATATAAACTTTCAAAAATTGAAATCATTTTACGGATAATTGGAATGCAGCGCCTTGTGGATGTTAATAGTCTGAAAGTGAAGCTCAACCTTTCTGTCCACCTACCTCTCTGGTTGGATTAATTTTCCACTATCATTATGACCACTTGTGATAACCTGCAGAAGTTCAGAATTTAAATAAACTAATTAAATGAGGGGCTTAAGATCTCTGCAGAGCAAAGGCAAGCCCGAACTTCAAAACACGCTTTAAGAATCTCTGGAAGGTGTGTGGAGAGAGCCGCCCGCCAAGAGGCCTGCCGGGGGAGTGTGTGGGCCTCTGTGGTTCCCGCAGGGGCCGCACAGCAGCGTGTCTGTGCGCGGAGCCTGTCGGGTGGCAGAGGAGTCCCACTGCCTCTGCCTGTTAGTCAGGGAGTCCCTTCTAGTGAGAGTCAAGTTCAAGGTAATGCTTTGCAGGCTCCTGCCATGTGAGAGCCAGAGGTTCTGACAGGGTTAGCCTCACGTGCAACAAAGGGAGAGTGGAACCAAGACAGCTGCCCATGTTCCCAGGCCCTGGTACCCCCGAGGGAGCAGGGAGCCCGCCACTGGCAGGTGCTGGTGGAGCCCGGAGCAGGGAGCGTGCACTGCTCACCAGCCAGGCACCAGCTGACACTGGAGCTTGCTGAGGCTTGGCAGGAATGAGAACGCAAACACTCTCAGACACCCCGTCCCCTGCAAAGCCAAAGGTGACTGCAATAGTTCATCCTCCAAAACACTAGCCTGGTCACTAAGTCCGAGCTCAGGAAAGTAAATTGATTAAAATAGGCCTGCGAATAAGATCCCAAACTTGGTAGAAAAGCCGTCAAGAAAATGTGTGTGCCTAGTCTGGCGGGGAGGCCCCAGGATGCTTCGGTCAGGCTGTGTCTGTGCTGGCCCCCGTCTGGCCGTGCTGGTCAGCTGCAGACAGTTGGCTAGATGGGGTGACTCAGCAAGGGACAGTGTGTGGGGTGATGTCATGCCCAGCAAAGAAAATTACCTCTTGGCCCCAGCCAGCAGCATGTCCCGGGTTTCCGGGGCTCTCCCACCTCATGGCTTCTCCACCAAGTGCCCCGTGGCTGCAGCCCAAGGCACATGTCCGAGCATCGCTGTCTTGTACGAAGCAGCCAGTGCGGACACTCCCTCTCTGGTCACCTTCCAAGCCCTTCTCTCCCCATCCTTGTTTTGAACTTTGAGTAGCCTGATCCGGCGGGGATGAATTTGACATAGAAGGTAATTATAACGAAACATCACTCATTAGAAATTAAAAAGAATGGAATCTCCCCGCATGCCTGTCTTGGGCTCATTGCAGGCCATTTGCTGCAGGACCACAGCACAGGCTGCAAAGGGACATGCGTTTGTACTCTGTGTGCATGCATAGGGTCAGGGAAACGTATTTCTGAAGACCCCCAGTATACAGCACACAGTCACGGGTCACTTAGTGAAGCGGACATGCTCTCAGAAATGTGTCCTTAGGCAATTTCATTGTGAGAGCATCGTAGTGTGCGCTTACACAGACCTAGAGGGTACAGTCTAGCACACGCCAGGCTGTATGGGTAGCCTGTCGCTCCAGGCTGCACACCTGTGCAGCATGTTACTGTCCTGAATACTGTAGCCAGCTGCAACACAATGGTAAGGATTTGCGTATCTAAACATGTCTAAACATAGAAAAGGGACAGTTAAAATATGTTATAAAAGATAAAAAATGGTACACATGTATAGAGCACTTACCGTGAATGGAGCTTGCAAGACTCACCGGAGAAGTGCTCTGGACAACTCAGCGAGTGAGTAATGAGTGAACATGAAGGCCTAGGGCAATATTATACGCTACTGTAGACTTGATAAATACTCTACATTTCGGCTACCCTAAATTGATAAAAAATTTTTCTTTCTTCAACAATAAATCAATTTTAGCTTATTGAAATGTTTTTATTTTATAAACTTTTATTTTGTTAACTTTTTGACTCTTTTGCTTGCAGCAACACAATTTAAACACAAACACATTATACAACTGTACAAATATATTTTCTTTATAACCTTCTTCTATAAAACTTTTTCTATTTAAAATTTTTTTACTTTTTTGTTAAAATCTAAGACAAACACATACGTTAGCTAGGCCTGCATAAGGTCAGGATCATCAATACCACTGTCTTCACCTCCGCGTCTGGCCCCACCCGAAGGTCTGCAGGGGCAATAACACGCATGGAGCAGTCATCTCTTGTGATAACTCCGCCTTCTTCTGGATACCTCCTGAAGGACCTGCCTGAGGCTGTTCTACAGTTGACTTTTCTTTTCTTTTCTTTTTTTTTACAAGTAAAAGTATACCCTAAAATATCAATTAAAAGTATACTACATATAGTACACACATAAAACAGCATCATAGTTGTTTATTATTATTAACAAGTATTGTGTTTTTTTTTTTAATCTGCTTTGGAAAACTTCTCCTTTATCTTCACAGGGTAAAATCTCTCTAAATCATATCTTTGGTGAAAATTCATTTTTCTTTTCTTCTTGGTACATTTCTGGGCAGATCTGAAGTTTCCTCTAAAGCAGTTGCTTCTTCTTTTCTGCTTTTTTTTTGGTAATGGCAATGATACTTTCTTGATTTAGAGACTTCAAATGGTCTCTAAGTGCATGGGCTATTTCATCTTCACCAGTTAACTTAGCATATGTTTGGTTTCTTTCTTCTTCGAAAGTTTTAAAATAAATATTTAATTAGGCTACATCAATCGGTTTCTTTGAAATTTCTTTGAATCACCTTCTCGGAGCCTCTGTGTCCTGCAGCGTTCACTATTTCCAGTTCCACGTTCCCACTCTCCACTTCACCTTTCCTAGAACAGTAGCAGAAACACTCACATGCAGCAGATGTCTATCCAGAAGCTCAATCTAACTTTCTCTAGAGTTTTGGAACATTTTTATTGTAATAAATTCATTCACTCCCCATTTCTATCTCCCACTTCTGGTGAAAGCAGCCTTAGGCTTCTTGGAACATCAGATTTTCCCTTCAAAGCATCTTTTAACGCTGTCGGAAGTTGCTTTTCGCTCATCTGATGAATTTTGAAGGATGTTTCCATTGCAGCTACTTGAACTTGGATATGTTCTGATGCATCTTGTAAAGACAGAAACTTTCTTGTAATGCCAGGCATCGCTCAGCTTGCTCACAATAAGGAAAAGACTTGAACTTCATCTTCTGTTAGTCCCCTTCAAAAGGCATCTATGTTAACTCCAAGTAAACAGTTGGAAGTTTCTGGCTCTTATTGATGTTTCATGTGTTTGTGATAATTTCTTCTCTAGTCTGGTTTGCACTTAAGTGGACTAAAGACTTCTAAATATGTAATTTTTTCTTTTAAATTAATATATTTTACTTCTTAGAGCATTTTATAGAAAAAATGTACAGAAAGTATCGAGACTTTCCATAAACTCTATCCCTCCCATGCACACAAAATTTCTCTGTTATTAACATATTGCACTGGTGTGGTACACTTGTTACAACTGATGAACCAATGTTGATACATCATTATTAACTAAAGTTCATAGTTTACATTAGGGGTCACATCTCGGGGTTGTACATTCTGTAGATTTTGCCAAATGCATGTCATGTATCCACCATTACAGCATCACACAGAGTAGTCTATCTGCCCTAAAAAATCTTTTGTGATTCCTCTTTCATCCCTCCCTCCCCCAAAACCCCTTGTAACCACTCATCTTTTTACTATCTCCACAGTTTTCCCTTTTCCAGAATGTCATATAATTAGAATCATAAATTATGTAGCCTTTTTCATTTTGGTTTCATTCACGTAGAAATGCACTTAAGGTTCCTCCATGTCTTTTTGAGGCTTGACAACTCATTTCTACTCCATGCTGGATAATAACACAGTTCATTTATCCATTGACCTATTGAAAGACATCTTGGCTGCTTCCAAGTTTTAGCAAGTCTGAATAAAGCTGCTATAAACATTCATGTGCAGGTTTTTTGCAGAGACATACATTTTCAGCTCATTGAGGTACCAAATATGTTTTTAACCAATGTTAGGCTTCTCAAAAATTGGCTGTCTTTTAACCAGGATAAGAGACAGCCTAGTGGCTAGTTTGCTTCTACTCAAAGAAAGTATTCTCTTAATAATTAAAAAAGTCTCAAATATAAAAACTTTTTAAAAAAATTGACAGTACTAAAATAAGTATTTGACAGAATCATATTTTTATATTTGCCTGCCTAATTTAATTTATCTACAAGTCAAGGAGACAAAATATCAGTAATATTATAGAAGACATAAACAATGCTGTTATCAAGCTTGATTGAATAAGCGTCTTAAAAAAGAGCACATGGGACAAATACTCTTTGGATCACACACATGCACACATAAAATTAATTAAAAACTCTAAGAGAATAAACACACAAAATCACGACCCGGTTCCACTCTGGAGTAGGATCGGGACGTGTGGAATGGGAGGTGTGTGCAGGGAAAGGCACAACTCCAGATATTCTCCTGGTTTTTTAACTTGTCGTGTGGGTTTTAGTGTGTTCATTTTATCACAATATTTTATAATTTATGCATGCTACATACCTCATTTTGGATATGTGGCATATTAAAAAAAAGAAGAAAAACATGCTTGATGCTTGGAAAAGACATAGCTACTATCTGGCACGTAGTATTTCAAAAATGTCAGCCTCATATATTTAGCTACCAGATACCAAAGATTACTAGTAATATGTTGTCCTTGCTTCCAGAAAATGGCAGGCAGTTCAGGAAAGGGAACCTGAAGGCAATTCTGTGATCAAGTCTCTAAGTCTGATGTTTGTCATTTGTGCTATGCCTGCTGTCCTGTCTGCCAGGACACCTCTCTCTGTTGTGGCTGTGGGGGGCCTGGGGCACAGAGAGGTTTCAACAGGCTGCAGGTAAGACCAGGTACGGAGGGGCAAGAGCACGAAGGGCCCTGGGTGACCACTCGGGATCTTGGATTCTCTTCGGGATGAAAGGGAGCCTTTGCAAAACTTTAACAAAAGAATGACAGAATTGAGTTTGAAGATGGGAAACGTAACAGGCAGCAAAGTAGAGAATGAATTTGGAGGGGTGAGAACAGAAGATCATGGATAAATCATGGGGGCAATTGCAGTAATCTCTGAAAAATCTCAGAGCTCTAAGAGCGGGAAGAGGCAGGCAGCAAGCAGGCAGGGCTGCCGGCTGTGGGGTGGGGTGGGGGAATCCTGTAGACACTCGGGGAGTGAAGTCCCAAAGAGTTGGTTCTGGGAGTAGCAAGGGAAAGGCCTGCATGGTGTCTGAGCATTTGATTTGGGCAGCTGAGGAGTTGGAGGTGACACCCCGGGGATCGGCTATCTGAGACCGGGCTTGGCTGGGGACGGTGTAGGCCCTGGCAGGGCGAAGCAGGAGGCCCACCTTAGGGTGGAGTAAAGGGCGGAGGTCTGGCCTGCGGGGGTGGGGAAGCTGCCTGGGGCATGCCTACTGGACAACTCTCTCTCCCTACATCTGGGAGGCAGCCATTGGAGAAATGAAGGAGAATGGGGCTGGAGAAACGAACCAAGAACGCAGCCTGCTGGTCTCCAAGCCAGAGCTGACCCCCTCGGGTCTCTGCCCGCCACCCCCAGGCCACTGCTCCCACCTCTTACATAGGTGGGTTTTTGTTTTTTTACATGGCCGTACTTGATGTTTCAATAGACTGTATCTCTTATGAAACTAACACACTTTAAATTATTCTGCGCCTCAGTTTAATATTTCTGAAACTGCATCCTTGTCTTGAAAGAAAAATAGTGGCGAGCCATGGGGGTGACTCCTCCCTTCGGAAATGAAGATTCTCTCCACGTTTACTGAGCGATTGTCAAATGTGAAACAGGTAAACAAAGGGTCCAGGCCGCTGTAATATCAAAATACATCAAGTCAAACGGAGCAAAGAAGAAAACAAGCGAATCATTAAACCAAAGGAGGATTATTGGCGTAATGGAGTAAACTAGAGAGACGAGCAGTGATTTAAATCAACACCTGAAGATAAAAGCTCAAAGCACTTAAATGACAGTGCTCATCAATGTGGTAAACAGACGCCAACTTGTGGGAGTCTAACATCTTAACTCTCTTGGAAACAACCACCTCCTGCTTTTAAATCATCGAAAAGCCCTTCCATACTCCATTGCTCAAGAAACAGTATCTATTACATCTGGAATAAAATTCTGACGGAGACATGACGTCCCCTTGTTGGAGAGAGGTGAGCTTGCTCAGAAAGCAGGGCAGACGTCCTGAGTGACAGACGAGGGAGGTCAACGCTTAAACCCAGGGCCGTGGATTGTTTTGTACATTCCATGAAATCCTCACAGCTCCCTGGGTGGACGGGTGCTACCTATTTTACAAAGAAAGTAGAGATTTAGAAAAGTCAACGAAGGAACAAGACGGCTACGGATGAAGCCAGCCTGGAAGCGAGTGACTTGGTGTTTCTGCCCAGGCTCTGGGCATGGGGGCTGAGTTTCCTGACACCGGCGACGGCAGGCGCAGAGTGCGGCGGGTCTGCAGGGTAAAGACTGCGAATTAGATGACCGTCAGCTTAGGGGGCATCGGGAAGGGGGTGCTGAGACGGGCTCTGCTCACAGTAAACAGGGGACACAGGCTCAGAGCTGTTTCTGGAAAGTACATTTCATGTTTGCTTTTGTTTTTCGTGCAGAGACTGGGGACATGTGGCCTATGGTCTCCTGGCACGTGGCCAAGGGTCCGGCTGGCTCCCGGGCTCGGGTGCAGTCCCCAGGCTTGCGCGGTGGGCTGGAGGCCCCACCCCAGGAGCCAGGCGTGTCTTGCACTTGTGCCTCCCGCACCCACGGCTGCGCCTACCCAGTCTGCCATGAAAATTTCATGCCTCCAGGTGCTGCATGGATTATTCATGAAGGCTTCGGAGCTGTCGCCATGGGAGCCAATTGGCTGCGGCATTTTTAGCATATTAATGACCTCCCCTGATTTAGTGCAGGGCGGGGACACCACCTGGATCGCAGTCACTGGGCCGGCATCAGCTTTTCCATTTGCAGAGTATGTTGTTTGTTATTTCTTCCCAGACGGGCCCAGGAGTAATATTTACCTAATTGACTAATCCAAGCAAGCTGGAGGCCCTCTTGGTGCCTCAAAGGGCTCCAGCCCCCCTGGATGGCCTCTCTGTGGGGAGGTCGGTCTCAGGTCACAGTCTCCTATGCTCCTCTCTGCACCCCACCCGCTGGGCTGCCAGGCCAGGCGCCCCGAGCGGGGAGACATTACATCAGAATGACTGTGTAACCAAGACCAGATTCTGGTCAGGCCTGGGCTGCAGAGGTGGCGTCCCTGCGCCGGGGCAGAGGCTGGCGGATGCTGTGCAGCTGTCGGGTCTGGGGGTGGAAGGGATCCTCACAGAGCCTCTAGCCACACCTCCCACGTGGGTCGTGGAAAACGGACACTAATGCACCTCCATGGTCATTTAGAAATGCCTGAGAAATTGCAGAGCCCAGCACAGACAAGCTCTCAGTCTGGTGGGGGTGTCTGGGACGCGGCCAGCTAATTCCCACACCCTTGCCACCACATGTAGGTGACAGGGCACCAATGGAGCACCAAGGAGCACGTGGAGTTTGCATGGAGGGATCAAGGAAGCTGAGACAGCATTTATGCATTTAGATGCTTCCAGAAGGAAGAAGATGGACATTCTTAGCCAAAGAGAGGGTGAAGAGCCCCAAAGTGAAGCCTGCTGCTCTCAGGGTCCCAGCAGTGGGGTGGTGCAGCCAGGTCAGAGGACAAAGTGGCCAGGGCAGCCTTGGGCTGGGGGAGCAGGTCTGGGCCTTTTGTGAGGCTTTGCCTGACACAGAAGTCTGGTAGTATTTCAGCATGTTGTAAGGAAGTGTCACATTTTTGAGTCAGAAGGTGACATGTTTAGGTTTGCATTTCAGGAATGTAAGCCGCCGTGAAGGAGGCTGCACAGCCTGCTCCGAAGGAGCGAGTGGCAAACGTTAGCTTTCTGCTTAGCAAGGGTACCGCGGCCGGCACTCTATGCACCAAACCAAAAGGTGGAGACCTTTCTGGAAGCATTGCAGAGAGAGGAGGTGCATGAAGGCAGCTCGACCTATCTGCCATTCTGCAGTGCACAGAGGGGCTTGGGGTGCTGGGTGGCAGATACGGCAATGCTTAATCACGATGCCCCCAAATGCCAAGAGGAGAACAAAAACTGGGCAACACACACACACACACACACACAAAGCTGTCCCTCCTGTTGCCTGGGACATACTACACAAGCCCTCCGACGGGGACAGCAAGGTGGTGATGGGGGCTTCTCTCGGGAGGGAAGAGGAGCCCCCGCTTATCCAAGGGCTGTTGAGATCGCTGGAGATCTCGCAGATGCAAAGTGAGCATTTAGTGGAGAAAGAGGAGAGTGGAATAGTGTTGGCGATGGTTGAACCAGCCTGTTATTTTAAAAATATTTTATAGCAAATAAATGGATACGCATATTATAAATGAGCTGAAGATGCTACCATGCTTTTGATTCTGCTAAAGATAGACGTCTTTTGGGTGTTCATGTCACACAGAAAACTAAGTGTGGGGCTCAAAGTGTGCAAAGCACATGGCCTTTGCCTTGAGGGATTTCCAGGGCTCGACCTTTTGCACTACGTCTCACCTTGCTGTGGGCCTTAACAGGGCCCAGCACTGGGAACTATGTCACTGGGAATGTGCTCTGGACAGTTACTGCACAGGACACAAATATGAGCTTTGAGAATGATGAGTGGTTTTCAAACACTGCCTATCAAACTGTATATATATATATAGTACAAACACATTAAAATATGTAAATGGGGTAATTGTGTCTGTAAATAGATGACTTCAGGTTAGACTGAAGGGAAAGACCATGTGATGTCAGAGCTTTAATGCCCTTAAATAGGTAGACAAACTTTTTCTAAGCCATCACATATTCCGTAAAGGGGACAGGTCACATCCAGAGAGGCGGCTTGACTTGCTGGATCCCACCAGGAGACGGTGGTGAGGGACCAGTGGGCTGATGGGTTCACTCCTCTCTGACAATGGTCATGGTCACAGGGAACACACGTGCAAAGTTTGGCAGACACGCTTCCTTCTTGCTGGGACTTTACTCAAAAGGAAAGAAGGTGGATGAAGGATGGGGGATCTAGAGTGAGAAAACCATTGTGCATTGTCTTGATCCTAAAGCACTTTAGGCACTTGTCTAGCATCCAGCTCTGAAACCGGTTCAGGCCAGTGGCCTTGGGTCTTCCGTAAACCTCACAATGTGGCAGCTTTATAACATATCAGAAAAAGGGAAAAAAACCACAGATGTACCATCTTTCTCACAGCTGAGGATTGGTCTTGAAGTAAAGCTTTTAAGCCAATGGGGGAAAAAAATAATGAAATGTCCAAGTGCCTTGGCTCCGCCATCTGCCATGGCAGCCGTGGGGGGCCGTGCTTCCTCCAAAACCATCACCCACCCCCCTACCCAAGCTGTGCAGCCTCATAGCTGTTGAGCTCAGTGTTACAGCTCCACTTCAGGTAGGGTGAGTTTTGCCATTATTTTAATAAAGCAATTTGGAGAAGATATAGGCACAAAGGCAACATCTATATGGTAAATATATACATATGTAATTAGATGGCTGCAAAATTATATAGGGTGGTGTTTAAAGAAGCAAAGAGTTCAAAATCGAAATGGAAGCCTGGTAAATAACCCATTATGCCCAAAGAAATCCTGATTGCCTATTCATAGCTGAAATTTACATGAACCCTTGTTCATTAAAGAATGAATAGCTGCTAATTTACAGCATTGCCAAAGCAAAGTTCAGATGACAGAATTAAAAAAAAAAAATCCTCTCAAATCAGAAATCTACCAGCTGTCCCACATAGATTAAACACCGCTGCAACTTTCCTAATATACTGGGGACCCTATTTTTAAATTCTACTATCTAATTAAAATACCAAGGAGGAAAAAGGATGCAGATTGCAGAAATCAAAATTTAATAATAAAAAAGAAAATGGGAGGGAGAAAATCAATCCATTTGTTAAAGCAATTTGTTAAAATGCTTTCTTCTGAGCATTTTTTTTTCCAACTGAAGGAGCTACCTGAGCAATTTCGAGGGAATGGGCAAGGGCTCCGGTTCAGATCTATCTGGTAGGAGGTTAAAGCAGGGGATGGGCGGGTGGCAGGGCTCGAGTGATGAAGCAGATTCTTGCCCCTGTGCAACCAGCATCCGTCTAGCAAGGCGGATAGAGCGGGGAGACGGGTGTTGTGAGGATGCAGTGTGTGCGAGAACACACCTCGGCACCAGGCCTAGAATCTCTGCTGTGAGACTCCGCAGGTGAAAGGTGCTGTCGCTCTTAGGTGATAATGAGCAACTCTTCCTTTCGACTGATGAGGAAACCGAGGGAGGCAGGGAGATACCAGTGTCAAGCTAGAACCTGATGATTCTCAGACGTTTGCACTTTATTTATACATAGTAAACTGTTCACACCTTATCATTCAAAGATTAAAGGACCAGGAATGCACACCCTGCCCTCCACCACCACACACACAACTTACCCTTAATACTGTGAGCGGAAGCAATATGACCTTGTGGAAAGATAACCCTGTCCTGCTTTTCTGCAGGTCAGAAAATATACATGGGACTATATAACAAAAAGCTTTAAACAATACACATTTACTCAAGCATTCCTTATAAAGATACTGTAGAAAATAATCAGGCACAAAAACCGCGGAGATGTGTGCACAAAAATGTTCATAACACTAAAAATTGGAAGTGATCTGCTTGTCCAAAAATAAAGACTCAGTGAATTAAATTTTAGAAATACCATAATTTATGCACTCTGGGTTATTTTCCTGCAACACTGCATTTTGTGCTTAAAAGAGTGAGCTCTGAAGTTTGCTAGGAGTCAAACCCTGGCTCTGAAATTTACTCCTTAGGTCCTGGATAAGTCTCTCAATATTTCTCTCCCTTGGTATCCTCATTTGTACAGTGGGGAAATAATATTACCTGCTTCAGAGGATTGCCATGAGGATTAAATGTATCAATGCTTCTTTAATGTAAAATGTTAGAGATTATATTTTGCTACATATTGTGTTCAAAATGGTATTATATTTAAGTATTTTTATTATTATCATGTAGCATCTAACATGAATGATATTGTCAGAGAACATTTCATGTTTAATAGTGTTTCAAGTGAAAGAAAACTAAGGTTATAGACCAAGATGTAAAAAATTGATTATTTCTCTTTATTCTTATCTATATTTTCTATTTACACATAATTCATTTGTTTTATCCACATAATTAAGTAGTTTTAGGAAGCCTACATATGCTTTCAATAGTCTGCTATATGGGAAAAGAGGACACCAAAGTTCGTAGGGTAGTAATACTTGTGCTGTGTAGTAGTTAAGAGCTTGCATTGCGGTGTTAGCCATAGTGTGTATCCGTGCTATGCTAAACACTTATTTGCAAATCCTTAGGCAGGTTATTTAACTTCTTTAAATCTCAGTAGTATAGTGACAATAGAATTGTTTGTAAATTAAATGAGATAATCCAAGAGAAACATTTAGCCTAATACCAAACAGGAAATATATGCTCAATAAAAATGTTAGCTAGCATTACTGTTTGATACATGTCAGCAATTATCAACACTAGATATTGGAATGAGCCACACACACATATTACTAGATTGAGCTACACAACGTCTAGAACATGTGAAAATTAAGTGCGGCAGATCAGGGACAAGCATGGGTACCCCACTCAGCTGCCAATATGCCATGGAAATGGTTAGACCTACCTCATAAGCTAAAATCTGCAGAGTCTGAGAAATTATATGTTTCAGAGAAAGTAATTTTATTGTTTTCAATTCTCAATTCTCCATAGGAAAATATAATCTTTGTCAGAATGGTAAATAAAAATTTGGAAACACATGAGTACTTCTTCATTACAGATGCCCTTGTTCTTTGTTCATTTTGTTTTCAGTGCACTAAATACAAATAAAATCACTGACCACCTAAACTAGCAAATTTTCTCATCTAAACTTACTTTAAAAGGCAGCGAAATGAATAAATAAGTGGATGAATACATAAGTAAATGAGTGGATGAATACATAAGTAAATGAAAAGGATTATTAGATATTTAGAGGATAGACAGAAATTAGCTATATGATAAGGTAAATATAACAAATATTGATTGTAGATTAAAGATGGAGTATGGTTATTCACTGTACAGTTATTTTTTGTTCATAATTCAATGCTGGGAAAACATAAGACAGAAATTCATGAAATGCATGCATTGCACTCATGACCAAATCTGGGAGTCTGAAGTCAATGCTTCTCCGGCGAGAAGCGCAGCTGTGCACCCCACGCATGGCCGTTTCTCACGCATTAGTATGCCGCGGGCGTCCTCTTCCTCTGCGTGGTGGATGCGGTGTGAGGCTTTGGCTTGGTGAACATTGCAATGATTCTTCCTGCAGCAGATTCTCCGCGTCAACCTGAAAGATAAATGAAACGGAGCAGGCTTGGATTTTAATTAAAAAAAGAACTCATTGTTTTAGGGTCTTTATTTCTTCCCTGCCACCCAATTGACTTGTATTTACCTTTCAATTGACCTTTAAAAAGATTTTTTTTTCTGCTTTTTAAATTTTAATATTTCAAGGGGAATCCGTGCTGATTCTTGCAGCCAGGACCTGGTACTGCCGGTCTCTGAGTGGCTCCCTGGGATGCATTGTTCTTCAGAGGTACTCTCAGGGATGCATCCCCTATGCAGAGTGGAACCCTCCTTAGGCAAGGGTGGACAAGCAGCCATTTATTAATCTTACCTTTCTGAATATCCGTCCTCAAACACACACACACACACACACACACACACACACACACTCAATCCATGGTTGTTTTAGTTATGCAGCTTTGATTTTGCCTGATCACCATGGTCAGTTTGTTAAGAAGAAATGGCCAAACCTTAACATAGTGCCCACTATGTTAATGGAGAAATGACCTGAATATCACTCTTTAACAAATAAAGAACTCACTAGTCTGGAAAAGCAGGCAAGACAGAGGGCTTGTGTTGCTCGTGCTTTGCTCCCCTCCTCTCACTGGTGTTGGGACCAGCGTGGAGAGATGATGGCACATGGTGATTCAGGGGGTCTCTTGGAGGGAATGTGGACAGTGGCGCTGAGGGACTCCCCACTTCGATTGTGATGTGTGGCAGGTGTACTTAGAGAAAATCCAAGTGTTCCTTTGTATCAAAGAAAACAAGAGAGCTTGGCATTAACGAAAGTTCCCTCCTCTCTACCTCTTAAATGTATGCTTTCTCTGAGAACATACCTTTTCCATATAAATGACATTTTACTACATGACTCAGAATATCCTTGAAGATGTTATTACCATTCAAAAATATGGCTTTTGATTTTTTTCACACTAGATGGGTTATGCTTAGGAAAAATTAGGACATTAGGAAGCTATATCTCATGTTGAGAAACGAGTTAATAATTATTATACATAAGCATTTCCTAGGTAAATGGATAAACTGATAAACTGTAAAGATGATACATATTCATAAAGGATCCAAAATAATGACATCACATGCCGCTAAGACCTGAAACCAGAAAAAATGAGCGGAAGTGGAGCGGCCAGCCTCCTTCAGAAGGATGCGGCCATGGCTGTCACGGCCCCCGTCTCCTGTGTCCAGTGCACAGTGTCCCCCACTTCCAGCGTCGTCGCTTTGGGGTGTCATCATGCTCACCCCAAGACCCCAAGGAAAGGATCTGCATCTATCTGGAAAGTAGGTGATCATCAGAGACAGAGAAGAGCTTAGGGAGGTGCCCCGGCTCTGTTTTCATGGAGGATTTGTTGGGGAAAACACATCAGTCATTTTACTAGAGAGCATTTACTCTAAAGGGTAGAGGAGTGCGAAGGCGGAAGGAAACAGTAAGATGATAACCTACTGTTGTTAGCTGCTCAGCATTTAGGGCTGTGGGACAAAATGTGACGAGCTGAAGGTCCTTCTTACCTAGAAGCTTGCAGAGGTGCCCCCGTGGAGCTGAGAGTCACACTCCTGAGGGGCGGGCACTCTCCAGTTGTGTCTGCAGGTGTAGAAACTGGCGCCGATCACCATGGGAGCAAACTGCTTCTTTAGGAGTGAGGAACTTCTGCAGGAGCGACTTGGACAGGAGGAACGAGCCAACAGGAAGAAGCGAATCTCTCCTTCTCCCGCCTGTTCTTCCCTCACGCTCTAACTCTCCATAAGGACACAGCCCAGCAGGAAGCCAACTGCGCAATTCGGTTTTCAGAGTTCCAGTCCCCGAGTCACAGGACGGAATGTAGAAGGGGGAGTTCGACTCTGGGAGACCCCAGCTCTGAAAAATGCCACTGACAGGAGAACATCATGATTCCACCTTTCATTTGCCACAATGAGTCACATGGCCACAGCGAGGTGCAAGAGGAGCAGAAGCCAGATTCTGGTGGGGAGTAACGGAGTGAGCTGCCCTAGTTAGGACCTCAACATGAACCTCAGCCCGAGAACGTGGGCAGCATCGACCCTCTGCTTTTCCCTGATAAACCCTTTTGGTTCAGTCGTCCTGCCTATCTGAGCCACTGGGAATAACCGGTTTGAATGGAGTCACATGAATGAGGGAAATACTCATGAATGAATAATAAGTCTGGCCTTCTGTATTTATAAGAAGGCCATTTATTTCTCTCAATTATTCACTTGCATTCTTAAGTATTTTTTTTTTCAAAGAGCCAATAGGTTATAGTTCCAAACGAAGTTATAAATTCTTTTAAGGTCGGAGACAAATAGTATTAATATAAATTGTATGCTGAGCCATAAGATATCACCAGTAGAGAAGATTCACACACAAAATAAATGAAATATGTTAACAGGCCAGGTGAGTAATGTAAATAAATAATGCTACTCAGGTGTAAACAATAAAAAGTGGGTTGTGGTAAATGGGAAAGTTTTTTTTTTTTTCTCTTGTATACTTGCTGTCCAAATAAAATACCTTCCAGCTTAAAAAAAATTAGCCTACAGGCTGCCTATAGGTAATTACACATTCTAGAATAAATCCTCATTTTATAGTTGGAGAAATGGGCCTGGGGAGATTAGGTGATTTCTTATCCATTAAACAAATTGATAACACATCTCTGGACAAAAGTTACCGACTCCCTGGGTGAGATCACGTTCCAGACACTTCACACAAACAGACGTGATGGGGCCTCATCCACCACCACGATCGGTGTTTCTCACTGCTGCTCTCGACCTCTGATAAACATAAATATATTCAAAAACACGTCTCACTCTTTGCATCTTACTGGTTGTATCGCAACCCTTCACCGTAGTAGGTGCTTACCACTCAGAATACCAGTAAAAATATTCCATGGGACCCTATTTATTTTCAGGTTCTTCAAACAATATTGTAAGTCATTTTACGAATAATTTATAGAAGAAAGAAGACATAGTGAAAATCAACCTCACTAGAAATTTTAATAAGAATTTAAACATAGCAAACCTGAAATTTTATTCCACCTTTTCTTGGTTTAAAAAAATATATATGTATACACACATACACACACACACACACACATATGTATAGTCAACCCTTTGTAATCATGGGTTCCAATCATGGATTAAATCAACTTTCAATAGAAAATATTTGAGAAAAAAATTAAAAATAATAATACAACAATAAAAATAATACAAGTAAAAATATTATACAACTATTTACATTATATTAAGTAGTATAAGTAATCTAGAGGTGACTTAAATTATACAGGAGGATGTGCATAGGCTATATGCAAATTCTATGCTATTTTATATAAGGGACTTGAGCATCCTTGGATTTTGGTATTTAAGTGGGATCTTGGAACTGATCATCCACAAGTATCAAGGGACAACTGTGTATGTGTGTATGTACCCTCACTGATGAGTAATAATGACATAGTTCCTAAGAAGGTAAAATATTTAAGAATAGGGAAAATAAGAACACTGAGATTTCACAATTTATCTTAGATTTATAAAGGTATCAAATGAACCCAAATATTACTATTTCAAAATAGAAAATGTTTCATTCTAATTTTTTGAAAAACAACATGAATTTTCATTGTATCCTAAGAACAGTTAAAAGTTAGAAAATATCAATTCTTACAAAGAGTTCCAAATATAAATGAAACACTCTAAAATCGAGTCTAAAGGGCTCTGATAGCATGCCATGCATTAATAATTGCACTTTTTTCTGAATATTGATGTATATAATTAGATAGCACACTTTGCAAAAATGATAACAAACTTCCCCCCAAAGCAAACTGATGTTAAGAGCCATATATTTGTTTTAATCGATAACAAAGCTTCTAGGGATTAAGCAGAAAAGTCCTACTAGTAATTTTTTCTTGCATTATTTCATTTTATGCCTTAGGGTGGGACCTGAGAGAAAACAGATGCAGATGCCATTTAAAGGGTACTGGCTCTGAAGTAGGAAAAAAAATACTGCAAATTGGTCTCACCCTGCAGGAAATCCAGCTAAGATCCTGAAGAATACTTCAGGGCAACAGTTTCACATAATTCATCACTTGTGTGAGTTTGAACTGAAATACAACAAAACATTAATAGCACTTTAAAATATAATCACTTATGCTACATAAGATTCTATTTTAATGTGACTTCTAGTCATACAGGGTGGGTTATGTGGCTAAATATTCTAAAAGAAAATAATAGTAGTTTCTTAAAAAGGCAAACCTTAATACTAATTTTCTTGTGTGTATTAAAATATCTGTGCCTTTTATGTTTGGAGATCTTTTTACTGATATTGGTAACTAGCAGTCTCTTCTACTACTAACATACAAAGTTCAATTACTATTGTCATACCAGAAATTTCTTTCAGTGCAAATCTGTGATGGACAATAAAAATGGACAAACATTTGCTTTATTATATCTCAAATCTTTCTGTAGATGTTTTGGTCTGTTGTATTTGTGAGTAACAGATATTTTACAGTTCTTTTGAAGCAAAGCTATTCAGATTATAATCCACTTAGATTTTTTTTTCTATTAATAGTGGACCTATTTTCTTAGGCAAAAGTTCTGCTATTTGTTAAGTATGTTATTTTTTATTATTAAAGACAATGCTATAGATGATATTTTATATGTATGTATTCATTTTGTAGATATATAAAATTTGCAAAATTCAAAAGATATTTGAGACAACTTATGTTAAAATATATGTGCAACAGTAAGATTTTTGAAAAATTAAATTTTACTTAGATTTACTTCAGGTAAAAGATGATAGAATAAAAGTAAATAATTAACCCTACTGCTTCTAAAATCCCCTTAAAATGTCAACAAAGGCATTATTTTCAAAATAGAGATACACAAAGACAAAAAGTTTAATAAAGGAGACAAATATAAAATTTTAGAAGCTAAAGAAGATGAATATGTGATAATTGTCTTATCCCACCTGTATGTAAAGGTGCTCTTGGAAATGAAAATCATATTAAAGAAATATAAAATCTCAAGAGAAGTATTTAAAGATCAAGTTAACAAACTGTCCTATAATGAGAAGGACAATAAGATGAAAACAGGTGAGGAAGAATACAAGAATTCGAGGGCAAAGCGGGGAGTTAGTATCCAAATGACAGAGTTCTAGAGAGAGAGAATGAAGAAAGTAGAGGAAACCATCAATAAAATAATCAAAAAATAATAAGACAGTTTTCTAGAATGGAAAGAGTTTCTAGCTTTAAGAGCCTATCATATGTACAATAAGATAAATGAGAATATACTTAATGAAGTTATATCCTTGAGAACTTAGTTAACCCTGAACATAAAAAGAAAATTATATAAATTACTAAAGGAAAAAAAAGTTTAGGTTTAAAGAATCAGATTGGTTTTAGCCATCTCTCCAGCAATGGGAAAACTAAAATACTACAAGGGTTTTAGAAGAGAGTTTTAAAAATTCTAGACATCCTAGCACAGTGACTCACCCCTAAAGTCCCACCTAACACTTTGGGAGGCCATAGCAGGAGGATACCTTGAGGCCGGGAGTTCCACACCAGCCTGGCAACATAGCAAGACCCTGTCTCTACAGAAAATTAAAAAAAAAAAAAACTAGCTAGGTGTGGTGGCACACACCTGTAGTCCTCACTACTTGGGAGGCTGAGCCAGGACGATCACCTGAGCCCAGGAGTTTGAAGTTCCAGTGAGCTACAGTGATGTCATTGTACTCTAGCCTGGGTGACAAAGTGAGACCATGTCTCAAAAAATACATACATACATGAATACATAATAAAAATTCCAAAGAGTTTTGATGATTCTTTTAAGAAGATAAAGTTAATATAGTATCCGATATGTTAGAGATTTAGACATTGGGAGAGTTGGACTTTGAATTTATAATAAGTACATAGAAAATTAAGCAAAGAAGCAAGACAATTATTATTAATTACCAGGGAAAACAATTTAAAAACTGTGCAGCCAATGAAAAGCAAATGGAGGCTATCACATTGCTTAGCTGTGAAGAGCGTTCAAACTGGCAGTGTGAATACTGAATACTGACCCAGAAGCATCATGCTATTAATATATTGGTAGGATGGGGAGATGGGAAGGGTGCTTGCTCATGATGATGGTAGGTGAGGGTGGGTGAGCAGGTAAATGAGAGCTAATTCCTCATCTTTGAATTTGGGATACTAGTTAGCAATGGTAAAACCTGAAAATTAAAAAAATTGCAATAGAAACATTATTTAGAGATACAGAATTAAATCACAAAAGCATGACCTAAAATATTTGAAAGCTGTTCTGGACAAAAAATATGTTGGTTCAGAAACTCGGTGTGGTGCTATCTACTGTTAGAGAATTCTGCCTATTGCATTACAATTTTACTAATCATCCCTGAGGTACTCCAATTTTCTCCATAATGAGCCAATATTCTTTATAGTCAGTGGTTTGCATTTTTGGATATAAGCAAGTTTTTCTTCTCATTGAAGATAGTATTTTTTTTTTCTGTCAGTGTTTTAGAAAATTTCATTGGGCTGCAAGGAGAATGGAGTAGAAACCATCATTCTATAAGCCTAAATTGGAAGTTTTTTAATAATGATTATTTTCTGTATTGGTTCATGATAATGCTGAAGGCTGTCACTATGAAGGGTAATACTAGGTAAACAATAGGGCCCTGGTAGTCAAAGCCATAGTTTAGTTTCTGAGTTGCTCCTCTAACAATAATCTTTCAAGTACAACACGTTGGATAAGAAGGTTATGAAATATGTCTTAATCTTGTAACTGAAATTAAAAAACAACATGATAGCTAAAATGAAATATAGATACGGTTCATAACCTGAGAGTTTTATATGAATATTTGTCTACAAATTATAAATAATACTAGGCAGGTACTCCAAACATTATTTTAATTAAGAAGGACAAGTATGTTTCAAACTGTATCTTGATACTGAGTGATTCATAGTGGACACCTGGAATTAGTTGATAGAACACATATTTAGGCTATATATGGGCTCCATAATCAATTACTGATGTCTGCCATGGCCACGGAATGAACAAAAGTCATGTTGTCACGGATCCTGGCTGAGTTTCTGTAAAATTTTTGAAAGTAAACCCTGACTGATAATAAATACTCACAGAGGCATAAAAAGAATATGCTTTAGTGCTGTAATGTAGGAAAAAATGATACATACTTGTTACAATGTTCTTTTAGTCGTATTTTCTACTTCAGATTCAGTATATGACACAACTTTAAAAACACATTGGCATCTCATGTTAATAACTTGAAAAATAGTATACACAAAATTAAGATATTTAAAAACAAATTGCTCTTGCAGATTTTCATTTAGATTATATATTGTAGTATTAATCGTTTTGACATTATCATTTGAAATGATCAAGTATATATAAATGTTTTAGATAAGATTTGCTATATTTGATATATTTCAACACAGTAAGACATGTTCAGTATTTTTAAAAATGAAAAAACATAAGAAAAGTGAGAAGCTAGAAATAATTACTGTTAAATCCTTAGAAAATTGCTTTTAATTTTTATTAAATTGTATTATTCAATTGTATTTTATTAAATTGTATTATTCTCATACAATTTTGTTTATTTAAAAAATATTTCTAATTGCTTTATCCTATTTCTTTGTGTGTTCACATTAGTATACAACACATTTTTATTTAACTGCTTTTCATTGGATTTTGGACTATTTTCAAATTGTTATATATAATTCTGTAGTCAACAGCTTACAATAAGATATTTAGTTATCAAGTTGGTTATTGTTAAAAATAATTGCAAGTCTAAATACTCTTTAGAGGGTTAAATACAATTTTATATGTTGTTGAATTCAATTTGCTAGTATATTGTGGAAGAATTTGGGCATTAATGTTTTTGAGGAATATTAGCCTCTGGTTTCTTTCTTTTTCTTTTTTCCCCTTGTAATGTCTGCAGAGCGTCTGGTTTTGGTATCGGGTTATGCCGGTCTCATACAATGATTTAATGAGGAAGTTTCCTTCCCATAAATTTTGTGAACGTGTTTGTATAGAATTTGAAATATTTTTGTTTTCTTATTTTAATGTTTGCTAGAATCCATCATTGAAGATTAAAAGTGTATTTTGTTGGAAATTATTTAATTACAAATCCAAATCTTTAATAGACACAGAACTATTCAGACTAGATATTTCTTCTTGAAGACGTTTGGTAGTTTGTGTATTTTATGGAAGTTCATCTTTTCTCTAAATTGGTAAATTTATAGGCCTAAAGTAATTTTTAATATTCTTTTATTGTCTGTAGAGGTATGTACTCTTTCACTCCATGTGTTTATAAGCGTGGCCTCTTTCTTTCTTTCTTTCTCTGGTAAGCCTCACAGAGATAAGTCAATTTTACTGATTTTTATTCAGAGAACAATGGTTTGGCCTCATGGGTTTTCTGTGTTGTTTTTCTATTCTCAATTAGATTGATTTCTGCTCTTTATTATTCTTCCTGCTGATTAATATGGGTTTGATTCCCTCCTATTTTTCTAGTTTATTAAGGTAGAAGCATAGATCACTGTTTTGGTGTCTTACTTCTTTTCTAACCACACATTTAATTCTACACATTTCCTTCTATGCACTCTGTTGGAAGCATTCCACAAAATTTGACATTTTGTCTTCTCATTTTATTTCAACTCAAAATATTGTTTGATTTCCTTCATGACTTGCTCTTTATACAGGGGTTATTTTTCAATGTGACATTTGATTTCTAAATATTTGGAGATTTTCTAGGTATATTTCTGTTATTGAGTTCTAGTTTAGTTTCATTATATTCAGTGAATATACTTTCTATAATTTTAATTCTTCTAAATTTGATAATACTTGTTTTTTACCCTAGAATATGGTTCATTTTGGTGAATATTTTACATGTACTTGAGAAGAGTGTGATGGTGGTGGAGTGCTTTCCGACTTGCTCAAGTTCATTGATGGTGTTTTTCAGAGCTTCCAGATCATCAGTCATTTTATTCTACTTTGCCTACTGACAGCTATAGAAAAAGAGGTATTTGTATTTCCAAGTAAAATCATCTGTTTGTTAATTTTTGCTTCCAGTAATTGTGTCGAATGCATTTTGAAGCTCTCCTGTTAAGTGAATATGCATTCAGGGTTGTTACATCTTTGTGGTGGTTTAACACTTTTATCATCATTCAAGTTTCCTCTTCATCCCGGATAATATTGTGCTAAATTCTATTTTATTAGTAAAGTTTTAAATTTTAGAACAGCTTTAGGTTTACAGAAAAATGTCACAGATCAGAGTTTCTGTATACCCTACACCCAGGTTTACCTGTTATTAACACCTTTCGTTAAGTATGATGCATTTGTCACTAGTAAGGAACTATTTTTTGATACTATTGATATTTTTAACAAAAGTATTTATTTTACTCACATTTCCTTTGTTTTCACCTAACGTCCTTTTTCTGTCCCAGGCACTTTCCAGGGTGTGACATTACATTTCATTGTCATGTTTCCTGACCTAAGCTTCTCCTGGCTGTGGCAATTTCTCAGACCCTTTTTTTAAAAAAATGAACTTGACGGTTTTGAGAAATACTGGTCAGGTATTTGCAGAATGTCCCTCAGAATTTATCTGATTTTTTTCATTATTAGACCGGACTTATGAGTGTTGAGGAGGAAGAACATACAATAAAATGCTATTCTTACCACATACTCCTGAGAGTCTATCCCATCCACAGGATCAGCCCCTCCACATCCAGGGAATGCATCTTCTAAGATTCCAGCTCTTTCGACTTTGTTGTTAACCGGGATCTCCTGCCTGCGGGAGAGTCTGCAGTGCTCCTCACCGCACAGGTCCCGTGGCTCTGCCCGTGCTGCCGGACACGCGTCAGTGACGCAGCCCACAGTCAGGGTGTGGGGAGTGATGCTCCACTTTCTCAGGAGTGGAGTATTTACAACACTTCTTTGAAATTTTCATGCATGGGAAATCTATCTATTCTACAAAATTTATTTATTCAGTCATTTACTTCTAATAGCATGGAATCACAGATACCTATTTCATACATTGATTTATCATCTTTTACTTATTTAGTTGCTCAAATGTTTCCAGATACAACTACTATGAACATTTTCAGTTGGCTCCTGTGTCCTTTTAACATACATCCATCATTGTGTGTGTGTGTGTGTGTGTATGTGTGTGTGTGTGTGTATGTGTGTGTGTGTTTTAACACATATTACTACTTACTTTCTGGCTCTACAGATACTCCAGGCTCATCTTGTATATTTCCCTGCTTCAGTCCTAGAATGAGCCATTTCTTCAAGGAGTCCGACTTTCTTTTATTGGAGAAGGGTATTACTACCCAAGATCTAGGCCCTAGGTGTGTGTGCTCAGTGCTACTGGGATGTCGTTACTTTTAGGGCCTCTCAGTAGAACAAGATAACATGTGTGTGTAATAACCCGTTAGCTTTTGTATCAAATATTTTTTATCATTTTACTTTTAATTTTCTGTATTTTATTTAAAATTGGTTTCTTCTTTGATTTTTTTAGATTCCATATAAAAGTGAGATCATGCAATATTTGTCTTCTATAGTTAGCTTATTTCCCTTACCATAATATCCTCCAGATTCATCCATGTTTTTGAAAATTGAGGGATATCCTTCTTTTTAAGACTGAATAATATTCCATTGTGTGTGTGTGTGTGTGTGTGTGTTTACTCACCTGGCTATTGTGAATAATTCTGCAATGAGCAAGGGAATGAAGATATTTCTTTGAGATGGTAATTTTCAAGTTCGTTGACTCTTTCCTCATCTATGTCAAGTTCAATGGTGAGTGTGTCAAAATAATTCTTCATCTTCTACAATGATTTTAATTTCCAGGATTTCCATTTGTTTGGCTTCTATAATTTTTATCTCTCTGATAAGATTACCAATCTTATCGTGCATGTTTTCCACTTCTTCTAGGATTTAAATATTAGTCATATTCATTTAAAATATTAGTCATATTCATTTTACATTTTACATTTTCTCTGTGATTGTTTCAACATTACTGTCAAATAATAGTCTGGCTCTGGTAATTGCTTTGTTCCTTGGCAGTATACTATTTTTACACACCTTTTTTGTATGTCTCATAGTTTTTGTTCAAGGCAGATATCTTTTGTAGCACAACAGAGACTGAAGGAAATACTTTTTGTGCCTATAAATTGTCATGCCTCATTTTTGTCCAGGCGTCAAATGTGGAGTTGGAGCCCATCTATCTAATCTGGACTTGTGTTGCTTTTATTTCAGTTATCACTGTGGCTACTCTCAGGGTACGATGGGCCTCAGCTTCCCCTGGAATTACTTAGTGTTTGGGGTAGGATATGATTGTCAGAAGGTTTTTCTCAGTGCCTGCCCCACCGCTGGCTTTAGGTCTTCCCTTGACACCTGCAGCTGGGAGATGGTCTGCTGCCATCAGGACTCCGCACCGGCCAGCTGGGTTGGCTGGGGCTGTTCTTCAGTTTCTGTTTCAGCTTCAGTCTTAGGCAGGAGCTGGGCACCCAGCTCAGAGCTCGGGCCCTCTCTTGAATTTTGTCCCCAGCCAGG
The DNA here is from genome assembly GCA_008086735.1 of Cheirogaleus medius. Lineage (NCBI taxonomy): Eukaryota > Metazoa > Chordata > Mammalia > Primates > Cheirogaleidae > Cheirogaleus > Cheirogaleus medius. The sequence continues at coordinate 171,566,512 of VBSM01002608.1, forward strand.
GAACTTCTCAGGGCTCAGGTCCAGGACACCTTCTTGTCTCTCTTCCAAATGAGAGTTTTCGTCTGTTCTTATCACATGTATCTCCACATTTTTTCTACATGTGATTTTAAATACCTTTTAAAAGCTTCAAAGTGGGCATGGAAGTAGAACAGGAAAATTAATTTATAAATAAAAATTTGTTCAAAATTGGCCTTTAAAAGATTTTAATGATTATTGATATTTAGGATTTTGAGACTGAAAAATGAAACATCTTCCATAGTGTTTCCAGTTGGGACTCTATTCATTAAGCTTATTTGAAATTAATAACCTCATGCTGCAGAATATCACAAAACACTAATGAACTATAGTGAGCACAGTACCTATCTCTCCTAACAGGTGAACAGGGCAGCAGAACACCATGGATATAAACAGAGTAAGAACCATTTTCATTTCAGGTGACCTTCATGAATTGTCTGCAAAATTCCCCAGAATGTCTTCTATGCTTTCATACTTCATGGGAGGTGGCTTCATTTTCAAATGTATTTGATGGAATTTTATACATTTTTGATTCTGTGATTGAACATAAAACATTGACAAAACAGTATGATCCTTCAGAACTGAGCAGATGTTGGACAATACCTCGCAGAGGAGGGACATTTGATTATTCCGTTACCAACTTTTACCATCTGCAGTAGCAGCAAAGCTATCTCACCTTCTCATCCTGTAACTATTGTGGAAACAACATTGAGAAGATAAGAATTATTACGTGGAATCAGATAGATGAAAATTTAAAATACCCCAAATAGCTCAATCTACCTAAAATATTCAATAGCTGTTATATTTAATAAAGCATCTGGAACCACAATCTTTTCCCCAAAGACCAACAACCGGACAATTCTTCAAACACATCAGAACCTAAAAATCCATGGAGCTTTCACGTCCTCATAGTTCCTCACCTCCTCGAAGCCTTCATTCCTCGGTTACCCAGCTTCAGTTCTAAGGTTCATCATTATAATCGTGTCCTTGCACCCCTCTTCCTTCCCTCCAATTTTCTTAGACCCCCGCCTGGGTTAAGTCCCACTCTCGGTGTAGCTGAGTGGTCAAGAGAAACGAACGGCTGAGAAGGCTGGTCCCACGTCAGTGCCTCTTATTTAACTGAATCCCTGGGATCTCTGCTGGTTCTCACGGCGCTTTCCTAACCCACTCTCTCTCCTACTATCCCACTCTTTTAGATGTGCAGCGTCAACCTTTCCCTTTCCCAAACCTTCCACGCAGTTTGCAGTCCTCATCTCCCATGACGTGGACACGGTTTATCACAACGTCTCCAAGACCACTTTCCCCTGGCTTCCAGGACGTTCTTCCTTCGCTTTTCTTCTACGTTCCTGGCTGCACCTTCTTCATTTTCTTTGAAGGTTTGTTTCTATCCCATCTCTAAATGCTAGAATATCCTACATTTTATTTTTTTTTCTCATTTTTATCCACACTAACACTCAAGGAAACCTCAGTCAGTCTCTCTGAACATCATCTGTAGGCTGACAAAACCTGAACTAATATCTACATCCCAGACATCATCTCCAAATTTCAGAGTCATGTAAGTGACCACCTTCTTAACATTCTACCTGGATGTCTAATACATATGGGAAATTGCAGAATTTAATTTTGGACATATTAACTTACTTTCCACTAACAAACAGTAGCGACAACCTCTAACTCCAAAAATAAATAGATAAATAAATAAATAAATAAAAACACCACCAGCCACTCAGCCAAACGTGCAAAAGCACAAACAGAAAACCTGTTTTCTCCGTATCTCACTAACCAGAGCCCCTCTCTTGCAGTCGCTTAAGCTGAAAATCCCGAAGTTGTTGCTGGCTCCTTCGTGCCTGTCACATCACACATCCAGTCCATCAGCAAATGCCACTTGTCTGCCCTCAAACTTCTTACCATCTCCACGGTGTGTACCACCCAACTCTTTCGTGCATCTTGGTTCTGGATGTATCTCTCACCTGGGCTCTCTGTGCTTCCGCCCTGCTCCTGTCCAGTCTGTCAGCAACACCGCGCACAGAGGGAGCCCTGCAGAGTATGCATCAGATCACGTCGGTTCTTTGTGCAAAGCTGTCCTATGGCTCCACTCAGAGTAAAAGTGAAAGGCCCTAAATGGCCCGTGAGACTCTGTTCTTTGTGCCCCTTGGACACACATACTCCACCCCTCTTGACACCTGCTCTGTCACTCTGTCCTTTGCCTGCTCTACTTCAGCCATGGTCTTCCATGCAGGCCCTTAAAAGCATCAAGCACACCCCCAGCTCAGGGCTTCTGCATTCGTTGTACCCTCTGTCTGAAATGACCCTGTCCCCCCAACACGTCTAGCTTGCTTCTTTTAATATGACTTTTACCTGCCATGTTATTTCCGAGCCCTTTCCTGACTGTCCTTTGTAGAATAACGAATGTTTCACGTCTACTCCAGGTCTGCATGTTCCCCTTCCTTATTTTCTACACATTCGCTTTCTCCTTGTCCATCATCCCTGCAGTGGCATGCAAGCTCTACAGAGTCAGGCACTTCACCTGTTTTGGTCTCTAGTGCCCTGTGTCTTGAAAAGTACCTGGCACATAGTAGGAAAATCACAAAGATTCATAAATAAAGAAGACTTTAGACTAGCATGCAGTTTCATTTCAAGATGCAGCCTACTTTTTTTTTCATTTCAGCATATTATGGGGGTACAAATGTTTAGGTTACGTATATTGCCTTTGCCCCACCAGACTCAGAGCTTCAAGTATGTCCATCCCCCAGACGGTGCACACGGCATCCGTTAGGTGTGAATATATCCATCCCTCCCCCCTCCCACCTGCCGACACCTGATGAATGTTCTTACTATATGTGCACATAAGTGTTGGTCAGTTAAATCAGTTAATACCACTTTGATGGTGAATACATATGGAGCTCGCTTTTCCATTCTTCTGATACTTCACTTAGTAGAGTGGGTTTCAGCTCTATCCAGGATAATACAAGAGGTGCTAGATCATCATTGTTTTTTGTGGCTGAATAGTACTCCATGGTATACATATGCCACATTTTATAAATCCACTCATGTATTGATGGGCACTTGGCTTGTTTCCACATCTTTGCAATTGTGAATTGTGCTGCTATAAACATTCTAGTGCAGATGTCTTTATTATAGAATGTCTTTTGTTCTTTTGGGTAGATGCCCAGTAATGGGATTGCTGGATCAAATGGTAGTTCTACTGTGTTTCCCCGAAAATAAGACCTACCCATAAAATAAGCCCTAGCAGGATTTCTAAGCATTTGTGCAATATAAACCCTACCTTGAAAATAAGACCTAGTGATGCGCGTGGCTACGCAGCATAGCTGCACAACCCATGCATTTTGACGCGGAGCGGTAAAGAAGACGAGCAGCCCTTCTCATCTGCCCCATGATAGCTCTATTACTCGACATGAGAGATTGGGGCCAATGGTTCTAAAGGAAATAGAG